>JAWDGP010004110.1:17500-107500 GCA_033675545.1 Elysia crispata | reverse complement strand
GTATCTGATGATTTGGTGGAAGAAAAGCTGGTTCCTTTGATCATAGACGTTTACAACATAGTGAAGGATTATATCAGCAATGCAACGTCCTCGGGGAACACAAAAGAGTTGCAGCTGCTGGAGGATGTCTTGGACTCTCTGGTGGATAACATGTTTCCAAACATGACCATGGAAGATATTTTGTGCAATGCCGCATCGAATGGGATAGAAAACTTTGTTGAGCAGTCTACTAATTTAGAGAGAGATAACCAGAAAACATTTGTCAGAAATGTAGCTCTCTTACTTCTAGGTTGTCAAGAAGAGGAAATCAAAAGAATAAACCCAGATGAGGGTGGTCGGCTGAGAGACATCTTCATGGCTTCTTCCAACGGTAGCTTAATCGAGCAAGTTTTAGAAATGCTAAGCACTGAACCAGCTAGAAATATTTTAACTGAAACATTTTTTTCATTACTTGCTGACAGGTCTACTAATTTTACGCTATTTAATAACCCGTTTCTATCAGCTATGATTGATTCTAGACCATTTTCCCCTAATATCTTCAACAATGGCTCTCGCAATCGTAGGGATCAAAGTAGATTTGGTGATGTATTGGAAAATTTTGGAAATTTTGAAAATTTACGTGACCTATTCGAATCGCTAGGAGAAAAAAGAGATAGCGTCGACGATCAAACGCCAACCACTTTCATTCCAAACACCTCCTCTAAGGAGGACAAAAGTAGTACTGCAAGGCCTACAGTGACAACAACTACGACGGCAAAAACGATTACACGACTTTTATCTTCATCAACTACCAGCACTGTCACTGCAACGGCTACAACAACAGCTAAAACTGCCAGAACAACAACTGTGCAACCAAACATTACAGCGACAACTGCAACCACCTCTCCAGGATCCTTCCCTTTCATGATGAGACGGCAGAGGTTCAGGGAATTCAGAAGCAATTTCCAGGAAGCTGTGTCAAACGCCACCGAGCGCCTAGCTCAATTAGTCAGGGAGGAAATAAACAACAGTCAACTGGCCCAGCTCATCTACACCTTGCTCAACTCAGACCTAGTCCGTGAAGTTCTCCAGGCGCTAGATATCTCATTCATTCCACTGCAGACGACAAGCATGACCATCACAACGCCAAAGAGAGACGCAGTTCCCAGAAACTCCACCGGTGTTTTCTCAACGAACGATGCTGACATTGACAGGCTGCCCTCTGACTCAGAGCCTGTGGCGCGAGCCATGACGCAGACGACCATTCAGATCTTGCAGACGGCAAATCTGTCTGACCCGGAGTCTATAGTATCCACAGCTGGTCAGGTTCTACTGGACAATGCCCGCCAGACACTACAAGATGAAGTTCTGAGCGATCCTTTGGCTTTTGTGCGAGACGTCGTGGATTTTGTTAGTCGGAATAATTCCTTATTGTCCCGAATAATCCCACAAGAGACTATGGCTGCTATTACAGATGGAATCGGGTAGGATTTCTTTCTTAAGGTTTGATTTATCTCAACATAGTCTGTCCAAGGTATTGTTGTGCCCTTAATTTTTTTTATTTATAAATTGATTGATTCAATCCACTTCCCTCAACCGTAGTAACTGTCTTTTGATGAAACACTATGAGGCAGAATCAATGTAAATAATGTTTCTAACTAACTCTGACTAATGATTCTACAGGTCATACAATCATTAGTGAAAAACATCTAAGAATGTCAATTAATATAGTTTCTTCACTCTCCATCTAAGAATTTTTTTTTCTGACGAACCAAGTCACAGATAAAAAAAAAAACAACAGCTTTTTGCGATGATAATGTTCTGTTCAGCTTTAGGCTACCACAGTGGATTTGCATGTGTCTTGAGTATAGGTGTGCTCTTAATGCCGCATATTCGAGTTTCCTCGAAAATAATAGTTGGGGACCTCAGTTATCCACCCCTCCACCTTACTCGTCTAACAGAGAATATCCAATCATGGCATCATCTGGTAATCATGGTTTGCAAAGGTTAGCGGCTAACTAACGGCAATATGAGATTGTGGACTTTTATCTTTATCGTATCTCTACATTTTCAAAAATGAACTGATGGAGTCTCACCAAACATGTTCTTGTCAAACAGGCCAGCTCTCCAGGTGACTCAGTTTGCCTCGACTCTTGCTCAGATCTACAGCACTTCCGGCGGATATGGCACATCCCAGCGATGCACCAACGAGAGAGCGGCTGTCGGAGAAGGGATAACTCAAGCCGAACTCTGGGCCCTGGCTTGTAAGTTATCGCCCTTGGCTTTACTCAGTGACTCAAAACAATAACAAATTTAATATAACTTTGTAGAACTTATTTTACACGGGAATAACTGACTGATGAAAAAGTACAGTAGTTTGTGTATATCTTTCATAGGAAAGAATTAAAAGATTGATTTGGTTAGGGGTTAAACTTCGTACTTTTTTTATATGAAGCAGTTTTCGAATCTCATGAGAGTTCTTTTCAAATCGAAAGAATCGACGTTTCAATTTTATTTTATTTTTCAGTTTTGTAGTTCTCTACTTTTAAGGGATCTTGTTGCTCTCCACTAAACAAGGTTAAAATTTCAGATATGTTAAGCGAATACATTTTAGAGAGACATCGGACAAAATCTTTTCAAGCTCACCCTTTAATCTTTCTCAAATTTAAATACATTCAAAAGTATTTTACTATAGACATGGGAAACAATATGAGTTCGATACTTTGGGCTGCCTTTTTTAACCCTGCTTATCTTCAATCATTCTTTTATTTTTGTGGTTATTGTCTTGATGAGAAAATTATATTGTGATCTTTCTATAACATTGGTGAAGATGTTTAGTGAATATATTTTATCGGAGTCCAGATTCAGCACTGGATTCCCAATACGAGAAAACGGCTAGTTTTGTTCCTTTCCCACTCTATGCACATTTTAAATCTGTGTAAGTATAAATAGAAATTTGCCTAAACGTTTTGAGCCATGCAAGAATTCATACCCGCATATTTATTTGTTCCTAAAATGATATTTAAAAGGAACTATAAATAGATCGGGATTTTCCATTAATATCGTCAATCGTCCCTACTCCACAGTCGTGGACACGATGGGTAAACCCGGGACTGGGGTTCTGGAGGGCAACACCTGGCTGGAGGGGAACTATGACCAGTGTAAGGCTATCCAGGGAACCACGGACAGCGGGGATACCATCCATGGTCAGTATGTCAAGATGCGCTTCAGACTTCAAATCCCAGGCCTCACTGAGAGTGACTCAGCAGCGCTGGTGAGTTGACCAGTTAGTAACGCGTAGTGAGAATCTAATTATAGTAACAGAAGTTTTATAAACGTCCTGTCTGATGATGAGTCTTTATCTAAGTACGAGTTATAAATAAAGTTTCTTATGTTAAAGCTATAGTTTACAATGAACACTCTATTTATAGCCCATTATAATGTCAAACCATTAGCTTTAGGCAAATATTCGAGCCATTACACAAAATGAGGCAAAAGCGACTTTTTTTCTTCACGTTCTTCTTCTTCTTCGTCTTCTTCTTTTGGTGTTGTTCTTTTTCTCGTTCACGGTAAAGTTTTAATTCTATATCTTTTTATCTGAGTATATGCCAATGTAAATTTCATTTTGTTTGTAGTAAGATTATTTCATGCTACATTTACGAAGGCATAGCTGAAAAAGTATTGTTACCAAAAAAATGATCTTTTTCTTCATATTAGACTGATCAGGATACAGGTTTACCAAATATACTGTGGCATGTCTGTCTGCCCAAGGGATGTAACTCTGAAGACGTCACTAAGATAGGGGAGAAAATCGCCGGTAAGCTTTTTCATAATCGGTTATTTTGCCTCCATCCCCCCCCCCCACCCCTCTCGCCATTGTTCATAGTTTTGTATGTTAGAGACAGATAGATGAATACGGAGAAAAGGTAAGGATGTAACTTTTCTTTACAGCGTTTAGTTATTAGGTTCTAGGTTCTAATCTAGAAATCATGTAAGACTGTAAGAGTGATTTTAAAAGATTTCATGACTCCGAGCAGTCTTGTTCTAAATGGCTACTGCATTGTATTTTGGGTATCAATTCAGGATAATTTTCGCGGAACAGATGTGATTGTATTGTGCTCAGATTCTATTTAGAACCACCAATGACATCTCATTTTTTTCTCCCTATTGGTAGATTTCTGGTATTCCTTATCTCAATCAAACAAAGGATTGTAATATTACTAATTTATTAGTGACAAGAGAAAATTTTGCACCAGAATGCTGTGTGTGAAGATGCTAGCACAGAATAAGAATAATTAATTAATAATTTTGTAAAAATCAAAATCTATTTACAGATTTTTTTAAACATTTATTATCATATACGTTATAATTTATAATTATTGCGCGGCTAAGAATTCCCGCAAGGCAGTGCATTATTGTGCACTGAGTGCAAAACTTCATAGCTTTCTAAGAAGCGTTTAAGAGGATCTGAAAATAGATTGGGGCAGTACAGAATCAGTCGATTGATGCAGATCTCAGCATAATCCTTTGGGAAATCCCATTCTTTCTTAACATAAAATATTAATGAATCCAAATTTTATCGCACAAGCTCGTCTGGCGATACGGACTGGTAGAACTATAGTACTTGAAACTAGAATGAAGCACAATATATTATGTGATATTTGTTTCATTGTTGTTTTTTTTAACCTCCGCATGTTTTTGACCCAGAGAGTGCCGGTTCTGCCATTGAGTCGGTTGAGGCGACAATTCTGGAGAAAAGAGATCCAAGTTCAGAAACTGCTTTCATTCTTGCTGTGTAAGGGAAAGAATTACACACAGAGATGTTTGTTTTTGTTGTTGTTGTTGTTGTATTTTGCTGCTATTGCTGCTACTGCTGCTGTTGTTGTTGTTTTTGTTGCTCTTAAGGCTTTTCAGGTTGTTTTTTTTTTTTATTACTGGTTTTGTTATTGCAGTTGTTGTTGTTTTGTTAATGTTGTTTGATGTTGTCATTTTTGCTGTTGTTTTATTTATTTTGCCTTGTTTCTGTAGTTACGAATTCATAGAATTATTCCGCATTATTTTTTTGTCTGCATTCTAATTTGCGAAATTTCTCATCTCTCTCTCTCTCTCTCTCTCTCTCTCTCTCTCTCTCTCTCTCTCTCTCTCTCTCTCTCTCTCTCTCTCTCTCTCTCTCTCTCTCTCTCTCTCACTCTCTCTTTCTCTCTCTCTCTTCTCTTCTCTCTCCATATATATATATATATATATATATATATATATATAGAGAGAGAGAGAGAGAGAGAGAGAAGAGAGAGTATATATATATATATAATGTGAAGGTTATTTTGGACCAGAAAGAGCATCAGGTGAGTTTGTCCCTAAGCAGAATGATGTCTTTGTTTTTGTCTTTGTCTTTTCTTCGTTCATTTTAATTTTTTTTTCTTCTCGCTAAAGTTCTTTTTTTCTTTTATACCTAGACCTACATAAGGCTTGAAATATAACAAGGGAGTAACGTTTTATTCACCAATCCATTATTACATATATTCGGAATAATAAAACTTATCTTATTGACGGCAACTTTGTGTCTTGTTTTTTGTTGTTTTTTTTTTTGACCATTTCTAGCGCCGTTCTCTCCTCTCTCGGGTTACTTTGTATGATTGGGACAGCAGTGGACCTGGCGATGACCAGTCTAAAACCGAAGTCCTCCTCATCAGAGACCGCTGGTCAGGTTGTACCTAGAGCCGCTCCGAAATCGAAGACAAGTCAAAACGACAGGCAGCCAGTCAGTGGTGAGTAAATATGAGTACAGACGAGGAGGGTGAATCATGAAGGAACTACTGGAAGGGAACATAGAGTATAAGGTATCGATCCCACCCATGTGCTTGTCTCAAAACAGCGACAAAGTATCGACTTTTTTTCTTTTTTTTTTTTGCTAAGTGGAATAAGTAATAGTCTTTTTCTCCGATGCCACGCTCAATGAAGAGAAAGTTATGGCGCAAGTTGTCTACCTTTTAGATCTTGATATAGGTCAAGATGGCGACGTGTCGTTTGAAACTCAATCAATCAATCAATCAATCAATCAACCAATCAACCAAAACAATTACTTATATAATTGAAGATATCAAGATTATTAGTATTCGATTCCGTAAAGCATACCATGGCCTTATCTGTACTAACTCTAAAATTGAATCTCTGTGTCCTTCTCTAACTCCAATGACGTCTGCCTTCGTGTCCCGCCTACCTTGACGCGACGTCTGCTAGGAGAAGAACTTCCGTCACCGACGGGCGAGAAAATGATCCGGCGGGTCAGGTTTCAGGACTTGCGGGCTGATCTTCGCAGTATGGATGCCACACGGGATCAGAGAGAGGCTTCAGCCGTGCCGACAACTGCTGCAGCTGTGCAGAAACACACAAGTAAGGGACGCAATTCACGTTGCGTTTCATCATATCATTATTATTTTAACCGTGATTACTGTCGTCATAGTTACTCGTATGATAACCAAAATTACCATTGACGTCCTTCTTATCAGGCGGCATATTTCAGCAAAGGCAGAACTAAGAAAAATTAAATAACTTTTGAGTAATTCATACAAAGAGAAAAAAGCGAGTGGAGTTTTAGCGATCCAACAACGGATAACTAGTCTAAGTAATTGTAGAGAAAAAAAACTTAAGTGAAAATTCCTTGAGATTAAGGTAGGTGTTCTATAAAACTGAGGATAACAGTTAAGACCCGATAACCAGTAAACTTCTTTAAAGGTACAAAGTTATCAAACTTGTACCAACGTTAGATAAGTCTAATAAGATATGGGTATGAAGAAACACCTGTCATATATCAAGAAGCGATTGGCATACAACACAACCACCGCTATTCTTGACATTGGTTTCCACATTTCCTGTCTCTCTCAATACCGAACATTCTAAACGTTTGCGCATATTTTTCTTTCATTTAGTATAAAAACTGCAAGGCAGTTAATATGCTCAGAGCTTTGGAATCTTTGTTCTTTCATTATTATACATTTTCCAACTTTGTCGATCAATCTTGATAAAAAAAAAATATGTAAACATTTCGTATGTATGTTGTTGTTTTTGGGTTGTTGGTGTTTTTTTTTTTTTTCAATTGATTCCGGACAAGAGACTGAAATCTTATAAGAATTAAGCTGCACAATATTAATGAAAGTATGGTCTCCTCTTATTCGCAAAGTGTGAAAATATCGTTTCGAACCATCTAAACAGCAGGAGATGTGTCACTTCTAGTCTCCCATCACGATTCCTTCCCGTCTACCCTGGATTCATTTCATAGGCGGAGAACTTCAAAATAATTATAATACACATGCGTGCTAAAAAAAAAAAAACATCTACGACATGAAACGATTCAAAACAAGCTTCCATAAGAATTTCTTTAACTTTCTTGTCTTTTTTATTTCCCTCCCCACCCCAGGTGGCGTGGCACAATTCTTTATCGCGTTCTCTCTGTATACAAACTCTCGTGACGTCATGAAGGCCGTGCATGCGCCAGGTGACCTTACGTGTCTTCATGGCATCCGGGCCATCAGCATCTTATGGGTCATATTGGGTCACGTGTATGTTTTCTTGCCTCAGTTCGGTAAGTCTGGGTAAAATGACTTTATCTTCACTTTTGTTTGATAGAACCACTGAGGAAAAAAAATTGTTTTATGGATTTCTATACTTTGTCCGACGTCTTTATTTTCTTGTCCTTGTCTTGTTTGTGTGCGGGGGATGGGGGTTCAGGAAGTTAACGTATGGGTCAGAACCAAACAGGAAGGGAGATTCGAAAAAAGAAATGAAATCTTTCTAGAATGTAACAAAAAGTTTTATTATTTTATTAAACTCTGAGGCCTTCGTTGAGCCGATTATAACTGAAATTTTAGATGGTGGCTTTAAATCTATTTTTTTTTTTCAGATTTTTTTTCTCACACAATAAACTTTACCTAAATTCTCAGCCCGATTCCGCTTTACCTTTTCTCTTCTCCCAAATTGATTGAAGGTTTTTGTCAATTGTTTTTTTTTTTTTTCGTTTTTGTTGTTGATTTTTTTTTTTGTTTTTTTTTTTCCAATATAAAAAGCATGAGAAATTTACTGCAGAGCGTTAAAGATCCTGAGGAGGGCACAAAAGAAAATTTACTTTCTAAAACTATAACCAAATGTAAAATCAGAATTTAATTTCTTTTTATACGCATCAGGAAACAAAAAAGTTTTTTTTTTTAATTAAGTGTATGCATTGTACACAATTAACCATAAATGCATTTATATATTTTTTTTTAATTTGTGGCTTTAAATAAATACCTGTTTACTTCACCTTCACTTTCCCTATTAAACGTCACAGAGATGTTTATGAATGTCATATAGAAGCAATAAGTCTCTCTGAGCTTAGTTGAAGTTTGTTTGTCTTGTATCACAGGAAATGCCCTAGCCTTGGTAGAAATGAGCAAGTGGTGGACATTCCACACCATCTTGAATGCTCCTTACGCTGTGGATACCTTCTTTACAATCAGGTAGTATAGCCGTGTTGTTGTCTTTGTTGTTGCTGTTGTTGCTGCTGTATGTTGATGATAAAGTTGGTGTTGTTGATGTTGCAAAAAATAAAGGTTTTCCATTGCAAATATATATTTATTTATCATCCATATCATCGTCATCATAATCATCAATTTATCATCATTATTAACACCATCTTCTTCTTCTTCATTTTCTTAATCAACAGTAGCTCGCTATTCATATCCTGTTGTGTCTCACTTGTCCTTCTGTCCATCTTACCTGATTTATTTCACTCTTTATTTTCTGAATTCTTGATTTTCTTGCTTTGCCATAAATTCAATTTCCATCACAGAGCTTACAATTTATACTGTATATAATACTTTGTCATATTCGCAGAAACCGCTCCCTCCTTACCTGAAATCTGCTCCAATTCTCTGACGCTTCAATTCAAGATGATTTAAAAAATCCCTGTAGATCTATACCACTGTATTCCTCCTGTAGGATCTTAGATATCGCATTAATTATCTTCATCTTCACTCATTGCAGTGGATGTCTTGTGTCTTATCTATTTCTCCGGATGGCAAAGAAGGCTGGAGGTCTGAAAGTATCCCACCTGGTCATGTACTATGTCCATAGATATCTCAGGTGAGCTTGTTAAAGTTTGAGATCAGCACTTTACACAGTCATGAGATTTTAGAACTAACTCTACGGATTTCAACCAACCTATTGAGCCGCTACCAAGATAATACAAACTGATGAGATATGACAATACAAAAAGCACAACGTTTGCACCTAAAATAAGTAGCGGGCTTAAAGAACTTACAAGGGTGTGCTGCCATGCATGCAGAAAAGCCATAATTATTAGAAGAAGAGGTTTATCTTGATGATTTTCAAAAATTCATAATTATTCGTATGACGTTATGCAAAATATATCAATGTTACTATTATTATTACAAGCACGAAACGTCTACATTTATAACTAATATTTCTCAACCAAGCTTTATATCAATCTTTTTTTCTCTTCAAAGACTGACTCCTCTCTACGCCCTAGCTATTCTTGTCTTCCACGGCATCACTCCCTACATCGAGGAAGGTCCGTTCCTGGCTGAAAGTTCTGACAGAGATCATGACTGCAAGGACCTGTGGTGGACCAACCTGTTGTACTTCAGCAACCTCAGATCTGACAACAGACAGGTGGGGATGTTGTTTCTTAACACACATCATCTGGCATGCGTCGGAATGTTGCAGAAATACATCCAATACCATTCAGAAATCTTCTCAGACGCTTGCTCATTCAATAAGATTTGTACAATCCAATATCATTCTAAACTTTTGTTATCATATAACAACAAATATGAACTCCCGACTTCTCTTTATTTATACGATTTTGGTGTGTGTGTGTGTGTGTGTTCTTGTAACTTCCTGACTGTCCGGATTTTGTTTATTTTCATCTCATTCTCTCTCAGTGTCTAGCCTGGTCGTGGTATCTTCCCAATGACATGCAGTTCTACGCCGTGGCTCCCCTGATCCTCGTCCCTCTAGCTCTCGGGTAAGTCTTCCATTAGCTTTTCACCCCTGGTCCTCGTCCCTCTAGCTCTCGGGTAAGTCTTCCATTAGCTTATACCCCTGATCCTTGTCCCTCTAGCTCTTGGGTAAGTCTTCCATTAGCTTTACACCCCTGATCCTCGTCCCTCTAGCTCTCGGGTGAATCTTCCATTAGTTTCCTACTAAAAGTGTCCATCTATGGTCGAGGACTAACAGTTTGAGAGTTTTAAAAAGATCAAGTTCATAGACATGTATTTGTGTGTCTTATTATGTCTGTTTGGTTGTGTGTGTGTGTTGGGGGGAGAGGATGGGAAAGGAGGTTATAGTTCCAGAGAGTCTGGTAAAGATCTAGACGAAGTAGAAGAGGTTGTTTCTTTGTTATTGTTTCTTGCTTTAATTGAATTAAATGACAAAATGTTAAGTTTTAAAATTGAATGCAGATATAGCCTATTAGCTTTGTCTTCGAATTTTACCTTAAAGAAAGAAAATGATTATAGATCCCTTTCTTTTGTCTTTGTGAAGGTACAAATACTTGGGTCTACTCGTGGCCTTTCTGCAAGTGGCGCTTCATCTTATCATGTACTCTGTGATGGTGGAGAAGTACGATGCTAGTATTATAAGGTAAGATGGGCAAAGATTCTGGTAATACATGTATTCTGGTAATACATGTATTCTGGTAATACATGTATTCTGGTAATACATGTATTCTGGTAATACATGTATTCTGGTAATACATGTATTCTGGTAATACATGTATTCTGGTAATACATGTATTCTGGTAATACATGTATTCTGGTAATACATGTATTCTGGTAATACATGTATTCTGGTAATACATGTATTCTGGTAATACATGTATTCTGGTAATACATGTATTCTGGTAATACATGTATTCTGGTAATACATGTATTCTGGTAATACATGTATTTTGAGGAAGCAGGAATGTAGTTATCTAGTTAAAGCATTTTATGTTTTAATTATGTCAGAGGCAAAAATGTTGGGTTTTCTTACCTTAGAAAAAAGATTTTAATCCTTTGATAACTAGGTGTTGATATTGTTTTTGTTGTAGATAATGACAATAAGGTATATAATGATGTTGTAGTTACTGTGCTAAAGGATTTCTCTATATCATGATGTATGATTGTGATCTTGATGATGATGATGATGATGCCGCTATCCTCATTATTATTGCTGTTGATGGTCTTAGCATGTTTTTGTTGTTTGTGGTCGTGGTAGTGGTGACGATGTATTGCTGATTTTTATGGTCTTCCTCGCGACAAAGTTCCCATAAGTTCTTGCAATGAAATTTTAAGATACCTTAATCACTGTGATGTTTGTCCAGTTTTAAACCCAAGAAGTGCCTGTGCAGGACATGATTTAACCCAGTAGTTGGTATTAGGTAAATTTCCCATCCAAATCATATGAGAGAAGAACACCTGACCCTGTACTCGTGGAGAAAATGGATTTTTGGCGATTAGTTCACACTTTAATAATGAAATCCTACTACCCTAGATGTTATAGTTACGATATTGCTGTGATACTATAAATAGAAATTGTCTCTTGCTAGTCAAATGGATCTTTCGTATTGCTTTACAATGGAGCTCAATTATCTTTCCATAATGTCCATACGTCTAAAACTCTGTACTGCTTCTAATCATCAAATTTTGGGTTAGAATTCCCGTAAGAGAACTGGGAAGTTTAAAGTTTTGATGCGAGTCGAGTGGACCTGTGGGTGAACTTTCCGCATTGATATTTTCCCAATATCTGTGGCTGCGCGTTGAAATATGCAGTTGATCTGCCGGTTGATGCTTTTAAAAATATATCATCGCTTATAGAGATTGGTGGTTAGAGAAACGATAACAAATGAAGAACATGTGCATTTTGCAGGGAACCCCTTGATTTTTTCATCCACATCTACATCAAGCCCTACACAAGGTGCGGCCCGTATGCCATCGGACTGGCTCTGGGTTACCTGCTCTTCAAGACTAAAGGCAAATTCAAGTTACCCAAGGTAGACAGCTAGGCCTGTATTAATGACTTCTATATATATATATATAATGTAACAAGCTTTCTCCCTGACCTTCCGCATCGTAAAGATTCGTGCAGATTACTGGAAAACAGAGAGTTATGTAGTTTCTCGATGATAAATGTAATGATCCTTCCAAAAGTTCATCATAAAGCTGTGTTGGTGCAAACAAAAAGCGTTAAGAGGTGATCTGTCTTGACCTTCACCTTCGTGGCTCAGGGCTTTTAAAATAATCCTTTAGCCAGATTGGTATTTTTAAAAAAAAAAACAAAAAAACTACTAATCTAATCCGCTAAAGTAGAATATCACACGAGAAGGACTTTCATATTTTTTAATAGCTTCCCTTGCCGGATTTCTGAACATCTTCCATGGTACATAATTTTTTTTCATTCATCTGAGGAAGCATGCACTTCCTTGTCTCAGTTTTTGTTTTGTTTTTTTTTTTCTTGTTTTTATTTTGTTTTTGTAGTTCATATTTAAAATGCAGGAAAATGAATTTGCTAGAAACTTTTTTTTCTGCTAAAACTGTAATTTAGGAACTATATATTAGCATAGGGAAATAGAAATCAGTGCAAATCAGATTAAATTACAGGCCAAAAAGATTAACTACTTTCTTCTTCAATTCAACTTCATTGATGTTATTGAATTGTTTGTGTAAGCTCTTCTAGGTAGGGTGGGATTGTTTTACTATTTTAAAGCACATTTTTGTGGAATTCACACAACCCTTCTGTCATCGGCTGAACATATTCTGTGCCGACCCATGCTACACCATCAGGGTTGTGAATGAGTGGCCACTGGTGCCAAATAGCTCAGTCTGCACAGCTCTGAGCTGACAGCAGGGAGATGAGGGGGTTCGAATCCTGACCTGGGCTATCTGGTGGTGTGGTGGGATCTCATCTATGATCTAACCAGCCCTATCCTAAGGCTTGACGGGAGCCTGGTAGCCACTATGACGGTTAAACTCACTTAGTCTGCCACTGAAGATAAGCAGTTAAATTTCCTTCCTAAATCCTATGCGCATCAGTTGCGCTTCTAATAGGCTAATCCCCTAAAGAGGATGCAGGTCAATAAATAAGAACAACCAACATTTACCTGTTAAATCTAATTTATGAAAAAAGTCCTCTGTCAATTTGCATAGGGAAATTTATGCCTGTAAAAACTTATCTTTTTAATCCTATCTGCTGAGTCCTTTTCAACCAACTTGTCTGTTCCATGTGCGTGTGTCTACAGGTTCTGGTGGCACTCGGCTGGTTCCTGGCCGTTGGCGGTGGGTTGGCTCTGGTTTATGTAACACACGACAACCTGAAAAAGTTCGGCATCCTAAAACCAACCTGGAGTGACAACCAGATGAATGCGCTGGACATCGTGGGGAAACCTCTGTGGTCACTTTGTGTCGCTTGGGTTATTCTCGCCTGTGTCAATGGGTATGGAGGTAGGTACTGTTCGTGACTTGGGTTATTCTTGCTTGTGTCAATGGGTATGGAGGTAGGTACTGTTCGTGACTTGGGTTATTCTCGCCTGTGTCAATGGGTATGGAGGTAGGTACTGTTCGTGACTTGGGTTATTCTTGCTTGTGTCAATGGGTATGGAGGTAGGTACTGTTCGTGACTTGGGTTATTCTCGCCTGTGTCAATGGGTATGGAGGTAGGTACTGTTCGTGACTTGGGTTATTCTTGCTTGTGTCAATGGGTATGGAGGTAGGTACTGTTCGTGACTTGGGTTATTCTCGTCTGTGTCAATGGGTATGGAGGTAGGTACTGTTTGTGACTTGGGTTATTCTTGCCTGTGTCATTGAGTATGGAGGTAGGTACTGTTCGTGACTTGGATTATTCTTGTCTGTGTCAATGGGTATGGAGGTAGGTACTGTTTGTCACTTGGGTTATTCTCGCCTGTGTCAATGAATATGGAGGTAGGTACTGTTCGTGACTTGGATTATTCTCGCCTGTGTCAATGGGTATGGAGGTAGGTACTGTTCGTGACTTGGATTATTCTTGTCTGTGTCAATGGGTATGGAGGTAGGTACTGTTCGTGACTTGGGTTATTCTTGCCTGTGTCAATGGGTATGGAGGTAGGTACTGTTCGTGACTTGGGTTATTCTTGCCTGTGTCAATGGGTATGGAGGTAGGTACTGTTTGTGACTTGGGTTATTCTTGCCTGTGTCAATGGTTTCGGAGGTAGGTACTGTTTGTGACTTGGGTTATTCTTGCCTGTGTCAATGGGTATGGAGGTAGATACTGTTTGTCACTTGGGTTATTTTTGCCTGTGTCAATGGGTATGGAGGTAGGTACTGTTCGTGACTTGGCTTATTTTTGCCTGTGTCAATGGGTATGGAGGTAGGTACTGTTCGTGACTTGGGTTATTCTTGCATGTGTCAATGGGTATGGAGATAGGTACTATTTGTCACTTGGGTTATTTTTGTTTGTGTCAATGGGTATTGAGGAGGTATTGATGTGTTGCTTTCCATCACATTGGTCATTCTTGCATGTAAGAAGTTATATCTAATTCAGGATATTTATCTAAAGAATAAACTTTAAGAGAATTCGAATCTAGTATACGCCCCATTTGAAAGTTAATTAGTTGTAAAGAATATAAAAATGATAGTGCTTCTATATGAAGGTTATTCTAGCCGATGCGTGCTACTTCCTTATTTTATTTCTCTCTCCCTCTCCCACTCTTAATCTAGCTAGCTAGCCAACTAACCACACACCTAATTATTTATCACATTCTTTTCTATGTCTCTCCCCTTTTCCGTGTCTCACTCTTTCGAGTCCTTCATTTTTATGAGAATAGTGGATGGGCTATAGCCAGAAACCAATAAATACAAGTAACAATTTTTTTTTCAATATTTCTTCAGGCGCCATCAATTCCTTCCTGTCCTGGACAGCTTGGGTTCCACTGTCGAGACTTACGTTTGGAACGTACCTCTGTCACCCGATGATCATGCACTATTTCAACAACAACCGCAGGACTGTTCTTTACTTTACCTACCATTTTGTGGTGAGTTGGAGCTCTTAGTGTTATGGATAAGAGTACTTTTGGTTTGAAGGCAGATATACTTAGTTTTTGTTTTTTTTTAAGTTAAGCTGCATGTAATGGTTTTCTTCTTTTTTTTTCTTTTCATATACTGGTACATGTATCATTCGAGGTGCATTTTTTTTCATTGCGGTTATGTTTCAGTATCTGTGACATGATTTAATATCTTTCATCGATACATTTTCGGTTTTGCTTTTTAATATTATCTCTGTAACAGTTCTTTGTGAAAATACTTTCTCAATAAGATTAGTTATAATTTTTTATCCTACCTCATTGAATAATATTGTAATATGAGGTTCAGAAGTACTGTATGTGTATCTATTTTTCAGATGGAAAGATTCTTGGCAACTGTTCTACTCTCATTTGGCGTGTCTTACATTCTAAGCCTGCTTATTGAAACACCAGTGAGAAACCTCATCAAACCGTTGAAAAAGAACACGAAACCATCCGCAAGAACTCAACTCAAAGGTCTAGGATCCAAAACTCGAAAAGACCAAGACAAAACATTTAACATGACTCCTATGTCCAGTTTCTCCAAGCTTAGCAAGTCGAAGGCAGAAGGGTTGAGAAGCCGGAATGTTTATCTCCCCGAAGAACTGAGATCTGCTACGCAGGCGCCAAGCTCACCAGAACCGGAATTTCCGGTATCAACCGGAAGTGGCTTGTACCCGACCATCTTGTCTGAGAGTCAAGAGGAAGCATCTGTAAACAGAGGGTCGGTGTCTGTCTCTGCGGCAGCTTATCGGAATTTAACTTATGAAACTATTACGAAAACAGCAAATTTTGATGACGAGGAACCCACTGTGATAAATGCCGACTACATAAGTCTCATAGATCAACCGACTTCACCCGAGATAATCGGAGAGGGCCCTAATTTTCAGCAAGAGCAAAAGCAGACGCGGCAGCAAATAGACAATCCGCAGGTAACAGATTTAGACTATTCAAAACTGAAGTCTAAAAGAAAGCGATTACCACAATTTCCAGAGACAGATCAGGAAATGTTTGGCTCGTCCCAAACACAGGCAGGTACAATGTCAGCAGACGTGGCCCAACAACCTGACCAAGTTGAAGGCAAGCCTCGAATGGAAACAGATTCCACAGGGCCTCACAGCGCGCAGATAACAGCAGACGTGGAGGAATCGAGAGAGACATCACAGGCCTTCCCGGCCGCTGAACAAGTTTCCATAGAGGCTAATCTGGAGAACCGGCCTCCTGGTCCTGTCTTTGCAGCAGAAGTGAACGGCGCTGTGAATGAGGGTTACGTCCACGACAGCAATGATCTCGGGCTAGTTCTGCCCAGTGCTCCGCCAGAAACTCCCCGGAGTGGACGCTCAGACACGTCAGAACATGCTGAATCTCTGCTGGTGTAGGACACGTAGTGAATGCTCAGACACGTCAGAACATGCTGGTGTAGGACACGTTGTCGTATGGCGGATTGGAAATGTGATAAATCTAGATTTCTCTCAGGCAAAAACAAACTGATTAAAACTTGAAGAACAACGAAGTAGATAAACAAGACATCAAGTAATTTATTTATTATGGCACGATTAAGAAAGGGGTTGAGATGTGTTTGTGAACGTGTGTGTGTGTGTGTATGTTTGAGTGAGAGAGAGAGAAAGAGAGAGAGAGGGAGGGAGTGAGGGAGGGGTGTAAACACAGTGAAAGGGTTGTCAGAGTGAGTGAGCGTCTGTCAGATGATGACAATGTGGGGTTTACAGTGGTTAGACTTTGTGTGTAGAAGACAGAAAGAAAAAAAGACAGGTAGACTAAAGGATAAAACGAGAGAGAATGGAAAAAGGGAGGGGGAATGGAGTTTGTAAGATTAAAAAGAAAATACAGAGAAAAATAGAGAGATAGGAATAGAAAGATCACAAAAAGAACATACATGCTGTATCGTTACTAAAAACAAAACAAAACAAAACAAAACAAAAATTTTCTCCAATGACAAATCATTCATCTTCTGGTAAGTTAGTCAAAGGTACTTTTCCAGCTACAAATTTTAGCTCTATCAAAATAATTATCTAAGAAATATCTGATCCCAAAGAGACACAATGTTATTGTTAATTGGAAACTGCAGACACTACTACTTGATATCATTGGTTTGCAAGAACAGATGAGGCTTATCAATGCCTGTATCAGAATTATAACCTTCAGAATAGAATGTTAGATGAAAAAAGAAATTTGGACACATTGAAAAGAAAGCATTATTCAAACTACACTCTGTTTTAATTTACATCATATTATTATTATTATTATTATTATTATTATTATTATTATTATTATTATTATTATTATTATTATTATTATTATTATTACTATTGTTATTATTATTATTATTATTACTATTATTATTATTATTATTATTATTATTATTATTATTATTATTATTATTATTATTATTATTATTATTATTATTACTATTATTATTATTATTATTATTATCATCATTACTGTTGTTGTTCTTGTTGAATTAGTTAATTTCTTCATGACAATTATTTTTTATCCGTCCGTCATTTTCAATTTTTCAATATAACTTATAAGTATTTTATAATTACGAGAAGCCGACACAACAAGATCACTCATAAATAGAATACATTAACGCCAAGCAACCTTTTTTGGCCAAAATTGTCATGTGATGAAAGAAACTAGAACTAGAACATCTTGTGACAACTGGAATGATCGAGGAAAAATGCAGCAGAGGAAAACAACGTGAAAAGATGTTGGAACGGATTAACCAAGTGGCTCGAGGGAGGACAAGTTACAAGATGCACTGAAAGCAACAAGGGATTGAGGTGCGTGGAACGTTACGATCACCTTTGCCTATGAACGCAGGACCTGACGCCGTAGTGAAGGATTGATTTTATGAAACAAGCCTTTTCTTATTCTCAGAACAAAAATATATTGTACATAATCATGTTCTGAAAGGGTACTTGCGATCCGCAGTGATTATTTCAACTGGGTTGGAATATAAATTCAACCCATACAGCTTTCACCAGCTTGACGTTTGATGTGCTGATATTGCAGTCTACCAGAAGATCTGCTGTAAGAAATTAACAAGCAATCCTTAAGGTTGTTTTAATGTTTACTTGTGTTAAACAGTCATCTATATTATTCTTATTATCTTAATTGCATATTTTAAGATATACAAGAAAATTCTTTCTAGACTGGTGCCTTTAACAAATTTTTTCACAATCTTAGTTATCCATAATTTATTGCCCATCTAATTTCTGAGAGCCTTGACATATAATCAGTGTGTGTGTGTGTGTGTATGTGTTTTAATTCTTTTCAAGTAAAACTAAGCTTAGATTTCAAATAAATTATGATCAGCCTTCCAATTTATTGTGTAAATCCCGATATTTCATTTTACTTCAGTTTATCTTCTCTGACATGATTTCTGTCAAAGAGACATCAAGGATAATGTAAAATATACTGGTGGTCGTCATGCCTGATTTTATTCAATCCATTTGTTGTTTTTCTCACAAAGTTAACTCAGGAATAGATACAGTCTGCATGTCAGACTTGTCCGTGGTTTGGTTTCCTTAGGTTGGCAATCAATGATGCAACAAATCCTTGGGTTTGGAAAAGAATGAAAATATTTGGCAACACCAAAGTGATGTCCATTGAATATCATTTTATTTGTTGGGGTTAACATATGGTGATTTAATTTTTATATTTATGATGTAAATAAAATTGCTAAAAAATTAAAAAACTGTTGCTGTTTCCGAGAATTTCTCTTCCAAATGTGTGAAACCAAAGACAATCAATGAATCATATTCATAACAAAAAATGAAAAGAAAAAAAAAAAAAAGGAGGAGGAGGAGAAGTAGCAAAAAAATTTTTGTTTTCAAAAATAAAAAGTACAAGACACATCCAATGTGTTTTTTTCCTTCAATTTATTTGCTACATCAATATCAGTCGTCAGCATAAATAATAACTGCTTCAAAGAAACCCAGATGCATGTAAGTCGTATAAATAAAAAATCTTAAACAATATATCAGCAAAATTACAATGAAAAAACAATCAGTTAATGCATAATCAAATCCTGTATAGGACAAAGACATTTTGAAATAAACACTTTTTTTTCTCCAAGGCAATGGTATGATTTAATGCAGAGCAATGTAGGACATGAATTTTTTTCTCTTATTATATAACAACTGCTTGAATAATGTGACTTTTGTCAAAGTTTCACAGTAAAACTTAAAAGAATCAATTTCTTTCAATCTTCCTAAGCAAAGACATTTCATATAAAACACAGATTTTAGAAATGAAATATTTTTTCTTCATATCATTCCATCCAAAAAGAGAGGAAAAAAATTGAAAGCAGTAGAATTATATTTGAAAATAGAACTGGAAATTGATCACAAAATTTACAATAGAGGTTAACTTGTAGGGTGAAATACACCTATCCAATGCCATATCTGCAGTACAGCAAAAATGATTGATTCAAAAAGCCAACATATCAAAGTTTCCCCATAAATTACCAACTACAGAAACTCTTAAAAAGTTCCATGCTTCACACAATTTTCATGAGTGCCCTCTGCAGAGTGAGACATGTTGTCAATCACAGAGTTCTTAAACAGGATCATTCCATGCCTCAAGACAGACAAAGCTGGCTGATGTCTACCCAGCCCCCCTGTTCAATACAGCCATGATCGCTCTAGCGGAACTGGATGGGGCTAATCCGCAGACCTATGCAGTCCTTGCCGATCTCTGTGACCTGCACAAGGACAGATGACAAAGAAAACTCATGTAACTCAATAGTTTTTATTGCGGTTTAATCAATCTTCTTCACAATCGATTACCAGCATTGAGAAGAAATTAGTACTGAACCTTCAAAAACCCTGTCTTATCACATATGAATCCTTTTTTGAAAGTGACAAAATTGAAAGTTACTGCTTAAAAAAAAGTACATTTTAAGAGCGTCATTAAATCTTTAACCCTTGTCTGGATGGGTTTGAATTTTGTTAGAATCAGAAGAAATGTCTATAAAATTTTGACAATTTTAAATTTAAATTTTCTGTGAATGTCATAGCAAGGATCAAAACTGAATACTTATTCTCTTTTGAGAGATAAAAAGTTAGACAAAAAAATGGTCACTCATATAAAAAGTGACTGTAATCTTAGGGTTTTTTGTCTTCAAACTGACCTTTGTGACCCTGCAGACTTGACCTTTGAACTCTGGCAAATAGCAAGCCCCACTAAGTGGACACTTCACCACTGGCTTACCCCTACAGAAAATAAAAAATTTCATTGATTTTTTTTTTTTTTGGGGGGGGGGGGGGGTTTACAAATAATACTGCAGAGATCAATAACTTTATCTGCAATAATAATCAAAATTAGGAATAGTTCAAAACTTTCTATGTACCAACAATTTTTTTTATTTTTGCAAACTATATAGATCTAACATCCAAACAGTATTCTGAAAATAGACACCAATAACTTTTTCCAAGCAGATAAAAAATTTTGTGTTGTGCAATAGCCATGTCATCATTTTAATTTTGGGCTCCTTTTTTTGTCAAGTAATTTATTCATTAAAAATTTCATTACATGTATAAGTTCATATTAAACACCAAGCAGCTGACAAAGCTTTGGTTCTCCTCTTATACTGCTAAAAGCTTGGAGTTTTTTTTCCCTTATAAAAACAGTTAAGCTCTGCAAACTATCATAAGATGTTTCAAGAGCTTGAAAGACCAGAACCTTAGTTTAGGAACTAGACTTGTACGTAGATACAACACTGACCTGTATATAGGAACATATGAGGCAGCGCAGATGTCAAAGGGGTTGTGCTGGTCGTACTTGAGCTCGTGGGCATCTGAGGGGTTCTTCTCACACGCTGCTAGAATCTTGCGGGTCTGAAAGGGTAAGATAAGCAACAGATTAGATTCCTATAATTATCATGAAATATCTTAGAGAAAAGAACAGGAATGGTATATTTTCAATCCCCACTGCAAACATTTGATGTGCTCTGCAGATGCCCCCCTAGGCAGTGAAATACTTCATGTCTGGCCAGTATCTTAGTGATAAAAACTTCGTCCTATTTAAGCAACTGAAAGTTTATAACGCTTACCCAAGTTGAGCTAAAAGGAGAAGAGGAAATGGAAAGAAAAAAAAGAGAACCTAAAAAAAAATACACAATTATGCACATTTCCACAAATTAGACTAAGTTTTTCAGTGGCCATAACCACACCTGTTGAGCTATGTCAGGCTTTGGACCCAATTCCAGAAGACGTCGAGCAAAGGAAGCTGCTGTCTTGTAGTTCTTGAGTTTGAAGAAAAGGTTGAGAGCTGTTCGTAATGTGAGAATCAAGTGGATGGGCTGCAGATTGCAGTGGGTGAAGTAGGCTGCCATCTGATGAGAGAAAAACATTAGAGGCATTACTGTGGGTGAAGCAGCCTCCCTCTGGTGGCAAAATACACAAGTGAGCTAGTTTGAAACACTGTATTGATATTTACTTCGTGATACAAAAGGCAATGAAAATGGGGTTTCAGGAAAAAAAATGAAAACTATAAGTAGTTTTGCAGGATCAATATGATAATTTTTTATTTCATGTTTACAATAATAGTCAATATTTTCATGAAAGGCTTTGCCTTGAGGTAAAAAACATTTAAATTCACTAGTTTATTTCTATACGACTAGACCCTAAAGTTGGTCTCTTTAACTGCTAATTCTGAAGTTGAGTGAAATGTTGTTATATCCTGCTAAAATCAAAAGCATTTTAAGAAGCAAAAAAATTTCAGCTAGAGAGAAACCTTGTTTCAGTAGTTTCCTTAACAAGACACCTAATCATTTTCATGGTTGTCTAAATTGAAAAGCCTATCAAAGGATAAATTGAGTTTGAGAAAAACAAATTTTTTTTTTTAATTCAGTGAATCAGGAAGCTAAATATTTGGTAAAAGTCAATTATTGTTCAAATGACTCAGAAATGATAATTTTGTGGCAGATATGATGCCAAATAATATTAATATTAAATAATGTGCATTGACTGCAAGGATGAATATGTGCACAACCGTAACATCAAAAGACCATCAAACATTTTTCATACTCTTGACTACAATAAATAGAAATTTTTAGGGACAGGTTTATCATTTACACTGTGAGTATTTTTGAGGCAATTTTTTACATAAATTCATGGTAAGATTTATCTGGGAGATTTGTCTCAAAATGCCCAGATTTACTAAATAAGCGCATAAAGTGACAGTGTGAGCCTAGGTTACACGACTTTGTAAAATGAAGTTTATATTCACTGATCCTGAAAAGTGTTTACTTTTCTGGGAAAATGATGAGCAAACTGTAATAATTAATCCAATAAAAGCATTTTCACTAAAGCATTGTTAGCCATCTCGGCCAGTAGGAATCTCACCTCACAGACTCTCTTCTGCTCATCAAGGTTAGATTTTGGCAATTCCTTTCGTGTGTTCTCCATCGTCAGACCTACAATATACTCTCGGCAGATTTCCAGCAGTTGCTGGGCCTGAGGATTGGGCAAGAAAAGATTTGACACATTTCTAGCAGGCGCATTTGCTGCAATAAAACACATAAGAATTGAAAAAAAAAATTTTTTTTTTTTTAATTTGATCACAGGTTTTAATCTGTTCTATCCTCATGTCATAGGTCGACAGGACTAAAGCAAGACAGAGTGGTTGGGGAAAAGTTTTTTTAGGAGAGGACTCCAATCTCAAAGTATAGATCTTTCTTTTTCCTCTAAAACATTATTAGCTATTTTTCTATTTTTCTGACTTACTTCTGCAATTTCTTGTTTGGAGTCGACCACCAAGAGTGGTACGCTAAGCATGATCGCACGGAATCTGTCGCAGGCGTCTGTGAACTTTCCTGCTGTGGTCAACTGATAAGCTACCTGCAGCTGCTGGACTAGAGTGGATAGTTTGAGTCCCACCGCTGGAACCCCATTACGAGCACCTGCATCTTTCCTGAAATATGAAATGAACATGAACACCGTAAGAAAACTGCTTTACTATCCACAGCGTTTTTATAGAAAAAGACATTAAGCTCTGATTTGCTTTGTTTTGTTTTGTTTTTTTAAATGATAAAGCAAGGTTTAGTTATATAAACCCACACTTAAGGATGTGATTTAAGCAGTTCGTTACCCTTCTTTTATTTTTTGCAACACACATTTTAAAAAATAAAAAGATATTAAGAGAAAAGCGATTAAGTTAAGATAATAAACTTTAAGTAGAAATTACTTCAGCTCAAAACTCGTGAGACATAAAAGCAAAATCAATTTTCTTTTTCTCAATATCTAGAGATTCTCTTTCACTCCACTTTTTAATAGGCAAAAACAAATCTTTCCGATTGAATGCATCGAAGTTCCCAGGAGAAATTTAATAATGTTTTAGAGAGGGAAAAGGCTGTAATAATATCATATTAACATGATACTGTACACAAAGCATACCAATTCCTGTGAGGGTGTCCAAACAATGGTGTTAAGGAAGGCAGGCCAACATAGCAGGTTCTTGCTCGGCTGTATGTCTGAAGGAAAAGCTGTTTGTATTCCTCAAACTCTACGACTCCAATTTGGTCATGTAGGAGCTGTTGAAATAGATCATTATTAACAATAGGATGCTACAAGTTTTAATGAGGACAGCAAAAAAGATGTTGGAACATTTAAGCTGCTTCTACCTTCACACATGGGAACTGAGATCTAAATATTTCTTACTGTATAAATCAAGGCATAAAAGTAAGATTAGTACAACCCATAGCTAACTTATCCTCTAAAGTTATTCCTAAAATATATGCTTGTGTGTGTGTGTGTAAATATATATATATATATATATATATATATATATATCAAATCAAAACCGAGCACTTGTTTGACCATCTATTACTGCTTACCCTCATGGCAGTCTCAAAGGAGCCAGCAAGAATATGATCCACTGGAAGTTGTGAGTTATTGCACCAGACCTGGTTTGACATAGAGAAAGATAGAGATACTAAAAAAAAATGATCCATCAATAAATTTACTCTGATAAACGAGAAGCAAAGCATCAGTAAGGCAAATCTTTTTTATTTTAACCCCCCTAACCTATTTCCTTGCTCACAATAAAAATTTTCCCTCTGTTTTTTTTTTTTTTAAATCCTATTCAGGTGGAAACTACTAGCTCTAAGAGTTTAATGTTAGGGTACAAACTTTTCTCAAAAGTCAAACATAGGAAAAAATCAATAGACACTTAGCTGATCCTGGATCTGGTCAATTACAGCTCAGATATCTCTAAAAAAGCATCACAAATCTCAGACCTGCTCAAACATAATAAGATCAAAATGCTATTTAAAAAACCCACTGACCTGTGATTGGCTGGTTCCTTTAGTGGGTGGAACGAAGTAACCTTCTTCTCCTGCACCTGTCGCAGATGGGCCAACATCCTGAGGAAAAAGAGAAAAACAGTTAAAATTCATTGATAACAAGAATCAGTGATAAGCATTAGACCAGAAACACAAAGAAGAAGTCAAGTAAGCAAAGAAAAGAAAAAAAGATAGGTGACAGAAGAGGAAGACATCTGGATGATACTAAGAAAAGAATTAAGATAAAGTGATAGCAAGAGTATACTGTGGTCACAGTTTTTCCTGCATTCATAGCAATGTTTTCAAAAAGATCAGAAGGATAGTTACATTATGCAATTAATTCATCTACTTAGAAAAAAAACAAAGAACATTGACATATAAAATAAATCTAGCATTAGATATTTGATTGACTTTCAGCCAGTTTCCACTTTGTTTTCCAAATGACTTTCATTTGACTAGGTCCATCTCTTTTCGTTTCAGTTACTCAATAGAGAGCACCAAAAGGCGAAAAGCTCAAAGTTCCATTTTACAATTTTAAGAGGCTTGCTTCAGCTCACCGGACCATAGAGGGCATATGAGCAAGCAATATAGTCTTGTAAGAACATATATTCTACTATTGTCTTCACAGAAGTATGACCATTTACTACATTAAACCCATTGAACATTTTTAACTCCCAGTATGTTTTTTCCAAAAGAAACCAACAAAAAACAACACAAACCAGATCAGGCGGCAGCTCCAAATCATCGTCTCCGACATCCCATCCACCACCTTCACCGCCTACGCCCTCTTCATCTAAGCCTTCACCGAAGCCTCCCTCTGGGGAAAAACAATTCTTGGTTTTAAAAGCTGGAAGGGAAACCAATTATTGAGAGAAAAAAAGGTAATGGGACAAGTTGGGCATGCGACTCCATACTTTATATTTTGAGCTTTTAGTATGGCAGACATAGAACATCGCGCTAATACAGATTTCATACTGTTCTATGATATAACTGCAGATATTTTAATCTGACTTTATAGGGTTCACAATTGTGAAGTCAACAAACATAAACTTATGAAAATAGTCTTAAGCGTTTTCTCACCTTCATCTAGCACCAAGTCATCAGTGTCGTCTCCCCAGCCTCCGCCGGCACCAACATCGTCATCAGCTGCCAGGGCAGATGCAGCCAGCGCAGACTGCTTGCCTGTAAATAAGAAAGATAATTCAGTTCAGGCCTCAGAGATCAAGCTCTGAAAAGCTTGATTAATACTTCAATGTCCTCATACCTTTTTTAGTGAAAAAGTTTGCATTTTTTTAATCAGTTTACTTTCAAGTCAAATTACTCTAGCAAGGTGACTGCACATGTATTAATACTTATGATAAAACAAAATACACAATAAGACCATCAAGAACAATTTTTTTCGACATCGATGAAATAATTTTTAACAAGGCTTAATATTTCATTAGGTATAAAAAGGTTTCTTTGGTTGTTTTGACTAGATTAAATTTAACTTAGTTGTTTGCTCTCTAATTTTTTATGCTTGCGATACAGATGATATTTTCAATTAAATCTAGGATGGGGAATAAATTCTTTTGAAGCATAACTCCAAATTATTCTAATTATTTAAGAAAGGCCGCCACAAAATAAATAACTTATAAAATTACAACATTATTATATTTATCCCTCCCGCTCCCCATCCAGAAAAAAGAAAAAAAAACTTATAAAACTGACATCCACTTGAACAGTTGAACATATAAGCTTGCCCAGATTGACTTGTTTCATTGCCTATCCTTGAGCTCCAATTTTCTGTGGAAATCTCCAATCTAAAGAATATAGCCCTATTGACTATTTTGCTCGCTGTCATACTACGGCAAGATTCAAAAAATGAAGAAAAAAAATTATTCACTGAGAGTGTTACATGGCCTGTTTACTTACAAAAAAAAGTTATCTTTGCTCATTTCAGTAGCAAGTCTCACAAGTTCCCTTAGAAGGAACAAGTCTTAGAAACGATGTCCATTAAATGAGAGTTTAGAGGACGTTCAGAAGGGTAAAACTAGAAGAATCCAAACTGACCTCCACGTGCAGCCATGGCACCCTCAAAGAATCCCTTGGAAACAGTGAGCAGCGGCCAGTTGGACTCCTGCTGAGTGATGGGCACCGGTGGCTGGAGTAAGGAGGCGTTCGGGTACAGGTCAGGCACGCGCTCGTTCTCTCCAAACATTTCCTTCAATTCTTCAGCCTCCTCTTCCAGCCCATGGGTGGCGGCTGTTAGGTAAGCTAGTGACTCTGAGAGGTAATAGGGGGTGAAGAATAAACATGAACTTTTACATTCTATGAAATATCTTTATGTGAGCTTTGTAATCCTTATTTACAAATGTACGCCCCGATGAAAGATAGGTAAGAGTCCAAATGGAAAAGCTTATTTCTTACAAGTATTGTATTTCAGAGGAAGACCAAAACTTGTTCAATTGTCATTGCTATAGCTAAAAGAGCAAAGTAGAATGACAAGGTTCAAGGCATATTTAACCATGCTAAAAGAAATTAAGACAATGAAACAAATGTTCAAATCGCAAGACAAAATTGAAAAAAAATAACATTGCTTTTGAGGAGAATCTTCTAAGATGAAATTTTTAACTTGTTGGAGCCAGCAAGTGAGCTTAAATTGATACGGATAAGTAAACGTACTTTGTCCACAGCCTTTTAGAATTTTCACTCTCTCATTGACATCTCCCAGCAGAAGAGCATTCTGATAGTGGCCGCTCGTGTCTTTGCGGATTTCAGCTGTGGAAAACGAAGGAATGAGGGTATCAGTATTACAACTGAAGAAAATGTAATTTATCAAAACATACCACATAATTCATTTGTATGCAATTTTTTTAAGAAAATAGAAAAATAATTATCACAATAACAAGTTTGAATGACCCAAACACACCAACATATATAGTAAAAAATGTGAATTAAGAACATGCAAATAGTGAATAGTGACTCTGGTACAAAAAGTATAAATCTACGGTCTTGACAAAGCTAAAACACCCAGAATGATTCTGACAATAGTTTCCACCATCTGTTTTGCCCCAGGGCACCCTGAAAAATGATCCTACTATTTTATGGCTTTTTTCTTTTGAATTAAAATAAAATGTCTCAACAGAGACTAACTAAGGCATATGATTTTTGTAACCACTTTCATATTTAGGAATTTTCACAAAGTGCTAGATGGAAAAAGGCTGATTTGACGTCACTCTGTCGTATATACTACAGAATCATTATTTCTTCAGTATAGTCTTTTATTAACTTTCACTTCCACTTCATTTACTTATATCCACCCAAGTCCCTGTGACAACCTTATATTGGGTGAGTTGCAGGGGCCGGTGGTAGACGATTCAGACATTATAAGATCAAACCAAGTTATGTTTTTTTGGTAACCCACCAATCTTCATCATCTTCCTCAGTTTCTCGAGATTTCCTGTGATGAGGTAGAGGAAGGAGAGCTTGTCAAAGTTCTTGGTCTTCTGGTAGGCCATCTCCACAATCTGGTGGTTGCCCTGCAGAAGGGCTGCCTCACCAAGCTTCTCCCAGCAAGCTGCATCATCCAGGGCTTTGGCTGCCTCTAAAGCAATCTGAAACAAGAGTAGAAACAAAGGTTTGACAAAAGGTGTGAAATTTTCACCGCACTTCTTAATATCCAATTTCAAACCATTATTATCACTTCTATGTGTCATCGTAGTATAAGCCTTTTATAGCACTGTTTTACTGCATATCTGCTGTATGATTTTTTGTTGACATAAAATAAACAATCACTTTACTTTGTAGAAATTGCTTACAAGATCTCATGCAATTTAAGACCAAGTAAGAGGCTGTAGTGTCGAAGTAAAACACACTTAAGTTTGTTAACAATTCATCACAAAAAGAAAGGTTGTAGAATAAGGTATGAATATGATACATTAATTATAAACTGCTTTATTAAAGACATGAATCAGATAAATTAAAAGTTTTCCCCCTTCAATGCTGTGTGCCGCAGAAAAATCCTAAAAGTGAATATTTTCAGATGTATGGTGCAGCATAATGGGCACATGGTAGTAATTCTATGGTTATGAAGCAAAGGTCCAAGATCAGTCTATACTAGTCTTGCAGTTTGATTGCAAATAGCATATTCCATGGGTGCAAATCTATTTAAGTAAAATATCTTATTTCCTTCACTAAAAAAAATCATATTCATAAAAAAACCAAGATTCTGCACAGTAAACATAAACATTGAAAAAAACTGAAATTCTGAGATCGTCAGTTACCTCGATGTTACCGCACTCAAGAGCTAAGCCAAAGCGGGTTTTCTCATCCTTCACAAAGTGGAGAGCTACCTCAGGGTATCCCTTCTTCTGCAGATAAGAGATGATGGACTGGCCCACCAGTTTTGCATTCCTCACCATGTGCAGCACCTGAGGATAACAAAGCAAAAGAGAGATGGTCACGTCTGGGCAATGATCAGAATGCACAATTGATAAAAGTTGCTCTAAGGAATACAGCTACCAGAAATAGAATCATAAAATAGCTTTGTATTGTTATGTGTTTGTGTGTTGTTCTTGTTTTTGTTTTTTCAACTTTTTTTTGGTAAGATCTTATGTTTAAATCTCTTTCAATCACACAAGATAAATCATATTTGTTTTTTCTCTTGTAAGTGAGTGACCAAATTAATTACTAACACTTATTAAATGTATTGTCCATAAATAAATATATTTTCACTTTGATTATTTATGAGTAAGAAGCACCAAGTCATTCCTAATAACCCATTATTACTTTCACTCAGTACTCACCTCTTCATACTTCCTGTTCACAAGAGCCAATTTAAACTTGAACTCGGTCGGGTCAATGCTTAGGACTCTTGGTCGGCACTCACGATCCAGACAGTAGACAGAGTTACCCTTGATGCGGGTAATGTAGATGGGCAGGTCCAGCGTTCTAATGATGCCATGGTCCCTGTGGAAGAGAGAAGTGGATAAAGCATAAAGTGAAGAGCAACATTTTGGGATTATTAAATAAATCAAAGATAAAGCCGAAGGCAGAGTTGACCTGTTTTTGTCAGAAGATATAAACATATCTAATTAGATAAAGGACAGGAAGTTGGAAACAACTTTTAAAGTTTATATTGCCATATCAATCAATTAGGTGCCCTGCTCTTAAGCAAAGGCAATCATGACCCTCCATGCGTTTTGATCCCGAGTCGCATTTAGTGCATCTGACAAATGTCTTACATTAAGCCACTTTGTTAGTCCATCCAACATCTTTTATCGCTGTTTTCCCCTGATGTGTTTTTCTTCAAAGCATATGAAATTGTATATCACAAAAATATTGACACGCAAGAAATTGTTACACTTATTGAGGCATAAGATATTTTTCAATGAAATGAGGCAATAAAATCTAAAATTAGTAGAAGCTGTAAAACAAAATTTGAAAAGTAGAAGTATTAGAAATAGAGAAGAAAATATAAAGAAAAGGGTATAACAATAAAAAACCCTTGCTAAATCATACCCGTTGGTGAGAGCATATTTGATGTGGTTGGAGGTTGTGTAGACAAGGACACCGCTCTCGTCCCAGGAGCCCGACTTGATGCGGATGTTCTCATGGATGGAGCACAGATTTTCAAGCTTGCGATTGCAGATGGAGATCACTGCAGAAGAAGGAAATAATAAGCAAATCAGCTGTCCAATATACGATGAACTGATTGATTTACCATAAGCTAGTCAGTCACACCATTTATCTCACAAAATGCAAAGAAAAAAAAATGCTCTTCAGGATTTCCAGAGATATAAGATGGAAACAGTGATTAAAAAAGGACACTAATATTTATCTCCCAGCCACAAGAGATCTCAGTATTAAGCATAGCAAGCAACAGAAAAAGTTATTTCTTAAATTATGAAAGAAGAATAGCGTGTCTTTAGCTCCTCCGAGATCATTTTTTTTAAATTAGGTTACAAAGACCATTTCTTTAATTTTTTTTACAAATTCAGCTTTAAGAGAACTGACCATGCTTGCTGATGAGAGCCACAGTTGCCATGTCGCTTGACCAAATGACCATCTTCACCTTGGAAATCTTCACAGTGGCCAATGTCCTGAATTCAGCAAAAACATTTCATAATGTCCATTTCCACTCACATCAGAAAATTACTTAATTGAGTCTTTGCATCATGTTACAGTTTATGTTTTGGCTCTTGAAAAGCTAAAATTCCCAATAATTCTAACGTCTCCATGTCTAAAAATATTGAATCAAATAATAAAACAATAAGAACATAGATTAAAATTTTTCTAGTGCAAAGCATGCAAAAAATGCTTGTACATAAATCATTTTAGAGGTTTTACATTTTTTAACTTCCACTTATCCTTTATTTCATAAAATGTTTATTATTTTCAAGCACTATCTCTCTTTCAGTGACACAACTTGTGAAACAGTGTTTTAATTGTTTTGTACCACAGAGATAATTTGATCTATTTGTTTTTGTACAGCAATGATATATCTTCTTTTCCTTTATCATACGAGGCCTAATTGTCATCTTACATAAGAGAAAAACAATACTTTGTAAAGCACCTCTTACTACATCTAATTAGGATCCAGTCCACTGTGATGTGATCCAAAGAGTGAAAAGTACGAACAGCGGCTCTACGTACCTCTTTTGTTGCACATCAAACAGAGTGACTGTGTCTGGCTCCTTCAGCAGCAGACAGCCTGTACCGGCGTAGAAGATGTCCTCGCAGTTCGGAGCCTGGACCTTCTTGGTGATCTCATTCTTCAGGTTCTTAATGATGATCTGGTGAAGAGGCAAAAAATGTTAATAACACTCTCTCTCTCTCTGTCCTTCCCTCCCTCTTTCTATCTCTATCTTATCTGTCTATCTTTCCAACATCACATGCATCAAAATGGTATTTATATAAAGCTCTTCTCTGTTTACTGATCATAACTACTTAACTACAGTAGTGCAAAAAATCTGCACCAAATTCTATCCACAAATTTTTAAGGCTTAGGTTTATAAAACACAATGAGATCTTACCGAGTGAGTCCTGTCCAAGACTGCAAACCTGTTCCGAGCTACCCACACTGCGTTCAGGCCTGAACTTCTCTTGCCTTCAGGGGCTGCAGAGAACACAACAGTGACAGACTTCACTGTATTTTAGATTTTCAAGGATTTACAGAAATACCAACAAGGCTCCACCACAATATTCTTAGACTTAACCAGAGCAAAACACAAAACCTTTTTTAAAAAAATATAACAAAACATTTATTGGATGACAGTTAAATTTTTTTTCTTTTAAATTTAATAAAGAACATTTGAATCAAACCAGAGTAAATTTCTTTGAACACTTCTGAGATATTTATAAAATAAAAGAACAAATTCTAATCAGAAAAAAAGACATCCAAACAAAATACAAGAATAGAAGAAAAAAGGTTATTTTCCAAATGAGACACAATAAGCAAACAAACTAACAAAAATCCAATACCATCAGGGTTTGATGAGTCAGAATCCTTAGGAACCATGTACAAGTCATAGGTGCTGTTCTCAACATTGGTAGTTTTCTGGCAGAATTAAACAAAACTCAGATTTAATTACTGTAACCTATATAGAATCCTACCTTATTTATTTTTAATCTATAATTCCAGAACATTATGTCATCTTGATACCCAAATAAAATGGATATCAGCATGATGTGATTGAAGTTTTCTCATACCGTTAGAAAAATCTGTCACTTTTTTGAAGGTACTTGTGTCTTGTCCCATTATAAACAGTTTGCTTTTCAGTTGTTTTCTTTTTTTTTCCAATATCCATACTGTGGAAAACAGCCACTTGAAGCAAAATTGTCTTCGAAGTTATATCAAGATTTTAAAAAAAAATGTAGAACTGACTCTTGAGCTGCCTTAATTGAACAAAAAGAAATTGGCAAACCAGAAAAAAATTTTTAATTATAAAGAAAGATAATTTTAAGCAGTGAATAAATTCATAGGTATCAAGTGTTGAAGAAACAGCTCTTTTTTTTCCAAAATAAAGGTAATCGTTAGATTTTTATCTTTATATAATAACCCTTTCTGTGATCACACACTTTACATGACAATCTTTGTGAAAACATCACTTGCAATCTGCTTTGTGAGGCATCCAACATGCAACACAAATCAGGAACAAGTCACTCAAAGCAATGTAGAGCAAGAGCATAAAGCAGATTGATATTATTTTTTTTTTGATGAGTGGACAGAGTGATGTAACAGTTATAATTTTGCCCATCACTTATAAGACTAAAATCGTCTTTTCTTTGACAATACAAACTTACTTATTGTGTCCAAATTTCAATTCTTCTTGATTCCCCCTGGCTGATGGACTTATCTTCTTAAACATTTTAAACTTTATTTACAGTTTCAAAGTGATTATTGTATTATCATACCATTCAAAAAATCTAATCATAGCTTTTGAAAGTGGCTGTATGGAAGGCTTAGAAAAGATCCCAGTTAATTACAAAATTAAATGGAAAATTTATAACAATAGCAGTCTTCAACTGATGTCATCCTTGACCCTGATAGAAAATAACTGTAACAACTAACACTCACCATGCAAAGGAGAACGGCATTTTCTGCTGGATTGTACGACATGGAGGAAAAGGGTGATCTGGATCCACTGTGAAAGGGAGAAAGGGGATTATGGCGCAGGTTGTTTATTTGGGTTCAATCAAACTCAAAGCTAAGAATTTTCAAATTCTTTTTTTTTTGTTTATGGTGATACTGGCATGCAATATAAATATGATCACTCTAATCCGCAGATGCAGCAAAAAAAAAAGACATGGGTCTATATCAGTTTTTCTCTTTTTCTTAAGACATGTTCGATGCGCAATGCAATAATATTAGGGCTACAAACACATCTTTTCTTGGTGTGCCTACCCTCTGAGCTGCATGACAGCCACATCCTTGGAGGTTGTGAAGTCTAGCTTGCGTAGGTATTTTTCTTTCACGTAGTACAGGATGTTACTGTGCACAGCAAAGGGAGGACGTTCCTTCTCCAGCTTGAAGATGATCATACCACCATCATGACCTGAGAAGAGTTTTCAAAAACACAATTGCGTTAAAGCACCAGACAGTTTTCTTTTAAAGAATATATATCTTCCCCAAAATATTTAGGTTTTGAAAGAAGTAAAACAACAAATATATATCTCTCTACATATATATAGATATACATGACCCTTGCTCAACAACTAAAGCCATTTTTTTTTTTATTGCTTTAAGAGGAAAAAATTAGTCATGTAAAGCTTTTGAGGATAAATTTGGGTGGAACTGAAATGGTCCATACATTTCTTTCAATCATTCTTTTAACTTCAAGAAAAGATGTAAAGAGAAATAGAATTAAAAAAAAAAAAAGAAAAAGAAAAGAAGGTCTTTCAAAAGGCAGGACCAGATAAGAATAAGATCTGAAACTATCTTTGGACCGAAGAATGATCTTTGTTAATTTACCTGCAGCAAAAAGGTTCAAAGTTGGGTGAGCAGCCATTACCCAGAAACGATCATGCTCTCTACGGAAAGTCTGTACACCAGTCCTGCAAAATGTTTCAAGATCAGTACATAACTTACATTTTGGGAAGATAGATAACTAATGTCTGCTATGATAATGAAATGCAATTGCTTTGAAATGCTATCTTCTAATTTTTGAAGGGTGGAACTTATGGTTTAAGAGGATCATTTGATCTCTGAGATTAAAACTTTAATGTTCAATTCCTCCTAAAAATATTATATCAAGGCAACAATCATCAGCTATTGACAAGGGCAATACACAAACCTCTTGCTAATATCCCACACTCTGATGCTCTTGTCTTCCGAGTTGCTGAGAATCAGCTCTTGTCTAGGGTGGAACAAGCAGCAAGAAACATTGTTGTAGTGTCCACGACAAGTGTCCACCTCCCATGCTTTGGATTCTGAAACAAAAAACAGAATGGACTGATGAAAAGTACATGTGACGAACACTATCAACTATGTCCAGTAGTACTGGCAGGAAGAATCTTTTAAGTGTAATAAAAATGTAAGTACCCATTTGTTAAAATTGTTTGAACAGGTAATGCATTTCCTGTTTATACCTGGAAGTCAATTTTACATAAAATCCATAATCTGAGAAAATTTTAAATTAAAATTGCCCAGACAAAGAATAAAGTTAAGTGGCTTAGTGGGCCTATAAATTATAGATTGTAATGTATTGCGCTGTATTTTTATCTATTGCTCTAACTCAATTCTTCACTCTGTATAGATGCATATTTTTATAGCGGATCTACTTCGATCTATACTGACACTGTTTTAGTTAGTTGTATAATGTTTTTACATCAAGCCTAACAATTTAGTCTTGTTGATTGAACACAGCCCGTACTGTGAGGAAAGTGTCCTTGAACTTGTGAGGCCTAATAATGATCTCGTCACTCCTTGTTTACCCTTGTTCTGATTGGTTATTTTATAGCGCATTACCAAGAATAATTTATTCCTTTTCTAGATAATTCGATAAGATTTAGTATAAATAAGAGTCAAATTTGTGTCCAGCCAGTCAACTACCATGAATTTAAGTGTCAACTTTTTGTGAGCAATGAGCCAACATACAGTGATATTTATTGAGACAATTTCTCGATTAAACAGTCAGCAACTTTTAGTAACGGACTTCAGACTTATTTTCTACGGACGAGTCAAATGACTGGCTGTGTATATTTTCATAGCCCTAGACAAACAGAGCCAAACAGATCACCCTATCAATCTGTTATGTAGATATTCTTTTATCTAAACCATAAAAAGCTTTGAAAAAGGAATGTATATTTCTTTTCTGATATTTTAAAACAAAGCTTTATCTCCCTATCTTACCATTCATCCTCCACAATTTGAGCTGCCTGTCGTCAGCCCCGGACACAATGAGAGGAAGCGTGGGGTGAAAGGCAGCCCAGTTGACTCCTCTATCGTGTCCTTCCAAAACATGTTTCACAATGGCGTCAGATGTCCCAAACAGGTCCGTCTGACCAGGGCTGCGAAGCCTGTCCTCAATACCTCCAGGACCTGGGGCAACGTTTTTCTTACGCAAACCTGGAAGGTTCATATGGGTATTTTTACAAGAATTTACTACGAGGTAGTTAGGTATTAAAAAAAAGGTCATACACGGCATAAAAAATATTAGGAAATACAGAAGAGGGAAAGGGGACATGGATAATTGAGAGAGAAGCGAAGAAGACAGACAGACAAAGAGAATTAAAAGTATAGAGTATGAAACAAAAGAGGGTGGGGAGGCAGGATGGTTTTTTTTATTTAACATAAGCATGCAAAATATAATATTAAAATTTTTTTTTTCAAAAAAAGTAAAATGAAGAATGTACCTGATATATCCCATACTCTGACAGTTTGGTCTAGGGAGGCAGAGACAACAAGGTCCTCAGATGGATGAAACTGAGCGCACATCACATAATGGCTGTGGCCTGTCAGAACACTGTGAAAAACAATAGAGAGTCACACGTAGGCCTGGCAAGACTAGCTATGAGAGAGAAAAAGCTCAATTAAACTGATCATCATCTACTTTAAATAAATCAAAGAACTAAAATCAATTTTCTGAAACAAACAACTTTCATCCATCAAGTCTAATAAAACCATCTTAAAAAGTGGGAAAAAAAAATAATCATGATAAATGTTCAATGAATTCAATAGCTCAAACAGTGTTAATAGATGCATCTTTTCTGGATAATGCCTTTAAATGTCAAATGCCAGATTTTTAGTACTTTTTTTAGGGAGAGACAATGTTCAGAAAACAGTTAATCAGAACAAACTCTTTTATGAAACAATTCATTTCAGCATCAGGGCAGTTTCATTAAAATGAACAATTTTGATGAGCTAATCATTATATAATTTATTAATTCCTTATAATTTTTAAAGTAAGAATAAATCATATACAAATACTTTGAAAAAAAAAAAAGAAAAAGATTTAATCAAACCAGAGTTCCAGAAGTGCCTGCATAACTGCTGATAATAATTCTGACATTATTGAAATAAAGAGGTTTAATAATAAGAGAGAGGAGACCAGTACCTGATACAAGTTCGAGATTGCCAATTCCAAATACGGATTGTCTGATCATCAGAAGAACTTAGAATCCAAGGATACTCCTGAACATGTGCAAAAAAATTAAAATTTAATGGACCCAACATCATTTGAAATAGTTATCAATAAAACACAGAAGCAAAAAAAAAAAAATTCCTAGTATCTTGTTGGGTGAACTTCAACAACAGATGCCAAAAATTGAAAATTTTGGCTATACTTAGAAAACCAGAGAAACTTCATGATAAATCCAAAAGTATCCAAGTATTAGATAGGTTTTCAATTCAAAGAATGAAGTTCTTCATAACATAAAAAACAATATTTTGATGAAGTACCGACAAAAAAATCAGCTTCCAACAGTAAACATCAGCCACATTATGAGAGAATTAATCATACATAGCTCAAAAATTGAACAGCAGTTTTACTCACATGATGAAAAAATGTGGTTCTGATGTAATCCAAATGTCCTAGAAGAGTGAAAAGGCATCTACGTAGTTTGTAATTCCATATCTGTAAAGACAATGAATGGAGGAGGATTATCAATTTAACATTTTTAGACTTGCTGGTGAGAAATGAAAACAGTATTTAATAACCCAATCAGATATTATAATCCTGAATGGTATGAAAATTTTGACTTTTTGAATAATTATTGGCTTCATCCAGACTTATGAGAGTTAATATTTGCTAATATCATAATAATTTAACCTAAAGCTATTTGATCCTTAACTTAGTGTTGAAGAATAAGGTTTCTTAAACATTGCCAAATAAAACATCTCAAATTATGGGCCCCTCCTATACTGAAGAGTCAAAAACCTTTGTTACAATGAATGATAAAATTCTGACAGACATTTGTCAAAAACTTTAACAAACTAACAACCTTGATTTTGTAATCATCTCCCCCAGACACAAAGAGCGGCTGTTGGCTGTGGAAATGGATTCCTCTGACTGGACCTAATTAGAGGTTGAAAAAAAAAAAAAATTAACAGATATATAAATAATGATGAAAAGTTTTGAAAAATTGCTAACCTGTAAAAATGTTAAAACTTCTTGGAATTTGAAAAATGGAAAATGAGCCTAATAGTAATATTCAGAGTTCATCATTTGATGAGTTGCTTTTAGCTTTAAAGGCAAATTTTGAGTTTTTAAAAAAAACTCAATGAGATCTCACTTACTTATTTTCTACAAAGTAAGGGTAAGAAATATTTTATAATAAAATACAGTTAGAAACTTTGATCAATTTCTCACTAAAATTGGTCTAGAATCCAGGTTGTTAGAAATCAATTGTGTTCAAGCCCATCTGACTTGAGCAAGCAGCAGACTGGTTATAAAGATACAACATCTGTCCTCCAACATGTTTTACATGAAGAAAAAGTTTGAACATTGCTCATAAACATTTTTTACTCAAGAGCTTAAGTTTGTAGCATCTGTCCAAATACCTTCATGCTCATCAAACTTGTCAATCAGAGTGCACATGCGATAATCCCACAGCTGTACAACTCCATTGTGAAGGGAGGCCAGAACCCAAGGGCGCTTCGGGTGAAATGTCAAGCCTAGGTGAAAAACAAAACAAAAAAATTAGGACTACATGCCAGCTGAAACTAAAAAAGAAAATTTAGAATCTTGCAATATTTATTCTACCTAGATAAACAATAGTTTTTCCCTGGTCCCTTGAGGAAATCAAATCACACTACAGCTAGAAACTACAACTCACATATATTCACTACAAATCATACTGATTGCAATGTTTTGCATCTAATATCTATAGGCCCTGATGAAATCTACATAAGTCCAATTTTTATGATGCTTACTTATAATAATAATAATAGAACTGGAAAATGCATCAATTTTTAGCTCTCATATTCTTAGGAATACCTATCTAGTGATGTAACTTTTTAAATTTTAATGGTAAAAATTATTTAGACATGTAGGCCTATACATTTGTTACCTTCTAATTGTAAGTAAGAGATTTTTGCTTTCTTACACCCATCCCCCCATAACCAGTAATAAAATAAGACTTTTCTTGGTTTTCACTATATGCTAGCTCAACAAATCTGAAAGCTTTATCAATGCCTTTAGATTGGGGATTATCAGCATGTGAAGGTGAATTTTTTTAATCAATGATGCATTATTAAAAAGGTTATACCGCAGTGTTGCGGTCCTGGCTCTATGTTGACAGTGCATTTTAAGACAATGGAGGAACTCATCCAATCAAATTATTATCTTGAAAAAATATCTAAGGACAGCTTCATCAGTAGGGGCATTTTTGTATAATAGGTCGTTGATTTAAAGCTCAAATCTTAAATTATTATAGTTATAAAAAATTCACAATTGAGGCTCGCAATTCTTTTAAAAACTATGAAACACACAAACAAAATCCTAAAATACACTACCGAAGCTCTACTGAACATTCGATCACTGAAAAGCCTAATTAAACAGTGGTGCCAGTGACACCATAGATCTAGAAACAATTACAGTTTTCAGTATTTTCAAATGAACCAAAACGGCACTAAATTACTTTTACTACTTGAATTAGTTCTGGCTATTTTCAATAAGCAGTAACAATCTGGCCATCTGTAGCGTGATTTGTTTATATAACTGTTAACATAGAGCCGGGACAGCAACACCGCAGCATTACCATTAAAAAGGTAAGCAACCGGATTCTTTCAGTCTTTTGCGGGTAGAGTGTAATTTTGAATCAGTTTAGTCAAGTGTCAAGGAACTAATAATAAGATTAAGCAGACAATTAAATTCAAACACTATGACAAATGATGTGGTTCTTGATCAGTGATCTTGATCCTAACTATGTTTCATTATTCGCTTGACATTGATAGGAATTACTCGCCAATGCGAACTTGTTTTACTCTCCAGATCTATGTATACCTAAATTCTAGTTTCTATACAAGTCTAAATTAGGGTAATACCGCAGTGTTGCGTCCTGGTTCTATGTTGACAGTGCGGCCATGGTGCATACAATAAACTAGCAGGATTTTCACCGCACATTTAAATAGAGACACTGATCCAATCAAATTATTATCTTGCACAAATCAAAAAACAAATTCTGCAGCTCTAGGCATTTTCGTAAAAAATATTGAAATTGTTTTGGCTATTTTTAATAAGCAGTAACAATCTGGCCATTTGTGGTGTGATTTGTTTACAACCAACCGGGATCGCAACACTGCGGCATTAACTAAATTAGAGATCTATATCTAATTACGAGATCTAAAGTCTAGATTAGATCTAATTAGAGTCATAGGCCTAGCCTAGATTTAGATTCATAATCACTAAAGCTTTACCTTTCACTCTTGCCGACTTGGTCTCAAATTTTGTCAACATGATGACGGTCTGTTATTAAAAATAACATAAAATGTGGTATTGTGTTTAAATAGGCCTCCTAATTTGTTTGATTGTTTTTTATCAGCACTAAAAGAGTTGGGTTGGTACACAACACATCCACCGTGTCAGGTTTTCAGTGTTGTCTGCAGGGAAAGCACTCTTTCACTTCCGGCCATGAATACCGGTATCTACACGTCAACAACGTCACGTGACTTAGATTCAGGAATCAATTTGTTACGAAACAAACCTAGATCTGGGACGTGCCCGCTACAGCTCATCAGAAAATCTGGGGCACTTTGTTTTTTTCCATCTTTGAAACAATAGAAGATCTGAAAATTGCTGTGTGGACCTACATCGAATAACTACTTCTTATTTCACATGCAACGAGCTTCCATTGTTGTGTGGCGTTTGAATCACTGTATTAGTCTCAATTTTTTACGGTGGCCAGTTCTCAGTCAAAGCAGTTTTGGCCCTTATGAACTTGTGATAAAAGATCAACTTTGTTGTGATTTCTTTTTTACTTAGAAAACACTTCTTTCATTGCTGGATTCTTTTTATGGTTCTAGCTTCGTTGGAAGATGCGGTTTTGTCAGTTGTATCTTCTTGGAATGCAACGGTACTCTATTTGTAAGGGAGGCTTTTAGTTGTCTGATTTTGCGCTTTTTTTATCACCGCTCTTAAGGACTGGCAGAATTTACCAAAATTTTTTTTTCAACAAATTTTTTTTCGTGTGCCCTCTCTCTCTGCTGTGTTGCTGTGAATTTTTTCATCAGAGCTAGGAATTTTTTTTTTTTAATTCAGCGTTGTTCTCTAGACTAATTTTTTTTGCTTGCACGTTAGTCTTTTCTCAAAAGCCACATCTAAGTATGTGGATTTTTTAAAATGTATAATTTGCTTTGTATTTCCTGTTTCTTTATGGATAGGCTGAATAATGTTTAGATGCTATTGGTGGCATAGAACTTTATTTATCATTTCCTAAACCATTCTTGTACAATTTTTATTAGAGTTCATTGAACTGTGTAGATTGCTGTGAAGATGTGTTCTTCTGAGTTACATTAATAGAACGAAGAAGATCCTTTTGGTAGATCCTTGATGATGAAAATGATGTAAATAAAAAATAGTGTGGGGCTGAGTGCTATAACATTCTTTGGTGGGGAGGGGGCTGGGTTAATATTGTGACTTTCTTGGTCAGAAACTGGACATTGTTAATCTGCTTCCGCATTTTGGAGCTTGGTTTTCAGGTCAACTTTCTAAACTTATCGAAAACTTTTGTGAGACCAATCCAAAGTGAAAAACTTTTAATGCGATTTTTTTCCTCTTCTTGAATTCTCCGTTGAATTTTCGTTCAAGAAAACTCTCATTTGAGCTTCTGAGGATCTATGGCGTCGGAATCCAGCTTACCCTGAGCCAAAGGCATCATTCCCCACAAGATGCGATGATAGAATGGAGGTTTTTTTTTTAGTCTTCCCATCCAGCTGCCAATAGGCTTATAGATACAGAACTTACTTTGGGGATAGAGTTTGCGTGCTATGAGACTTGTGATATATAACTATGTTACCGGACGCTCGTCATTCAGCAGTTGGTGAAAACTGCTAAATATTGGCGAGTTCCGTATTTTCCAAGGTGAAGCCCCATTTTATTCGTTATTAGATCTATCTTAGCCAGAGTGTTCTTCTTGCTGAGGCCCTTGTCCATGTAATGAGGGATATCTTGTTGTTGTTGTTGTTGTTGTTGTTGTTGTTGTTGCTGTTGTTGTCCGATGTGTTTGTGTATCTCTACCCTGGTTTCTGATGCTGATGGTACCGGGTATTTTCAAAATTCCCAACGAAAGCATTTGACGTCGTTTGACGTGTCACCATTGTCAGTCTTATGTTCTTATTCTGTGTGGCACTTTCTGGTAATTTGTTGTCCCCGATGCCGAACGACCACCCGTACACTAGGCTCCATATTTTTTTTTGCAAACTCGATCAAAATTAAGATTTTTTTTCAATATATATAAGTTTTTCTAGCATTTTCTGGTTGCCTGGTTACACGCTCATCTGTTTTTTGTGGTCAGGACTTTATAGGCTATCTTGTGATCCATAGTTGTGATAATTTCAACACCTTCTCGAGATTTTGATCTTTTTATCTTACAGTTTTTGCGATTCGTGTGCGCCCAGTAGGGTTTATAGTTTTTTTCAATGGGGGTGAATTATCTAGTTGCAATAAGGATAGTTTTGTTCGATGCTTGAAACCCGTTTGATGTTTTGATATTTGGTTCCGAAAATCATTTTGTGAGGTTATCAGTTAAGGAGAAGAGGAGGAGGAGGAAGAAGAAGAAGAAGAAGAAGAAGAAGAAGAAGAAGAAGAAGAAGAAGAAGAAGAAGAAGAAGAAGAAGAAGAATAAGATGAAGAAGAAGAAGAAGAAGAAGAAGAAGAAGAAGAAGAAGAAGAAGAAGAAGGAGGAGGAGGAGGAGGAGGAGGAGGAGAAGAAGAAGAAGAAGAAGAAGAAGAAGAAGAAGAAGAAGAAGAAGAAGAAGAAGAAGAAGAAGAAGAAGAAGAAGAAGAAGAAGAAGAAGAAGAAGAAGAAGAAGGAGGAGGAGTAGGAGGAGGAGGAGGAGGAGGAGGAGGAGAAGAAGAAGAAGAAGAAGAAGAAGAAGAAGAAGAAGAAGAAGAAGAAGAAGAAGAAGAAGAAGAAGAAGAAGAAGAAGAAGAAGAAGAAGAAGGAGGAGGAGTAGGAGGAGGAGGAGGAGGAGAAGAAGAAGAAGAAGAAGAAGAAGAAGAAGAAGAAGAAGAAGAAGAAGAAGAAGAAGAAGAAGAAGAAGAAGAAGAAGAAGAAGAAGAAGAAGAAGAAGAAGAAGACATTGCTTTGAACAGCTATTAAAAAAAATTTTTTTTTTCAATTAATGTCTTACTACCAAGTCAGTACCAACCCGAGTCCATACACTGTAATCTAGGAAGCGGCTTTCCTTGTTACTGTCAGTGAAGCCGTCTCCACTAGCTGTCACAGGCTGTGTGTGCTGACCTTTCGCTCACTTCCGCCGCGCATAAAAATGGAGGCAAGGAGGCGGCGTCAGCGCTAGCTCCTTGGTTTGTCTGGTGGTGACGGTGACGCGGGTACTGGCGTCTCGCACTCTTCTCATTTAATTATTATTAGTAGTAGTAGTAGTAGTAGTAGTAGTAGTAGTAGTAGTAGTAGTAGTAGTAGTAGTAGTAGTAGTAGTTGTAGTAGTAGTAGTAGTAGTAGTAGTAGTAGTATCATTATTATCATTATCATTATTATTATAATTATTATTATTATTATTATTATTATTATTATTATTATTATTATTATTATTATCCTTATCTCCTTCTTCTTCTTCTTATTATTATTATTATTATTCTTCTTCTTCTTCTTCTTCTTCTTCTTCTTCTTCTTCTTCTTCTTCTTCTTCTTCTTCTTCTTCTTCTTCTTCTTCTTCTTCTTCTTCTTCTTCTTCTTCTTCTTCTTCTTCTTCTTCTTCTTCTTCTTCATCTTCTACTTACTGTCACTACAAATAGCCTTTGTCAACTTTTTATCCTCTCACCATCTAAATTTCTTTTCACTTTGTTGCAAAGTGTTGGTGTTTAGCGACAAACTAAGCTAAGATGAGAAATAATCCATCGGACGGACATCTTTACATAAAGTGAATAAATAGATCCAGAGAAAATTCTTTCTCTTTCATCCCGGTACATATTTTTTCATTATACTGTTATTTCTTAACAAATTCTTGATTAATTATCATATCAGTCAGAATCTTTATGAATGTCATGCGAAATCCACACTAGTTTGAAAACTATCCACACTGAAAGACGAACGCAATTTGATGCGGCGCAAAAAAGAATCTTTTTTTTCTCTGAAACAAGCTAACTGGGCTGTTAAAGGGCATTGGAATAATGTAGTGTATTATTATTATCTTCCACCCACTCTCCCTCTTCTTAAACGCATTCTATTCCTACTACCTCCTTTGAACATGTCTCGTTTGAAACATAGACTATTGCATACCATCCCTTGCTTCTCTGACCCTTCTCTCCCCAATGATTCTTTCTCTCTCTCTCTCTCTCTCTCTCTCTCTCTCTCTCTCTCTCTCTCTCTCTCTCTCACACACACACACACACACACTGTCTATCTATCTGTCTATCTCTATCTATCCATCTATCTATCTACCTACCTATATTTTAATTTCTTTCCATATCTCCATCTTTCTCTCTTTCTCTCTATCTCTTTATCTCCCTCTTTCTCCTTCTCTTTCTGTTCCTCTTTTTGTCTCTCTCTCTCTCTCTCTCTCTCTCTCTCTCTCTCTCTCTCTCTCTCTCTCACCTCCCAACTTCTCTTCTAAAAATACCAGAAAGCAAAACATGGGCCTTCCTCCACACAACGCCAAAATCATGCAACTCGATGTGAACACGAAAAGAGGGGAAGATACTCTACACAGTCCCCGGTGCGGAGGAGGGGAGGATGGGGTGGTGTGGAGGTTTGGAGGGGGGTGTGGGAGGGGGGGAACTTTGATGTGAAATTTGTGCCACACGGTCCAGACAGTTTGAGATCGATACTGATTATAGGCGAAGCATGGGAGGGTTTTTTATTATTACTTTTTTATTTATTTACTTTTGTGTGTGTGAGTATTTCTGCTTGTGGTGCTGATCTTGTCTAAGCAGGAGGAATGAGTAAAAAGGCTCTGAAATACAGAATGATATTAGGGAGGTGGGGGAGAGCGGATAGAGAGGCAGCCAAACATGCGCATAGACAGACAGCAGACAGACATAGGCCTATAAGATAGGCAGGTGAATAGATATAGAGAGACAGTCAGACAGAAAAGCAACTAAACATGCAGAATGATAGATATACAAACAGAATTCACACATATTAATAGGAAGGCGAACAGACAAAGCAAGAGATAGAAAGGCAACCAAATATGCGGATCGATAGACAGACAGCACACAGACATCTAGATAGGCAGGTGAATAGATATAAAGAGACAGACAGACAGGGATATACTTATAAAGATAAACAAAGATGTTAAGATAGAAATATTATATTGATAGATAGACAGACAGGGATATACTTAGATAGATAAACAAAGATGCTAACATAAAAAAAAAATTATATTGATATATAGACAGACAGGGACAGGCACACAGTTAAATAGATATAAGCAACGAAAAAGATAGAGAGACACAGATGTATATTGAGAAAAAGAAGAAAAGAGAGGGCGCGAGATAGAAAGAGAGAGAGAGAGAGAGAGAGAGAGAGAGAGAGAGAGAGAGAGAGAGAGAGAGAGAGAGAGAGAGAGAGAATGGCAAACATCAAGAAAATTGCAGTTTTGAACTTTGAAAGTCTAAGAAACAAAACAAACAAACAAACAAACAAACAAACAAAACAAAAGAAAAAAGACGGAAGAAAATTGGAAAACTTTTTTTTTTATTTCTTTATCAGAGATGAATTATTGCGTGTAATTCAGTTATCACAGATATTGGTGTTTAACGAGATAAACAAAAATGTCTTGCTAAACAACTCAGACTTTAAGTTTAATTTTTTTTTTAATAGATAAGGCAGATAGAGATATATATGTATAGAAATGTAAGCAGAAAGATAGCCAGGGTGATATGATTGACAGAGTGATATGATTGATTGCTAAATAGATAGAAAGGTTGATTGAATGAACATTGATAAACTGAATGAACATTTTCACAGCCGCAGTGCGGTGATCTCATGGCTTCTTCTTGTTGATTGTTGCTGATGTACAGAATGTGAGAATTTTTATTTTGAATTTGAAGGAAGGGAGAAATACAACCAGAGGAACAGACTCACACAAAGAAAAAGAGAAAAGACGAGAGAGAGAGAGAGAGAGAGAGAGAGAGAGAGAGAGAGAGAGAGAGAGAGAGAGAGAGAGACAGACAGACAGATAGAGAGAGAGACAGACAGACAGAGAGAGAGACAGACAGACAGACAGAGACAGACAGACAGACAGATAGAGGCAGACAGACAGACAGGCAGGCTGGCAGGCAGGCAGGTAGACAGACAGACAGACAGACAGACAGGTAGACAGATAGACAGACTGTCACACAGAAAGACAGACAGACAGATAGTATTTAATTATTTGATATAGGGGTTTAGTTTCGTCTAACCAATCCTATCCTTGCTTGGCGGAAAGTCGTTTTCTCCCTATAAGATTTTTCGAGTAACTTGAAAATTTAGCAATAAAAATGAAAGAAATGCCCAGTTGGAAGTGTGTCCATTGAAAGATTTTGTAGCTACTGAGGAGCTTTTTCCCAGATCTTTGTTTAAATTTTTGGTTCCTATTTAGGTCTACTAAATAATTATACTATCCAATTGCACGTGAGTCGATCAATTAAAAGATTCTGTAGCTAAAGAGAACTCATTCCGATTTTTGTTTCAATTTTTGTTTCCTATTTAGGACTACTCAATACACCATCCAACTGGAGTGTGTCCTGTAATTGAAAGATTCTGTAGTTAAAGAGAACTTTTTTTTCCCGATTTTTGCTTAAATAATTATCGGGTCCTATTTAGGTCTACTCGATATTCCAATTATAAATGATCTTTTTGACCTAGCGTGCTGATATTAGATTACCAGCGAACGGGATTCTAACAGCTGCTTGGCATAGTGATATCAAACCACGTAACGACCTTGACATTCTTATATATATACTCCCGTCTAATTCTTTATGAGCGCGTTTGCCTAAAAGATGGAAAAAAGCAGAATGCGCGAAATCTATAACTAATCTGTAAAAGACTACAAGGTCATTTTGTCTGAATGTCCGCAAAACATTTTAATTTCATACAACAAAAGAGTATAATGACGAACAAACCTTCACAAACAAACACACATACACACACACCAAATGTTACCATGTTATCAGAGGAACCTAATGTTAGAGCATAACCTTGGGCGTGGCCAGAAGATTTTTTTGTCACACTCGAAAATTAATATAAATTTTAAAAATTATTCTGTTTATTATCCACTTTTCGAAGAGAAAGCAGTGTCCCACGAGGCTGAGACTTGTGTGAATCCAACTAAAATTAAATCTTTTCCCATCGAAAAACTCGTTTATCTTGGATCATGTCACGGTAAGTGACGTCTGGAATTATCCTGGAGACAAGTCAAATTCATTATGAAGTACCCTGGAAGACTAAGGGGACTTTAAAAATATAAATTAAACGGCAGGTCAACCTGTACAAGGCAATGGGTTTGACCGCGAGCGGTTTAGAGGGAAATGGATCACTTAGCTTCGAAATAGGAACAGGATCCATTAGATTAAAAAAAAATTACGTTCCGATTCTCACCTAATCTCTACTTTTAATGTATGTGTGTGTATATATATCTGGAAAGAGCGCGAGAGGTAGACAAAGAGGAAAGCTAGTTATGGGATGGGCTAGGAAGATGGACTGGTCAAGGCGAATGGTTCGTTGATTGTAAACTGTGAAGACAGAGAGATGGGGATGACTTGGTCAGCAACGCCAACCGGTCAGGCACAGCACCCCATGACAGAGATTCATCAAGATAAGGATAGCAATATGAGGGTGACCCCAGTGTTTTAAGTATACGTGGGGTGTTAAAAGGTCATAGAAATTATTCCCTGAGTGGTGTGAGGTTATCCCTAGCACTATGAGTGGTGTGAGGTTATCCCTAGCACTATGAGTGGTGTGAAGCTACCCCTAGCATCATGATTGGTGTGAGGTTATCCCTAGCACTAAGTATGGTGTGAAGTTATCCCTAGCACTGAGTATGGTGTGAGGTTATCCCTAGCACTAAGTATGGTGTGAGGTTATCCCTAGCACTAAGTATGGTGTGAAGTTATCCCTAGCACTGAGTATGGTGTGAAGTTATCCCTAGCACTGAGTATGGTGTGAAGTTATCCCTAGCACTGAGTATGGTGTGAAGTTATCCCTAGCACTAAGTATGGTGTGAGGTTATCCCTAGCACTAAGTATGGTGTGAGGTTATCCCTAGCAATATGAGTGGTGTGAAGCTACCCCTAGCATCATGAGTGGTGTGAAGTTATCCCTAGCACTAAGTATGGTGTGAAGTTATCCCTAGCACTAAGTATGGTGTGAAGTTATCCCTAGCACTAAGTATGGTGTGAGGTTATCCCTAGCACTAAGTATGGTGTGAGGTTATCCCTAGCACTGAGTATGGTGTGAAATTATCCCTAGCACTAAGTATGGTGTGAAGTTATCCCTAGCACTAAGTATGGTGTGAAGTTATCCCTAGCACTAAGTATGGTGTGAGGTTATCCCACTAAGTATGGTGTGAAGTTATCCCTAGCTCTAAGTATGGTGTGAGGTTATCCCTAACACTAAGTATGGTGTGAAGTTATCCCTAGCACTGAGTATGGTGTGAAGTTATCCCTAGCACTGAGTATGGTGTGAAGTTATCCCTAGCACTGAGTATGGTGTGAAGTTATCCCAAGCGCTGAGTATGGTGTGAAGTTATCCCTAGCACTATGAGTGGTATGAAGCTATCCCTAGGATCATGAGTGGTGTGAAATTATCCCTAGGAGTAGGACCATAGTTAGAGTACTTTTGCAAATACTTACTTCAAATCTTTTAAGAAAATATCTTAATGAAATAAAAGGTGAAAAACTCCTGTAGTAAGTTTTTGGTGTACAATATTGCAGTATTTCCCTTGTTCCAACTGTTTGTTCTTATTAAGATTTACACTGCACAAAGTCGGTTAGAGCTTCTGAAACATCGATTTAGAATAGTTTTAATTTTCTTACTTTGTTTCGTCCGCACTCAATATCTAAGATTTCTCTACATCCTCCCCTAGGTTCTCACTCAAACTTTTTTTAAAGATTTGATCTCATTAATTAATCTTCTGACGTGTGGTCATCAGCGCTACTTTTTAAAGCGTTTGAAAGCTGTAGTGGTCTGTCATGGATGGTTTTCAAATCGCGATTTAGATATACTTAGATGTAAATATTCCGATAATATTGGGACCATCAATACTAACCCTTGTTTTAGAAAATGGAGCATACGGCGAAGAATGTGACTAAGGAAACTATTTCCTTTTCTTTTCTCTATGAATGAGTTAGCTTAGATATTTTTTTTTCCAAATTTACTAGCATATTTAGCGAAAGAAACGAAGCAAATTAAGTTAGAGCGGTCACTAACAAAGTAACTGACAAAATCGTGGCAGCTTTCCGCTGACAACTGTTTTAAATCAATTAAAAATCATTTACTGTAGTTCTGCACTTTCGATCAAAACGTGACCGTAAAGCAAAAGTGTAAAAGAAAAATTACTGTATGGATTTTGATGGTGGTAGGATTTGATGCTAGACTCCGCCTTATTCCGCTAGGGCAGCGCCAGCTGTGTTCGGCAAAGCTTCAATAACAATCATAACTAGCAAATTTTGGAAAATCTGAATCAAATTAACGTTATAGATCCTTTTAAAACTCCATAATCAGATAGATTAAGGTGAATGCGCAGCTAGGAATTCCCGCAAGGCAGCGCACCTTTAAGCACTTTTCGCAGGAATACCTAGCCTTCTCATAAGCGTTTTAAAAAATCTTAAAAATTAGATTAAGAAAATACAGAATTATACGATTTCCCATATTGGCTGGCAACAGACTTATAAAATTGACAAGTTTTCCAACGAGTCGGTAGTATTATATTTTGCAAAGAGGTAATATTGCTCCTCTGTTTATGCTGGGACAACGGAAATTATTACCTTTGAACTTTAGGTTCATTTTCAGTCCGGTTAGCCCGCAAAAATTAATGTGAGAAAAGACAAATTTTGGAACTTCTAAATATGGCGACAGGTGCGATAGGCATTTATCGCGAACATTAACCTGATGTGGAGTTGGCAGGTTAGATTTCATGGAGGTCAGATGGATTGGACCAGCATCATTTGCAGTCGCTTTTGGAGGCTTCGTTTGTTTTGGGTTTTTTTTTTTCAGCGATTAGACAAAAATGGAAGAATGTTTTGTAAAACAATCTTTGATAACTGAATTTGGGGGGAGGGGGGGGGGTGTTAACGTGACTTTTAGTCTGTGCTTTACATTTATGACTTTCGTTCTCATTTCCATTTTTAAAGCCAGGCACAATCATGTCAAGCAGGAATACAACTAATTCCTTTGACCTTCAAATTGACATGCGATAGTCCCTGAAAAAGCAGTTTCCGTGCTGGACATGGAATCGAAACTTCGCACAATTGTCCGTCTATTATACATGATTACAGGCAAATATTACACGTGTGCTATACGGGCAATAGGTATATATATATCGTGTTTTGGACAACACTTGCGCCTTAGAGAACAATCTGCGACATCAGTGGGACAGAACTTTTGGCAAAAGCCATCGATGTACATGATGTTGTGCCGCCCACAATTCAGGTTGCTGCCCCGAGCAGGGTGGCTTGTTTTGCTGCCCATCCTTTTACAGCAAGGGCAGGGAATGATACTGCTGCAGACAAGTAGGTTTGATAATTTCTTAGAGATGTATTCGTACTGTTAAAACTATTGTATCGTCATTGTCATCATCATCAGCAGCACCATCAGCTTCATCATCACCACACTCAATGATTCATCATCATCATCACCATCATCATCATCATCACCATCATCATCATCACTGCACTCAATGATTCATCACCATCATCAGCATCATCATCCCCACCACCTTCACCACCATCACCATCATCAACATCATTACCACCACCACCACCACCACCACCACCATCACCATCATCATCATCACCACCACCACCACCACCATCATCAAAATCGTCATCATCATCATGATCACCACCACCACCATCATCAACATCATCACCACCATCACCATCATCATCAGCATCAACATCACTGAAACAATTCTTGCTATCACTATTATAATTATCCTCATTACACTAAGTTTCTTCTACTCCATTTTCTACTTCCTCTCTTCCTCATCCTTCTCTATCTCCTAGTCATCTTCTTCCACTAACGTCTATTTCTTCTATTTGTCTTTTATTTCTCCAAAATACTTTATTATTGCAACATTTTGTTGAATTTTGTTTCATTTTTTTAATCCTCTTCGCGCTTGTGTATCGTATCTTACTTCACTCCAGCTTTCCCGGTTCCTCATTTTCTTCCCATTTCTCCTAAATTTAGTAGTTTTAGTTGTCTCCCCTTTAGGCCTACATGTTAAATCACTTGGTCTGGTCCATTCTGTTTAACCAGACTCCAAGACAAGTAGCTATTCTTAAACCCATGCAACTGTGCTGCAAACAAAATGGTGACACTGAATTTAATGAACAAGATTAAGTACTTCATTTATTGGATCATTCGTTTTAAAGGTCCATCGCTTTTCCAACTGCACATTTTGGCGCTTCGCCTACCACACATGGTTATAATGGTATCTTTCTCATGTCCATTTCTTATATAGACACTCTTTGATCTAATATTATTTATCTCACGAAAGATTCTGCTCTATGGAAACTACAATTCTGCTCAGGCATGTTTTCACAGTTCGTTCAATCCATCATTATTGTGTGTGTGTGTGTGTGTGTGTTTAAGATATCCTCGTAAATACTCTTTAAAACCTCAGTACCTCAGCCATGCTCATGGATATTTTTTTACAGCTTGTCCTGTGCCAAAACCTTCAGTGGGTGATGAGGTGGGCGTATGCGCTAACCTCTGTACCACCAATTCTGAGTGTAACAGCGACAGCTGGTGCTGCCCAACCAGCTGCGGAGGGCACCAGTGCACAGTGGTCAAGGCACCATGCCAGTAAGTCGATGGTTGACAGGTTTACCAGTTCATGGTACATGTTAAATACCAAGTATCCGTATAAAACCCGGGCTTAATTTTTTAACCAATCCGGAAAGCTATTGTAGGGTTGAACTCACCTTAAGCTGGAATGGAACCGGATCCGTTCAGATCTCTGAGTGGAAGGTTTCGATAGCCAAAGCCGCTCCTGTTGACGAGGTGATTTGTTTCAAGCCATCTTTCAATACATGAAGTTTTGGGAGTATGAAGCTGTCGACAAACACAGAGAAAGCAAGAATGAACATCATAACACTTTTTTTTTTTTAAAAAAAAAAGCAAAACAAACGGGTCTACCTTTGCTGTAAAAAACCAATAGAGGAAGTTGATTAAATTATGCATTTTCCAAATCTATTTCCAGATCTTTTTAAACGCATGTATCTAAGAAGACTTGCGATTTCTGCAAAATGTGCATAATGGTGCATTGCCTGTCGGGAATTCATAGCTGCCCAATTATTTAGACCTACATGATGAAGAACTTTAAAAAAACAGCTATAAATAAGTTTGGATTCCACATAATTAACCACTATTCTTCTTCATCACGTCAGATAGTTTTGTTACGTATATTGTGAGCTCATTGCTATTTTCAGGACACGAATGCCACTATAGGTCCGTTGCAGGAAGCTAGAGAATCCAAAACTGGTTACTGTTTATCCCATGGTCCATAAAAAAAATAAAAGCTACAAAAATGTGTTCTAAGTGTTCCCTTTGACTCTGAGTTTTATACCAGTTCTCACCTCTAAAGCGCTGTCATTGGCAGAGTAATGAACTGAACATACAGGCTGGTCAATAAAAGAAGTCGACTATTTCCGGCCGTATTTTCCCAATCTTTTTTTAGATCCTTTTAAACGCTTGTTAGATAGCTGCAAATTTTTTTTTTTGCATCAAGCACGTAAAAGTGCATTGCCTTGGGAGAATTCTTAGCCGTGCTGTTACCTAAACCTACATAATAATGAATGTTTTAAAAAAATCTTTGAATAGGTTTGGAGTTAACAAAGTTAGTTAGCTAATCCTATTGCCAAGGGTAAGGCTTTTTTTTTTTAATTTAGAAATTCCTGGAAAGTCTTTGCAAAATGCAATTTGAGCATTTAATTTCAGGTTTAAGTTATTACCTTTCCTTGCACCGATACTTGTGACTTCATGATCCTATGCTTGGTGCAACGCAAAAATAATTGAAATAACATATGCAGTTCCTACGGAGAATGCTGCGAATCTCACGGACTGCAAAAGACCACTCAGAAATAGAATACGTTAACGTCAGGCAACCTTCTTGGCCATGTGATGAGATAAGAGAAAGTAGAACATCTTGCGACAACTAAAAAGATCAAAGGAAAACGCAGCGAGAGAAAACAGCGTGAGGAGATGCTTGACGGACTAACAAAGTAGTTCAAAGCAGGATGAGTCACAAATGCACTAAAAGCGACCAGGCATAGAGATGCGTGTGAGGTCATGATCGCCTGCGCTACAAACCTTGTGATTGATTGATGATTGTCTGAACGTTTAGCTTTAAATTATTTTTAAAACCAATGTTTAGTTTAAAAAAGTTTGTCGTCTGAAGACTTTTTTGGGAGAGTTTGTCTGTCTGGATAAGTTAATCAGTATGGCTTGTGACCAGTCTTTCCTTACTTTGTATTCTCTATTCCCAGGGTAGGTGACATTATGTACTCGCATCATGACCTGATGACAACTTACAGCCCCGACCCAGACACCTGCGGCACGTGTTGGTGCCAGAACGGGAACAGGGAGTGTATTTCATACCCGTGCAAGGGACCCATACCTTGATGTGCGAGGTTAACACACGGTTTGGTGATGAAAGGAATTATAAATAAAAAGTTTTTCATCGCGATTATTCTTGAGCTGGCTTTTTTGTTGTTGTTGTTGTTGTTGTTGTTGTTGTTGTTGTTGTTGTTGTTGTTGTTGTTGTTGTTGTTGTTGTTGTTGTTGTTGTTGTTGTATTCGAAAAGAACTATGAGAAAGAGTTTATGTGTGGAAAACAACTTTGAGAAGAAGTTTTGTTTGTGAAACAGGTATGACAAAGAGTTTTGATTGTTGAAAACAGCTATGGCAAAGAGTTTTGATTGTTGAAAAAAAAAAGCTATGACAAAGAGTTTTGATTGTAAAACAGCTATGACAAAGAGTTTTGATTGTTGAAAACAGTTATGACAAAGAGTTTTGATTGTGAAACAGCTATGGCAAAGAGTTTTGATTGTTGAAAACAGATATTAGAAAGAGTTGTAACTTTTCGGAAATTTAACGATAATTTCAAGCTTGTCACACTGGATGATGTTTTGCAGACTAAGGAGAGAGACAAAAAAAGTAAAAGAGAGCGAGAGCCAGTGAGAGAGAGAGAGAGAGAGAGAGAGAGAGAGAGAGAGAGAGAGAGAGAGAGAGAGAGAGAGAGAGAGGTGGGGGGAGGGGTTGGGGTGTGGGGTAGAGGGAAGGCTTGCAACTATTTCGATAACATGTGTCGTAGCCTAGATGGTTTTAGTAAAATGTCAATCTTCCATTCTAAGGCTAAAGATAAGATTTGGAAGAATCCACTCTCTGATCAAAAACTGCCCACAAAACTTCATACGTTCCTGACTTTACTTAAAAGGTTTTCAAAAATAAATTTATTTACATATTATTTTGGCACAACTTTTTTTCTACTGCTTGGGCTGTAGTGAGACCGCTAGGGCGCAGTGCAGCCTAATGTGTATTATGTCCTCGCAGGTGTAGATGGACCTGATGAACACGGCTGTTCTGTTCTCGCTATCGTGAGGAAAACCCGAGGGTCCAGCTCTCGCCGAGTCCTTGAGAGATCTAAACTGGTGTCATGGAGAAAAGATGCTAAGAGATTCCCCAGTCTTGCTCTACCTTCCCCAGGATCTGCCTCCCACATACGAGAGAGCCACCAGTATAGATGAGCTTCATGAAAATGAAGGGTAGAGTTATACAAATTTAATTTTCCATAATTTTTTTTTTAAGGAGCTTGGCTGACCTAGTGGTTACTACGCCAGATCCCGATCCGGCTATGCGGTGAGTGATTTTTGAGGATGTGGGTTCGATCCCCTTCCATGCTAGATTATTTTATCCTTGTGTTCTTGGTTTCTCGTCTTACTCTGGCGTTCTCAGGTTGATTTTTTGAGGATGTGGGTTCGATCCCCTTCCATACTAGATTATTTTATCCTTGTGCTCTTTCGTTTTCCGTCCTACTCTGTCGTTCTCAGGTTTATTTAGGTTTGCGGTTTCTTTTGTTTTTCTTTATAATTTGATTTTCAATCGCTTGCGTCATTAGATCTCTGGATTGTCTTCTGAAGCTTGTATTTGTATGACAGCGAGACTTGGACATTGAGCAAACAGCTAGAGAAACGGATCTGCAGATGTGGTTCATTAGAAGAATGCTCGTGGACAGAAAAGGAGACAAAGGAAAGAGAATTAAAACAGGCAGACACCGAATTAAATCTCCTCGACTGAATCAGGATACAATAAGCAAAGTTTGCTGGCCATGTCATTGTCATGCGCAGACATAGCACATCGATGCTCCTAGCCTCAGCTCAGGACTCAAATCGCAGTCTCTCTGGAAACATGCTCTTTTTCTACCATAGATAATCTTAATAATCTCTATACAAACAACCTACACAAGTACCAAACGCTCTCTCACCGGACATAAAAAAAAATCAACATAAGGGCACGCATTGACTACATCGCATGCGAACGAAATTCCCAACTAAAAATAGAGAATTCTGTATAAAGAATCATACTCAAAACTTTCTACCAAAGCAATCTGACGTCAAACATCTTAAAACATCTAGTGTAGGGATACAGGGGCCCCCCCCCCCCCCAAAAAAAAAAAAAAAAAAAAAAAATAAATAAAAAATTAAAAAAAAACGCTCTTCGGTCAACCCTGCATCTTCTCCGATCCTGGAACTTAAGCTGTTTGTAGTGTTTCAAGGGTTGTGATCTAGCTTGTATAGTTTTATTTTAAACTGTGTGATAATCTAAGTTTAAAAATACCAGCTGAAAACCCCGTTTTACAAACGGGACCCTGGTGTCAATTTGCCGGGGCTGGGTGCGTGCGTGTATTAAAGAGGCTTTCAAAATATGGTCTTGATATCTCTCCTTTTATTTAAATGATCCAGATTTACGCCTCTACCTATCCATCATTACCTAGAATCTGGATATCTTGATTATCCTTATCCTAAAAACAACATTTAGATAAAAGACTTAAATTCCCTTGGAGCAAAAGAAATTGACTAATTCTATTCTTTGATAATATGCCTTTAGCTCCTTTTAAACGCTTATCAGAAAGTTGCGAATTTTCGCATTAAGTTCATAGTAGTGACATATGTTTCTCCTGGAAAAATTGTTTTGTTTTTGTTTTTGCTCTTAGATGTTTTTTATTGTTATTATTATTATTATTATTATTATTATTATTATTATTATTATTATTATTATTATTATTATTATTATTATTATTATTATAAGACAGTGGATACAATTGAGAGGGGTGAGGAATTGCCCCATTCTGTAATTTTTTGCGGGTCAACCTAAATATAAACCGTATATATCATGTACATATTTTGAAAAAGGGTAGAGGCTGCTTTCAATTCGTCTGGTTTTACTTAATTATTTGTTTATTCGTTTTTGTGGGAATCTTTTCGTTTTATTTTTAGAATTGAAAAGGTAGGCGGCGTGTTATCTTCTCTGTGCAGATAAGTTGTGTTTTGTTTTTTGTTTTTTTTTGTTTTGTTGTTGTTTTGTTTTGTTTTTTATTTTTGTGTTTTTCCCGCATTTGCCTTAGACGACAAGGAAATATTTCATCTTATGATAAACGCTAACAAGTTATTGCTTAGAGTAATTCATAATATATAATTATTGCAAAAAAGGCAATACATTTATTAAATCACACCGCAAATTTCAACGAGGTTGTGTTATAGTGGTTCAGACATTCGGGACAGCAAAATATTACTTTTAGTTCTTCAGCATTTCCAGAATCTTTGTGTGAATTCACCAACCATCATGTACGCTTGAAGCATAATTTGGTGTAAATAGGAGAGCTGATTTCCGGTCACAATCACCTGTAATGGTTCACACAAGGCCCATGACTCTTTTAAGTGGTTTGGTAAAGGCGAGAGTTATCTACCTTCTCTCATCAGTATCACATTAGCAAAGGCGACTTTGTATAGTCTTACCTGACAGCATCAGCATAGGTATCTACAGACACTCCGAGAAATAAAGATCATTCTATGGGTTACTCTCTGCTTGCAATTTTCTCTCTTTCTCTCTCTCTCTCTCTCTCTCTCTCTCTCTCTCTCTCTCTCTCTCTCCCTCTCTCTCTCTCTCTCTCTCTCTCCCTCTCTCTCTCTCTCTCTCTCTCTCTCTTTCTCTCTCCCCCCTCTCTCTCCCTCTCTCTCCCCCCTCTCTCTCTCTCTCGCTCTGTCTCTCTCGCTCTCTCTCCCCTCTCTCTCTCTCTTCTCTCTTCCCTCTCTCTCCCCCTCTTTCTCTCTCTCTCTCTCTCTCTCTCTCTCTCTCTCTCTCTCTCTCTCTCTCTCTCTCTCTCTCTCTCTCAAACACTCACAGACAAAGCAAGAGAAAGAGAGGCAGAAGTGACGGATGAGGAACCGTTTCTGTGACCCTATGGGGATATCTCTGAGCCTGCCGGAGATATTTGGCCTGACAAGGACTGAACTGCGCTGCAGAGTCTAGCAGACCTGACGGGGTGCAATGGGGATCGAGACTGATTATCAATATTATCACCACAAAAAAAAAAAAATCCAGAAAAAATTATATGGAAGGTAATATAACTATGCATTGCAGCTCACCTCTCGCTACTATACTCAGCTCTTGGAGAGGAGTGCCGGTGGCTGAGGGGTTAGAGTGTCCGCCCTGATATCTGCAGGCGCTTTCCCCGCTGGATCAAGCTCTACACCATCTGGGTGGAAGTTCAGGGGCTCATATTTTTAACTCCTTCATGCCTGACGGAGGCTTAAGTTTGCAATAAGGTTTGGGACCACTGTGTTATAAACGGGATTATATCAAAGAAAAACAAAAGAAAGCCCATGAAAATCATTTTACACTATTTTAGATTGAGCTAGCTGTAAGATTTTCATATCGTGCCTTTTTTTTAACTGTTTTTTTTTTTCCTTTTAACGCGTCGCTTTTATTTCCGTGAATGATTTGAGAATAACTTAGAATGTGTTCAACAAATGAGAACTGCTAACAGTTTCTAATCTCTGTAGTAAGTGCACTGTAAGAAAAGGTTTAACTCACTATCGATTCGATATCTAGAGTTATTCCCCTTGGTTATTCGTTTTGCCGTGTCTCCAAAATCATTTTTGTTTTATCTACATTGAGATGTGCTATTCATACGTTAAAGTTGGTATTCTTTGCAATGCATCGTAGCCCGTGCAAACAGCATTGATAGTATCGGTGGAAGTTGATTTTATGTTTTAATTCAGCTTCAAACTGGGCATTAAGTTTGTTTTCTTTTCTGCTAAAAAAAATCATTTGCAAATTCATTATGGCAAAAATATCGGTGTTGTAAATTTGTTTTCATGTGTGCAGACTCTCGATTTTTCAGTGCGATTCTAATAAAAACTACTAATTCAAAATGAGATATATCAGCGTCCCTAGACGATGTTTTAAAGATGAAAGTCCACGAGTCCTTGACTTAGTCCAAGATAATTCTAGTATGGAAAAAATTGTTCCTCTAAGAAAAATCTTTTCAACTGGAGTGCTTCTGTTTTTCTTTCTCTAAGATTCCCCCGACGCGGTCTTTCTAGAGAGTCTGCGGCTCTCACAAACTTGTTCTTGGCATGATGATAAGATGGGAAACCGAACTTGCTAAAACACAGTGTTTCGAGTGGAGACTAGATTTCAAGAAGGATGAATTTACACAACTAAAGGGGGTAAGAGATGGCGAAACATGGGGGCTGAGGGTGTGTGTGTGAGTGTGTGTGACTGGTTGAAGGGAGGGGCTGAAAAAAGACAGAGGAAGCATGCATGAGAGTAGGAAGCGAGGAGGCTTAGTAAGAGTCACAGAGAGAGAGAGAGAGAGAGAGAGAGAGAGAGAGAGAGAGAGAGAGAGAGAGAGAGAGGAGGGGAGGGGGGAGAGAAAAATGACAAAGAATTATGGGCTATGAAGTAAACCACAAGAAGGAAGTGCACAAAGCCAGAAAATGGAAGAAAAATCTGTGTTAACAGGTGCTTGAAAAGCTGGAGGGTTCGAGCAGAAAACATGACACACCAAGTGTGAGAGATGGAGAGAAAGAGAGAGGAAGAGAGACGGACAGAGAAAGATAGAGGGAGATAGGCAGAGAGAAAGAGACAGAAAAGAGTGAAAGAGAGAGATAGGGTCTCAGAGGGAGAGGGAGAGAGACTGAGATAGAAGTCAGGAGATGGTGGAGGTGGGGAGAAAGAGAGACAGAGACAGATACAGAGAGCAAAAGACAGAAATTATACAAAAATAGATCAGTGACTTGGGGAGGGGTTTGGGGGGGGGGGGGAGGAGGAGATTAGAGAATGAGACATGTAAGAAAGTAAGATACTGATAATATTAATAATAATAATAATAATAATAATAATAATAATAATAATAAAAATAATAATAATAATAATAATAATGATAATAATAATATTAATAATAATAATAGTATTAATAATAATAATAATGATAATAATAATAATAATAATATTAATAATAATAATAATAATAATATGAATAATAATAATAATAATAATAATAATAATAATAATAATAATAATAATAATAATAATAATAATGAGCTTATTTCTGAGACCAGAAAACAAAATTCATAATCACAAAAAAAAAAAAAAAAATATTAAAGGGGGAGAAAAAGTTGTCGCCCTTGACGAAGCGCTGGTGACAGCAACAGGCTACGAGCAGACGACACCTCTGTCTGCGCTTCCTGATAAAACATCCAGGTCCTGCAGGCTAAAAATAGCGCCTACGTGAGTGGCGTGCACTGTGGGACTGGCGTGCATGGCAGCAGACACAGGGACACGCAGCACACGGGGAGAAGGGGAGAACAGAATCTTGGGCAGAGGGCCTGGGTTTCTGTGCCAGTGGTCGAGTCCTTCCCAAAGTCGTTTTGTCATGGATGTCCCACAGACTGGTCGTAATTTTCGCTAGGCAAGGTTGGTGTTTTTTTCTTTTTTTTTTTTTATCTTAAAATTGCGCATGATAAAAATCAGTGGAACGGCGCACTTTGGGGAGGCAACATGAGATGATGGAGGCAGGAGCGCGTGGGTGGAAACAGGGGGGGGTGATGGGAGCAGGGAATTAGAGAGACAGAGTGAGACGAACCAGAGTGTGTTCGTGTTGGTTTGAAAAAAAAAAAATCATGGCAGCACAGAAATGTCTGGCTTTTCTCGCTTATCGGAGAAATAAGGAGTCTTGGTCTAAGCATTTTTGTGAGAAGAAGAGGAGGAGGAGGAGGAGAAAGAGGGAGAGAGGTATAAATGAGATAGAAAGAGAGAAAGGAGAAAGAACATGTGTGCCTGAGAGAAAATTATTAAAGAGATAAAGAGACGCGGGTAGATTGGCAGGAAGATCCTACAGCAGACGGAAGGCGTGTTCAGCATAATTTTTTTTTTTAATTTAATGTTAGAAAAGTGAATTTGTCCTTAATTTGTTCGATACGGTGAGTTTTAAACAGAAAGCAGATCTAGATCGTGCACTAGATGGAAATGCGTGGACAGCAAAACGGGTAAGTGATGATGTAGCGTGTTATTGTGTCATGATGCAGATCTATAGTCTAAGAATAAAAAAAAAAAACTGGTCAACAGGGTTACTTTCTGAAGATGCGCAGTGAGAGTGATAGTTGAGGGGAGAGACAGATCGGGTAGAGAGAAGAGAAGAGAATGTCCTTCGGTGTATCTGGGAGAGAGGGAGAGAGAGAGAGAGAGAAAGAGGGTGGGAGGTAGGGGATAGAGAGAAGGTGAGAGGCAGGGGAAAGGGTGAGGAGGCGCGGGAGAGGGGGGGTAACTTAACACAACCACAGCTTTTATTTTGTGGAGATGAAGAGATAGATAGCTAAAAGGAGGAAATGAGGTTAAGAGAGGAAGAGAGAGAGAGAGCTGGGAGGGGGGAGGGGTGTACATGGGAAAGGATGTGCTAGAGAAATAGTTATGGAGTGGGTGGGTAACACGAGGATAATCAAGTGAAGAAAGAATATAATACTTCTGCAGAGTAGAGAGATACGTGTTGAGACCGAAAGAGAGAGGTAAGCAGACAGACAGATTGATACAGGGAGAGAGATAGATAGAGAGAGAGAGAGAGAGAGAGAGAGAGAGAGAGAGAGAGAGAGAGAGAGGAGGGGAATGTGTGTGCAGAGGGACGAGAATAAGGAGGACAGTTGTAGGAAGAGATGAGTACTTTGTGATCAGATGGATGATATTGTTACATTCATTAAGAAAAATACTGAGTTATTGGGAGAAACACTGAGTGAGAGAAAGAGAGAAAGAGAGAGAGAGAGAGAGAGAGAGAGAGAGAGAGGCAGACAGACATACAGACAGAAAGACCGATAGACAGATAGACAGACACAGAAAGAGAGAGAGAGAGATAATGAGAGAGGCATTAGTTTATGTATATAACCTTTTTTAAATTTTGAATGTCTACTTCAGTCATACTATCTGCTACTTTTTCTTTAAGAATCCATATTTTATCTAGACCATAAGGTTTGCTCGGGGTAAAAAAGAAGAGTTCTTAGATTTGTTTGGGAAATAAGTGACCCTCGAATCAAATATCAATTAAATCTTTTTGACCCTTTTGATTTTCCTTACAGTTATTCTTAATACACCAATTGGTGATTTGAGGAATTCTACAACTGTCAAAAAAAATGTTATTTTTTCTTTAGAGCTGATGAGATATCGAGCCAGAAACGCTCATAAGGTTACTCTAATCATCTTGATTCTCCTCTCAATATGGAATTAGGTTCCAGGAAGAGTTGATGCAGAGCAGTGTTGTCAGATTTTGCTAGCAGTAGCACATCAAACAATCTATAACAACAGTCCTGCTGACTGAGAAAATTGCACGTTCAGTGGAGGTGACGCAATGTACGCTGCTCAAGAATGCAAATTGAAACAAACAAACAGACAAACGAACAAACAAACAAAAAGATTAAACAGATAACGCAAATTGACAGGGAGAAGGGAGTGGTAAGCGTGCAATATCGAACTGACACTTTGAAAGTTTTGTAACACTGAAAAAATATAACCTATCTGATTCTATACTTTTCCAATCCAAAAGCTCGTTAAAAATGCCACGTAGGCCAAGCAAAAAAAAAAAATCTCTTAAAGGCGTTCTGCGTTAGGGGAATTCATAGCCACTCATTCATAATTTTCTAAACCTTCATGGATGTAAATGTTTCAGAGGATCTATAAATAGATAGGGATGTTTCACAACTCTTTTAATTGATTTTATATTGAGCAGAAAAGATGGTTTTCTGAGCAGTTTCTCTAAGCAGGAAAAGAGCGCAGCCTCTCTATGTCATCTTACCAAAGTTTTGAAAGAGAGCTAAACCCTAATCTATCCCTCACTAGATAAACTGGGAGGAAAAAGGTGGAGACATCTATATTGAAAAAAAAATCAGTTGTAAAATGCTTATTGAACAAATTGAACAAACAGCTTTGGCCCAGTGAAGCCACAGGTCTGGTTTTTTTTTTCTAAATTGTCATTCTGACATGATTCGGCACGCCTTTTTAAATTATTATTATTATTATTATTATTATTATTATTATTATTATTATTATTATTATTATTATTATTATTATTATTATTATTATTATTATTATTATTATTATTATTATTAGTAGTAGTAGTAGTAGTAGTAGTAGTAGTAGTAGTAGTAGTAGTAGTAGTAGTAGTAGTAGTAGTAGTAGTAGTAGTAGTAGTAGTAGTATTAGTAGAAGTAGTAGGTGTAGTAGTAGTAGTATGTCATTTTAATTAAGAATCGATCTACACACCCACGCCCGAAAGGTTACTTGCCCCAACTCAGTCCCTTGCTTGATGATGTGAGAAGGTAAAGAAGAGGAGACAGGTCAGTTGGGGGAAATGATGTGTGACATATCGAAATAATCTTATATTTACTAAAGTAACAGTCCCTTCTGGTGAATATTAAAATAGATAAGAAAAAAGTAATGAAATATCATTGAAACAACAAGAAACAATAATCAGACTAAGAACTGATATAATGGAAATAATATTAATATCTACTAAAAACCGAGTCCCATCTCAAGATAATTCAAATAGATAGAGTAGATATAACGATCAAACTGCTGCTAAAGGCCGAAACTTGAACAAAGAGCTTTGGCCCAGGTCTGGTTTTTTTTTTCTAAAATGACTGGGAGTTGTGGAGGGTTGTCATCCCACACGCCATGGGGGCGGAGAGGTTCGAGGTAGGGGTTACACACAAACTAAACAACAAGGTATTAAGACAAATATTGAGCACGTAACCAGCAGGGTTGAAAAATAGAAATAAAATGCAACATGGGGCAGAAAAAAGTTGATGGTGATTCCTGTTCGCATCGTAAATCTAGACACATATAGAACGTGAATGTCTAATTAACTGAGCCAACGTGATATAAGATACCACAACTTGACATATAATGAAAGAAAGGGATATTGTTCGGTAGTCTAGCAAAAAGTCGAGCACTTCCATATTCGCATTTCATAAATATCAAGAAAATATCCCAAAATCGGATTTTTTCTTTCAACAGCAAAATATTAGGCCAATATCACGGAATCGATAAATTTTTGTTTTGTAACAAGATCCAGAATTTAGATCTAGATCTAACTTTGAGTAATAGGTACGGCTCTTCGCTGTCATCATGGCGAAGCGCCTGGATACGGGCAGATGAACAGAAAATATTATTGGTTGAAGACTACAGGTCATCATGGCGAAGCGCCTAGATACGGGCAGATGAACAGAAAATATTATTGGTTGAAGACTACAGGTCATCATGGCGAAGCGCCTGGATACGGGCAGATGAGCAGAAAATATAATTGGTTGAAGACTACAGGCCAGTTCAGTCAATGAAAGTGCGATTCAGGAAATAATGAACTTAGTTGTTTCCTTTTATTTGTTCAAAGTATGCTCACAGAGTTCATCTTGTTTTACATAGATAAACTTTCTTACACAAAAATGTGTGATGTGTATGATTTTTCTGTATATTAAGTCAAGATGTCATCCTCTGCAATGCTAACAAAACAGCTATCTGTCCAAGTGTTAATAATGCAGTATTGTGCGACAGCAGTTTTGCAACTTGGTGAGAAAACAAACCATATCTTCTATAGGCCAGCAGAGAGCAATCCGGGTTTTTCTCTCTCTTTTTTTTTTTTTTTTTTTTTTTTTGAGTGACCCTATAAAAATTACAAATGAGCTTGATTTTTGTTTCCTTTTTATTTTGAAATCTTGATGACTATCTTATTTCGTCGGGCTTGCCTGTTTTTAGTCGGTTTGTTTGTTTATTTGTTTGATGTTTTTTTAGTTTTTTGCTGCCTTTTCTTTTTGTTTCGTTTTTTGAAATTATTATTATTGAATCCTTTTTTTTCTTTATCGAAGTAATGTAACTTTGTAAGCAAACATTTTTGATCAATTTACCCTAACAAGTACCACTTTTTAAACGTTGATGGATACATTAAAAATTGGGTTTCAGCTTTTTAATAACATATTAATTTTTACAAATATATTTTCACAAAATGCTCTTGTCCTACTTTTCCGACATATGTATTTCAGTTGTGGAGAATACAATATATTTAAAGAAAACTAAGGGTAGCCCATAAAACTACTCAAAGTCCGACTATTTTAAAGCTGTAAGTTTGGAGGGGGAGAGGGGGGGGGGGGGACTTACCATCTTACTTTATGTATCCCTGGATTGTTCTTATTAAGCTGGTTCAACCAAGAGTAGAAAGATAAATATTTTTTTTTAATTAATGCTTCATTTACGATCTTCATAGAAAACACATTTTTATCTGCCGGAGAAAGCATACTTTCTAACGCTAAAAAATGAAAATTAGAATCTGGTTGCTGTCGTGCTTTACACACTCGTGGTGAGTACATGATGATTATAGTGATGGCGGGTGTGAGCCAGAGAGGAAGGGGCAGACGGGGGCAGTGAAGGGGAGCTGGTAATCGCGGATAGGAAATTTTAGGTTTCAGTGAACGCCAGAAATCATTTTTCTCTTGCAAATCTGAGAGACGGGAGCATAACGTCATATTCCCCTAACAACACATAGTAACTGATTCGTCGAAGTGTTTTGATTACCTTTCTTCGAGCGCGGCATTGCCCTAAGTGCATCAACCAGATGTGGCAACTTAGAACACTTTTGCTCTCAGCTCTACGGATGTGTGTTTATAATGGTAAACTCATATGAATATCTTGATAAAGCATTTTTTTGCTCTCAGCTCTCTGGAAGTGTGTTTATAATGGTAAACCCACGTACATGTCTTAATAAAACAACTTAGCTCTGTTGACGTGTGTTTGTTATTTTAAATTCTCAGTAATTTCTCAAAAAAACACTTTTCCTCTCGATAATGGTAAACTGTCAGTGATGTCTCAATAAAACACTTTTGCTCTCAGCTCTGTTGACGTCTGTTGACAATGGTAAACTCTCATTGATGTCTTAATAAAACACTTTAGCTCTCAGCTCTGTTGACAATGGTAAACTCTCATTGATGTCTCAATAAAACATTTTCGCTCTCAGCTCTGTTGACGTCTGTTGACAATGGTAAACTCTCATTGATGACTCAATATAACACTTTAGCTCTCAGCTCTGTTGACAACGGTAAACTCTCATTGATGTCTTAGTACAACGGCGATTCTAAAACCGGGTCCCGAGTAATCGGGCTCAGCAGCTCCAGGTACTTCTCAAGTTTTTCAATACCAGAATCTCTGTATTCCAGAAAGAAGGTCGGCGATTTAAATCCATTCCTTTCACCGCACTTTCATTCCGTTTAGAAGTCGAGGGGGAAAAATCGATCGTATCACATTACACTGACGTTTAGTGCATTTTCCATTTTTAGGTACGGGGTAAATTATCTGCCTAGAGCCTGAAATGATCTTTTGTCTTGGGTTCAAACTTTACGCTGTCCAGGCATTACATTAATTAACACGAGAGGGAAAGGCAGGCGGAAGGGGGAGGGGGGGGGGAGTGTTCTTTGTAGTCTAGTCTTGCAATATGGATGATTTGCAACGTTAATTATACAAATGGGACAAAATATTTAATTGTTACATCGAGCATTCGGTAAAATTTAAGTTTCTCCGATTCTCGGCTGATACAAGATCTGCGGCATATTAGAGGCTATTGTGTTCTGGCTGTTTTTACATCCAATAGGCATCATTAGCGTCTACCTGGCCATACCTGGATTTCAATGATTGAAGAGGTCACAAGTATGAATGAAACAAAATATAATACACTGGTGCCCGAACTCTTCAATGTCTGATCTAAGAGCAAAATTTGTTTCTGCGTTGTGGGTTTTTCGCTTTCGTCACAAACACAGCAAAGGAATGTAGCAGCTATGTATTAGAGATGTGGGTTTTTATACAAAAACAAAAAAAAATCATGTAGGAAAGTTCATTTACATTTCCAAGAAGAGGAGGAAAAAAAGAAAGAAAGACGGGTAGACGGGTAGACGAGTTGACAGAGAAATAAGACAAGACAGACAGACAGACAGAGTCAGAGACAGACAGAGAGGGAGACAGACAGAGAGAGGTCTGTGGGAGAGAGAGTGAGAAAGAGAAGAAGAGGGTGACAAGACAGATAATGGAAGGGCCAGACAGACAGACGGACATATATGTTGTCATGCGTTTGTCTTTATGTGCAACACGATAACCGAGTTACTTCTTAAATCAAGAGTAATAGATCTCTTCTGTGTTAGGAACATTTAGATGTTACTTAGCTGGTGTGATTCATGGTTTTGTCAAGTATATCCTAAGTTTAGCCTAGATTTTTCACGTCCCTTATAATAGCCTCCGTTAGGCAGGGTTGAGCTGCGGTAGGGTTTCAAACCTATCCTCTGAATATGCGGGTTTCGTATTTGCAAAAAAAACAAAAACAAAAACAAAAACAAAAAAGAAACAAACCCGCGTGCATCTCAGTAGCATTATTTGCTTCGTTCTCCTTTTCTCTACAACACATAATTATTTGATCGTTTCATAACTGGATTCCCCATAAAACGGCCTGCCTCAAATATGGCTTGCCTCTACCTATGCTTCAACTACATTCGATAAATGCAGTAGGTACTGCGGTTGTTTTCTGTTTCTTTGTTGTTGTTTTTTCGTTTTATTTTTTGTTTTTGTTTTGTTTTTGAATTTGTTGTTGTTATTGTGGTTTTGTTTTGCTTTGTATTGTTTTTTGGGATGGGCTTTTCTGAGCCATCGAGATATAAAAAAAAAACATGGAACCCTTGCGTGAGGAATTATGCAAGGTAGGGCAAGGTGCGTATTGTAGGGCCTAGGATAGTACTACTTTTATGAGTATTGGCTATTAATAGAATTAGAGCTCTTAGGAAGTTCCAAGTAAAATTAATGCGGTCGGTTGTGAAATTATCTGTGGCATTAGGATAGTAAGAAAAGATTCCGCAATAAAAAATTCAGATCACAACATTTTGCTTTTCTTGTGTGAGTCTGTATCTCTCTCTCTCTCTCTCTCTCTCTCTCTCTCTCTCTCTCTCTCTCTCTCTCTCTCTCTCTCTCTCTCTCTCTCTCTCTCTCTCTATCTATCTATCTATCTCTCTCTATCTATTTCTCTCTTTCTCTCTATATATCTACCTATCTATCTCTCTCTCTCCATTTTACGTTAAAGACAACGAACTAAAAAAATAATTCAAAATTTCTTTCATACGGATCTTATCAGGGTAGAGGAATCTCATACGACACAAACACCAACCACTGAACCCATCGAATACAAACCAACATACGCTCTGCAGCTCTAGAAGATGCTTGTACTATGTTATTCCTGGACCCAGCGGTGTTATAACCTATAAGATTTTCATTTCAGTTTTAAGGTTTTCCCTTGTTACATCTTGTCGCTGAAACGGATAATTATGGGGGAAAAATGAATAAATAAATAAAAAAAAAAAACCTTCTCACAGTCTACAACTTGAACTTAATTGTTTCCGTGTTAAGACTAGCAGCAGTTCAGAATGCCAAGTCACAGCAGGGGTGAAATAAGGGCAAACATTCCGTCGAGAAATAAGTCTCGTTTTGATACCTTTTAAGCTCAGTATCTTCTGCATTCTGCATCGCTGGGCGTCTTGGGACCCGAAATCTTTGATCTCTACCTGACCATTCAAAATCCAAACTTAAAAAAAGATGATTACGTGACTTATTTCACCGCGAAATGTTCCATGAAACCAATTGAACAGAGATCTGGTCGAACTGGGCTGGTTCATGCAAACTGTGTTTACTGGCAACGAAATACTTTCAGATTAAGGACACAGAAACCCTGGCGGCAGTCATGATGGATATTAATTGTGCTGCCTGGGTCTGCTCGGATGTCGCTTGATTTATTCGCGCCATGTCCATGTTGCGCTGACATCAGGCTACCCGCCATTCGTCATCTGACGGGAGAAGAATGGCATTCTAAGCAGAACTGACGTGCATCTCTCTTGACATTCTTCCTCCAGAATGCGGTCCTTTGATAAGTTATTGTTTGTTTTTTTTTGTATTATTATTTTTACCTTCTTAAGATAGCTGTAAGCTATCCCAAGTTTTTCTAAGACCAAACCTCACTCATCCTCAGCGTCTTTCTCCCATTTCTGTCTTATACATCCAAGCTCTAAACTGTTGAAAGTCCGACGGGGTCTCTTGCACAGGCTTGGGCTGTATTAAACTTTACGGTATTCTTTCATAAAAGATTCTGCAATTGTACTTGGTCTATTTTTTAGTTTTTCTTCTGAAACAAGTAGCGGTTGGAATTTTGATATGTTTTATGTCATTTATGCGTAGCGTGGATTACAGATTTCTAAGGATGGACTTAACACTTGATTTGGTCAACCCTCTCTTGTCCCGGTGATTTCTTGTCAGTGAAGTGCTCAATAGTATGCTAGTGCCAGTAACTCTGGCCAAGAAATCCCATTAATACTCACCAAAAAAACTGTACTTGATAACAATAGCACTAATAGAAACGGAGTCTCACAAAAACTTGGGCGTCGAATGGGTCTGAGCTGGTTCTTCCTGGAGGAAAAACAGTCCATGGGGAGATGTTTTTAAATGAAGAGCTGACTTGCTTCCCGCCATATTGTCAGAGAGGGACAAAGTGACCCGAGACAAGAGCCAATTACATCTGGCAGTTACCAAAGCTTCCGGTGCGACCGAAAAGGTGCGTCTGAAGGAGAACTAGTACATCTACACATTGGTATTGAACTAAATTCGGATATTTCCCCTTGTTTTGTATTTTTTCTCGATCTCAACTTGGTGACTCATGTCTTGCCATCTGTTCTGTAACAAACTTCTGCAAAAGTTGTTTACAGTTTTCAGACGCTTTGCATAACGTGGACAAATTCATCAGGCCTGGAGATGTCTTATGAAAGTATTTGTATTTACGGTAAAAACGGAAAGCAGACTGTCGTGGTGACATCTCCAGGCAAGATCAGTTTGATATATGAGATAAAGGTCGAATGAGACACATGAAGCAGATTTAAGGAGATAAAACCTTCAGAGTAAACGCATTTTCCTTATTCCTCAATGGCGAAAAATCTCAGAATTATTGCAAAAGATATACTATGGACTGTTTTTTGTTGTTGTCTTTTTTTTTACTTTTTTGGAAATTCTTTCTCCCAATTCAAATTTCCGTTAACCGTCTTAACTAAGCCTGTCTCCAGACATGAACTGTTGTTTTATTTCCATCACTGATGGTTGTGAAGCTTAAGAGCTGGGTCATCGGCGAGGTGGTGGTCACCCAGAAGGTGCATCAGCCTCCATCTGGCTCGAAAGTCGTTAGGGATTCGTCCTTCATGACTAATTCTGCATTTCGTGCCATGCAGTCATTTCTTCAGGTTAGTTGACATATATTTGGGACCTAATGTTATATGTCATAGTGTTCTTTCTGTGGGCTCTGTCAATCGACTAAAAAAAAGTTGCTATGACTTAAGGGTAAGCAAATTATGAAGTATTGAATACAATTTTGTATAAAGATTATAGATATTGTTACTCAATATGTGCTGCATTCTCAAACGTTTTATTTCTTAATATGTGCTGAATTCTCAAACGTTTTCTTTTTCTTTTTAATCTCTAAAGCTATTTTCTACTGTGACTTCGATCAAAAACTTCCTTTTGAGAAGATATAAGTGTTCGTAATAATCTAAAAAAAATGTTTTTATTCCCCAAACTTCTCAAAAGTCCTTGTAGAATTTCGACTGTCGTGCGCATGTCTGCTTGTAAGCTCATTTAACCACAGCCAATGTCGAGTTTCGTATTTCCTGTAGGATTAAGATCAAAGTGTGCGGTTGCTCTCTAGTTTTAGTTCTCAGACTGGCAAACAGGAAAATCTCTCCAGTCTTGGAACAGGGCTTTTTGTGACTGTATCTCCTGTGCGACAAACAATTCGTCCTTGGCCTGTTTACAGAGATCTCTTTCCGACTGTGTCAAAAGACTCTTATAAGCTTCTTTTTGTTTACACCTACATGGTATAATCATGGGCGTTTAGAAAGATCTTCAATACTAACAGATTGAGGAAATGTACAATGAGCTTTTCTCTTGTAATAATGGTTAACATTTTCTCTTATTGTTTAATAAACTTCCGTTCTTTTTGTTTACGCCTACATGGTATGATAATGGGCGTTTAGAAAGATCTTCAATACTATTAGATTGGGGAAATGTAGACTGAGCTTTCTCTAGAAATAAGGTAAACATTTTCTATTTGGAAGTTAACAAAGTTCCGTTTGATAGATGTATAGGAACTCTACGATACACCGTGACGCATATTATAAATTGAGGGTTGTTGGACAGTTCATGTATGTTTATTAAAACTGGTCATTATAATGTGTTCCAGATTGGCAATATGGCGGGTGCTGACTCTTCTACGAGGCGACGTTTGAATCCCACAGTAAGCGGGAACGTTTAAAATTTTTTCACAAAAAGAATATAAATACAAATTTCTGACGCTTGCTAGTCACTTCTATTCCTGTAATCATAATATGAAGATCGTAACCTGAAACATGTAACGGGTCATCAGATTTTTGTAGGCCGGCAATAAATGTTTTTTTTTTTTAAATATGGAAAAGAAACTCTAGATTACGCGATTTTACGTGGGCATATTTTGAAATCCCAAAGTTGTTTTACGGATTTACAAAACGACATTTTAAAACCCTATTTAAACCCTATTAAATTAGTTTTTAATGCGAAACCAACACGTTTGTTTTGAATTTTTAACTCCAAAAGGAATTAAGTTCTATATCTAAGTTTTGTATTTAGAATTAGAATTATCGAGAAATCTAGATTCTAGGTAAAGATGTAAGGGTGGAGTCATTTAATTTTATTTGGATCATGTAAGTAGGAGTGATATCAAGACCATTTATAAAGCCTCTCTAGATACATACACGCACCACAGCCTGGGCAAAATGACACCAGGTTCCCGTTTGTAGAACGGGGTTTTGAGCTTGTCCCTATAAATCCATTTCTCCGAGAATCGCAATATGTTCTCTGCTCTCACTAATGTGTTTTAGTATTATGTTAAAGCCTTTGACGCATGTATCTTAGTATTATGTTAAAGCCTATGAGGCATGTATCTTAGTATTATGTTAAAGCCCTTGAAGTATGTATCTTAGTATTATGTTAAAGCCTATGAGGCATGTATCTTAGTATTATGTTAAAGCCTATGAGGCATGTATCTTAGTATTATGTTAAAGCCTATGAGGCATGTATCTTAGTATTATGTTAAAGCCTATGAAGTATGTATCTTAGTATTATGTTAAAGCCTATGAGGCATGTATCTTAGTATTATGTTAAAGCCTATGAAGTATGTATCTTAGTATTATGTTAAAGCCTATGAAGTATGTATCTTAGTATTATGTTAAAGCCTATGAAGTATGTATCTGAGTATTATATTAAAGCCTATGAGGCATGTATCTTAGTATTATATTAAAGCCTATGAGGCATGTATCTTAGTATTATATTAAAGCCTATGAGGCATGTATCTTAGTATTATATTAAAGCCTATGAGGCATGTATCTTAGTATTATGTTAAAGCCTTTGAGGCATGTATCTTAGTATTATATTAAAGCCTACGAAGTATGTATCTTAGTATTATGTTAAAGCCTACGAATTATGTTTCTTAGTATTATGTTAAAGCCTATGAAGTATGTATCTTAGTATTATGTTAAAGCCTACGAAGTATGTATCTTAGTATTAAGTTTAAGCCTATAAGGCATGTATCTTAGTATTATTTATTTCATCTGTTTGCTCTGTTTGTGTATCAATTAGCATGATTGTCTTGTTGTGTGAAGATTGTATTGGGGGTGGGGGAGGGGGATTTTTATTTATTTGGAGAAATTTAGGGGGGGGGGGGGGGGGGGTGCGTGTGGCCTTTTCGGGGCTTCCCTTTCAAGGTTCGTCAAAGGTTGCAGGTCTTTAGGTGCAGTTCTGTAAAGCGCCCTGCCTTCTACACTTTTTTAAACGTAACTATGATGCTTCCTCGATAGCAAAGCAGCGCATGACGGAGACACAATAAGTCGGGGGTTCGAATCTCCGGGGACGTGAAACTTTCTATTTTCGCTCAAAGGAAAAAAAAAACCTAACGCTAGATGGGTGTCAGCTTCTTTTTAATCTGTATAATCCTTGCTCGGACGTCCGGTTATCTACCGGAAGTAACACTTAAAGAGTCCTCAGTCGGCGGGGTTAACCTAGTAACTATAACATTCTCATTTTGCCAACATCGTTATATTTATTAAAACGATTACCATAATCATTTGAATTTTCCACTATAGTTATCTAGATCTTCAGTGTTGAAAATGTAACAAAATTATTTTCTTTAGCTTAGCTTTCATTTTTTATTAAACCAATCAATACTTTTTTTTGCATCAAAATTCGGGATAATTTCGGCACCACGACCTTCATTTTAACGCAAAATGATAAGCATCAATTTTACAGACTTTTTTCAAACTTGCATCATCATGTAGGTTTAAATAACTGCGCGGCTAAGAATTTCCAGAAGTCAGTGCACTTTTATGCACTTAATGTGAAAATGTACACATTTCTAATAAGCGTTTAAAAGAAAAGTACAGAAGTCGTCGATTTCCTTTATTTGATACAAATGCTTTTATGATCGTACTGTCAGTGTCGGCCATGGTAAAATTCTCTCTGATCTGTGAATATAATTATAAAAAAAAAATTTTAAAGCGCTCCGTGTTGCTAGTCTGCCCATAGAAATCCCCCAGGCAACACGCATCAACCCTTAGATTTATTTTTGAAGAGAATCAAAGTGAAAGCGTTTGATTAACAGCGGCTAAAAATACGTTACGCAGTCATTGAGTGCAGTATTTCTCTCTCTCTCTCTCTCTCTCTCTCTCTCTCTCTCTCTCTCTCTCTCTCTCTCTCTCTCTCTCTCTCTGTCTCTCTCTGTCTCTCTCTGTCTCTCTCTCACTCTCTCTCTTTCTCTCTCTCCCTCACTCTCTCTCTCACTCTCTCTCACTCTCTCTCTCTATCTCTCTCTATCTATCTATCTCTCTCACTCTCTCTCTCACTCTCTCTCTCTCTGTCCCTGTCTCTCTCTCATTCTCTGTCCCTGTCTCTCTCTCCCTCTCACTCTCTCTCTCCCTCTCACTCTCTCTCACTCTCTCTCTGACTCTGTCTCTCTCTCACTCTCTCTCCCTCTCACTCTCTCTCACTCTCTCTCTCACTCACTCTCTCTGTGTCTCTCTCTGTCTCTCTCACTCGCTCGCTCTCTGTCTCTCTCACTCATTCTCTCTCTCTATATATATATAATATCTCTCTCTGTCTCTCTCTCTGTCTCTGTTTCTCTCTCTCTCTCTCTCTCTCTCTCTCTCTCTCTCTCTCTCTCTCTCTCTCTCTCTCTCTCTCCCTTACTTATGCTCACTCTGTTTCTCTCTCTCGTTAACACTTTCTGTCTCTTCTTAAATTATCTCTCTCTTTTCTCCTTTCCTGTTTTTTATTTCTCTGTTACTATCTCTCTTCCACACTCCATATACTACCATATATATTTGTTTTCTTCCTTGATCTTCGTTTGTTTTGTTTTGTTTTGGTTTGGTTTGTTTTTGTTTTTTGTGTTGTTTTTTTGTTTTTTTTTGCTTTCTTCTCTTTCTATTTCTTTTTCCATAAATTCAATAAATTAATCTTAGAGATCTTACTCTATCTATGTGTCTATGTTTGTCTCTATTTTTGCCTAGTTTCTCACTTGGTTATCTTTATATCTATTTATCTATCTATCTATCCAGTTGTGTGTGAAATAACATGATAAAAGCAGTGCTCGGCAATTAAGGAGCAACGTACATCTTAAAACATTGGCCTACCTAGCATGTACTACTAGTAGGTAAGACAACATTTTAAAAATATCTATCTATCTATTAAAAAAAATTATCTATCTTTATATCTGTCTATAAATATCTATCTATCTATTAAAAAATTTATCTATCTTTATATCTGTCTATAAATATCTATCTATCTATTGAAAATTTATCTATCTTTATATCTGTCTATATGTCTGTCTTTCAATTTATATATCTTTTTGTCACCTATATAATTAGCTATAATTTTTTTTTCCTTTTTTTTGGTGTGTGTGTTGTTGTTTTTTTGGGGGGTGCTGGGCATAATTCCATCTTTTTTTAATATTATCTTTCTGCCCTTGTGAATTTACCGAATGCTTTTTACATCTATTTCTAATATAATTCATCAGGCGCCAGAGAAACACTCATGATAATCATCACCATCATCATCATCATCCTCATCATATATTATTATCATCATTATATTAGTAGCAGTAGCAGTAGTAGTAGTAGTAGTAGTAGTAGTAGTAGTAGTAGTAGTAGTAGTAGTAGTAGTAGTAGTAGTAGTAGTAGTAGTAGTAGTAGTAGTAGTAGTAGTAGTAGTAGTAGTAGTAGTAGTAGTAGTAGTAGTAGTAGTAGTAGTAGTAGTAGTAGTAGTAGTAGTAGTAGTAGTAGTAGTAGTAGTAGTGGTGGTGATGGTGGTGGTAGTAGTAGTAGTAGTAGTAGTAGTAGTAGTAGTAGTAGTAGTAGTAGTAGTAGTAGTAGTAGTAGTAGTAGTAGTAGTAGTAGTAGTAGTAGTGTTGTTTTTGTAATTGTTATTATCATCATCATCATCATCATCATCACCATCATCCTCATCATTATTATTATTATTCTTTATCACTCGATGTTGTTATTGTAATAATTATAAAATGCATCTATTTTTTTTAATTAGTTTTTAACCTGGCTAGCTCTGCTGCAATCTCTCTATGACTTTCGTTCTTTCCATTTAACTCAGCAAAACCTGGTTCCCAATATTACTAATTTGGAAATTCCTTATTTCAGAAAGCACGCACCGATCCTATAGATTTCATACCGTTCATTTTTTTTTCTTCATCCCACACTAAGTACACGTTCTTTCTGTATCTCCAGCAACCCCTCCCCCCAATCACACACACACACCTTTTTCCCCTCTTCCCAACCCCTTCCTCGGTTCCTTGCTCCATTCACTTTTTTTCGCTTCCCATGCTATACTGTTCCCCCCCCCCCCCACCCATCCAGTTTAGCAACGTTTGCATTTCGCTAACCTATATTGTGGGAGAGGGGGGGGGGTGTACGTGTGCGTGTGAGCACTGAGTAAACGCAATGTGAGCACACACACACACACTGGTACGGCTCTCTGTTTGTCACTCTCTGTTTCTCCCGGAGTCCCCAAGTTTAAGACTCAGCCAGCTCGAGCCGTATCTAGACTCCAGTGAAAGCCCAAGTCAGCAGCTCTCTCCCAGCCGATGGAGACCACGTCTGGCCTGGATCTAGATTCTAGACCCGCCAGCTATCCGTATCTTCCAGGCAGCCAGATCTAACTTGAAACTGGCCGTCTAGAGCAGCTAGCCGTCGCTGTGACCGGGGAGCGAGACAGGGAAATAACGCTCATGCTGTTGTTAGCCGAAAGTGTGTGTGGGAACACCCCGTCGTCACCCTCCCCCCCCCCCCCCACCCCCCCCGCACCCCCCTCAGTGCAGTCTCTGTAAAAATTTACTCACGCAGTTCTCTTCCCTGTGTGGCGCGCGCGTGCGACAACAGCCATAAACTCGCCCCAGACTTCGTGAGCGCTCAGTGACAGACAGACGCACACGGCCCGGGGGATGGTGGAGGGGGGGGGGGGAGTGGGGACTCGGAGCGGGCTCACGCGCAGAGGTGGACACACCGCCGGACGCACGAGCAGACAGGTGGGAAGTCAAACGGTGATGCATCAGACCTGGAACTGCCGCAGTGTGGTTCAGGCTCTTTCCGCGTGGAAGTATTTTTGGCCCGCGATGCGCGCTCACACTGGCAGACGATGCCTCATGCTGCCTGGAGCTCACACTGGCAGACGATGCCTCATGCTGCCTGGAGCTCTGCTGGCATTGACTCACTCGGGCTGGACATGGTCGCCAAGGTCTTGTGGTGATTTCTCTCTGCTGGCACGGAGTTGCTGACTCAGGTGTGACGCTAAGATCTAATCACTTGCTGATGACGATACGTTTGTGTTTTGAGAGTAAAATTAGTCTCACTGACATTATAAACGTCAAGTTTAGCAACGTTAAGGTTTCACTGTAATTTTTTTTTTTCATCACGAAGTGTCAGCTTAATTAAAAAGTTCGGCGGATTTTGATGGCGTACATGCACACAGTGAAAGTCATTGTTGGCGCTGTGAACAGGTGGGGTATCTGGACACAAAAGCGAATTTTATTAAAAGAACTGGAACAAAATTGGCTCATTATTATTTAAAATTAAGATGACTATTTCGAGGCTCAATACACCTCTGCATGCAAATGTTATTAGTGAGATCATACAAAGTTTCACTAGAACTTAAATTAAGCATAGTTACGCACGATGTAAAAGAGCGAGACAGAAGGAACAAGGAGCTTAAAATGTTCCAGGAGGTGACTTATTTTACGACCGGACGTAAAACTTTGTTCCAGGGAAACCTACCCAATATCGCTTTCTTTTATTTCTCTATTATCGCCCCCATTCTCCCTCGCATCAACCAAAATCTAACAGCTCACCGACGATGATTTAGTGTTGGATTTCAAAATCAAGTTTTCGATGACATGCTTTATCCTTGTCTGAAGGCAGCCCTTTAACGAGGAATTTTGAATTGGGTCAAGAAAAAAAAACAAAAAAAAAACGATAGAGCACTGGCCATGCACGCAGTATATAAAGGCTCTCAGGTTAGCTCTTAATTAACAACCAATATTGTCTTACTGACGTTCAAGAAGATATATATCGTACGACTAGGAGCCAATTGATTTAAAATACCGACCATTTATCAGGTTCCGCAATTAATTTTATTACCGCTATTAATAAATGAGTAGGAACTTTACGATTTGTCGTAAGCCATGCCAAAAACATCAACTTATGATCGTCGGACATTGATTTTTAATATCGGCCTAAAGCGCAACGTAATGTTCCACACAATGAAATTCTCTTAGTCTGAGAAATTTTCATTATCCCAACAGCAATAAACAGACTTGTGTGGTGCGCCATTAAAACGGTGTGAAAACAAATTACGGTATTTAGCTTCTAATGAGATTAGTAGAAAACCAAGACTCTGTGTGGTCCAGAACTTTAGCTGTCCCAGTATAACCACGGACTGGTTTAGACCTAGAGTAAAAATTTATTGGTAACCTCGGTAAGAATGATCATGGCTGATTTTTAACTTAATTTCTTAAAATGCAACACCCATCGCACTGATGTTAGGAGCGAAAATATTTTTGTTTTGTTCTTGTTTGTTGTTGTTTTTTTTTTTGTATATTTGTTCGTTGTTTTGATAAGTTATCTCATATTTTTGCTTCTATTTTTCCAAATCTTTGTCACAATGCACACCTAGTGTAGCCCTCACATGTTTTCAATGAATATTTTCATAGGGCACACTTGTCACGGATTTGGCCGAGATTTAATGACATCACTGGTACAAGATCAACAACGTGTTGAGAGACAGTCTATCTCAGGATATTGGAGGCGTCCTTGACCTATTACACCCACTCTGTGAACGGTGCCATCTTCCAATCCCCTGGCTGGAATCAAGGAAAGTTGACTCACATGCAGTAAGTGAATTTGAGGCCCATTATTTATTGTATGAGCTCGAATGTTTTTGAAAGTTCTACAACACTATACCAAAGTGGAGGTCTAGAATGGGGTTGATGCCTAACAGTTATAAACCAAAAGATGTTATTTTGCTGGTAGTCAGCGTATTTGAGACATATTTCTTGTGATTGTATGAACGCTTTTGTATTTATGATCTTACAAAGTGGAATGATTAGTAATGGGTTATTTATGTCACCTGTATGTATTATGTTTGGACACTCATGGATCCTTATACCGCCAAGTTATGCGATGAACACTTCATATCGTTTTTATTTTATTTTCATTTCAAATTGCACATTTTTGTTTAAATTGGATGTTTACAGTACAATTAGTATGTCTCTCTCTCTCTCTCTCTCTCTCTCTCTCTCTCTCTCTCTCTCTCTCTCTCTCTCTCTCTCTCTCTCTCTCTCTCTCTCTCTCACTCTCTCTCTTTTTAAAAATTGTGTATTTTAGCTGCTTTTGTTTTTTGCTTTTGTTACAGACTTTTACATACATTAAGCTGATTTCCATTATAAATCATACTCTCTTCGAAAAAGAACAATCTGGTTTATATAAATTATATGTTTTGTTCACATCTTTTTTCCGCCACTTCGTGATGCGACTCGTCAGAAAAACAGGCAAAGTCGTCAAACATAATTTTGAAATACGCTGGCAATAGCCAAGTATTAAAGCACAGAACAGGTCGAAAGCTGCTACGGTTGACACTGCTAGAGGGATAAACGATCTAAACGGTCCTATGTCTTCCGCTGGGACTAGATATACTGAGAAGGATCTTTGTGTCTGTCAGACAGAATTCCGAACATTCGCAGTCCACTGATTCTTTAACCGAGGCCTGGTTCATATAGATCTAGCCAGACACTTTTGATGCTGTAACGATGGGCCTTTGCTTTAATCGTCCAATAATTTTGCATTGGTTTGTTTGTTTGTTTTTGTTGTTGTTGTTGTTGTTGTTGTTTTAGTTGGTGTTTTCCATTTTCAAACCTTTGTCCCAAACTCAGTAACTAGTTTTATTTTGTTTCAAGCCATTTTATGGTCAGATGAAAAACATGATGCGGATATCTTGACTAAAACTTACGTTTAGCCCACTGAAAAAGTCATACGTGAAGTTAAAATTAGTTTATCAAGTATTCAACAACATATTAACTTTTTTTTTTGGAGGGGGTTGTTTCTTTTTTTTTTTTTACCAATAGGTCTCTTAATGCGCAATTAAATGTAATTTTTGCCTATTTATAATTTGCACTTTTCATTCAAAATTAAATAAAAGAAAGAGCTGTCTGTCTCTACTCAGTGGGAATTTGTTATTTGAGAAGGGTTGCCTATTCTGTTGTTTACCTCAAAACACATATCTCAGATATCAGTGCTTGGACTCATTTCTCAAATGGTTTGCATAGAAATGAAAGTCGATCTTTATTTATCAAGCTACTTACAGAAGGATTATCATCATAAACATCGTCTAGCATCATCACTACCACTATGATTATTATCTTTGATACCATAATTACCATTTTCATCACTATCATTATCATGTTGATTTTAATCTTCACTGCCATTATTTTCAACATTAACATCAAATCATTATCATCACCATCATCATCATCATCATCATCATCATCATCATCATCATCATCATCATCATCATCATCATCATCATCATCATCAACATCTTCATCATCATCATCACCAACATTGTCATTATCAGTATTACCATCCCCATCATCACCATCAGTATAATCTTCATTATCATCATCACCATCCCCATCAAGATCCCCATTATCATCATCATCATCATCATCATCATCATCATTGTCATTATCATTATTATCACCCCCATCATCACCATCAGAATCATCTTCATTATCATCATCACCATCCCCTCATCATCATCATCATCATCATCATCATCATCATCATTATCATCATCATCATCATTGTCATTATCCTTATTACCACCCCCATCATCATCATCATCATCATCATGAGTAACATCAAAATCATCTCTATGATGATCTTCCTCACCTCCATCAGTTTCTGCAGCACCAATATCACACTTTAGGCAGAACTTGCCAATACCGGTCTCGAGTTAAAGTAAAAACAAGTGACTGTATGGTGGTCTTGTTAGAGCAACTGTGTAAAACACAAAGTAAAAACAAGTGACTGTATGGTGGTCTTGTTAGAGCAACTGTGTAACACACAAAGTAAAAACAAGTGACTGTATGGTGGTCTTGTTAGAGCAACTGTGTAAAACACAATAGTTGAAGACATAGGACTGCTAGAATTAAACTTTTCTCAGACTGCAAATAATATGGCAGAAAAATCGATTTGACATGATTCTAAAAATTCAAGAGACCTAGGTCTTTACTCATGACCCCATGAATTCTGGCCTTTTCTTTGCAAGAAGTATATATTTTTAAGGATATTTCGTTTCGCAGTTTTTGCTTTCATTTTTCTTTTTAAATTACAGGTCTTGTCGGTTAATGCAATGACGAAACGCGGGGGAGGGGGGTGGGGGTGGGTGGGTAGGTGTTGGTTATAAACGGGGCGCCAAATAGCTCGGTTAAAACGGCAATTATAGAGAGGTCAAGGTTTAAACCAGCCCAGCCTTGACTGAATATCCGACTCGTGAAACGCCTAATTATTGTAATATTCGGCACTGTTTTATTGAAGGCAAAAATTATGTTCAATTTTTACCTAAAATAGATCGTTTGAAATAACCCATCTCAGATTATGTCCATCCCTTTTTTTTTTGGAAGGGGAGCGGGGAGGGATGCCATATGATCCACCTGTCTTGTTTAAAATCTAGTTTTATCAGATAGATTAACTTTAATGGAGTGTCCTTAATTTTTTTTCACATACGATGAAATTTCTATTTCGCCTTCCTTTCCGCTTGTTTACGATCTTATGTCTGTCAAAGCTTCTAATTTACTGCTGAAACAGTTCTATGAGATAGGACTAGGGGGGAGATTTACATTCTGGCACGTTTACGGATTATTTATACCGAATTCGGATAGAAATGTTAACTGGCTCTATCGACAACGAGGTTCGAATCGAATTAAGAAAAACTCTGCCTTTCCCAGCAAGGCTAAAGAAGAATATCTTTCATACAAATTAACCGATTCTGGCTTCGAATCGATCTACAATGACTGCAGTTTTCTTGGTGTCTCCATCACGACGGTTCGAATCGAATCAAGAAAACTCTGCCTTTCCCAGCAAGGCTAAAGAAGAATATCGTTTATACAAATTAATCGATTTCTGGCTTCGAATCGATCTACAATGACTGCAGTTTTCTTAGTGTCTCCATCACGACGGTTCGAATCGAATCAAGAAAACTCTGCCTTTCCCAGCAAGGCTAAAGAAGAATATCGTTTATACAAATTAATCGATTTCTGGCTTCGAACCGATCAACAATGACTGCAGTTTTCTCGGTGTCTTCACCACGGCGGGACCCGCTAGTTTGCGATTATCCAGAGAAATCTTTTGCATTTATTATGAAGTCGAAACCTCTGACTTCCCGCCTACAACGAAAAGCATAATAATCACGAAAGAGAAAATAAAACTATCAGACATGGAAGTTTCTAGAGCCACAATTATCGCTGCATTTTCACCCCCTCCCCCCTCCCCCGCCCTCACCTCACTTCAATCTCCTACTCTCTCTCTCTCTCTCTCTCTCTCTCTCTCTCTCTCTCTCTCTCTCTCTCTCTCTCTCTCTCTCTCTCTCTCTCTCTCTCTCTCTCTCTCTCTCTCTCTCTCTCTCATTGTATCTACCTATCTCTCTTTCTTTGTCTCTTTCTCCTTGCCTCCCTCTATCTATCTCTCTCTCTCTCTCTCTCTCTCTCTCTCTCTCTCTCTCTCTCTCTCTCTCTTTATCTATCCATCGATCAATCTATCTATCTCACTCTTTCTCTCTCACTCACTCATTCACGCTCTCAATCCGCAGCTAATCCCTCCCTCTCCCTCCCCCCCCCCTTCCCTTACCTCTCACCAGTCTAAATAATAGCCAGGACTAGCCTGTTGGGAGGAGGAGGTCAACACTCGTCTGGCCTCTGTCCCCCCCCCCCCCTCTCCTAGCCCTCACCAGTCTAAATAATAGCCAGGACTAGCCTGTTGGGAGGAGGGGGTCAACACTCGTCTGGCCTCTGTTTCCCCCCCCCCCCCCCCCTCCCATTGTGCTCCGGTCTCTAGCAGCGCGCATGCCTGCCAGCCTGCAGCTCTCAGTGCAGGATTGTGTGCGGTAGGTCTCACGGTTTTCCACTGGCATCGCATCGATTTGTATCGATCTCACATCGATTATTAGCCTTGGCTCGCGCGCGCTTAGCATGGTGTTGGCCACTCTATAGAGCCGAGACTTTTTTGGGTTTTTTTTTTTTCCTTTTTTTTATGAGCTTTCCTTTTCTCATATGAGCGAATTAGTTCACGTGTTAGGGCTGGAAATGTCAGGCTGAAATATTTCTGCTGCGGGATTGGTGGATAGGTAGGTTATTGCCTGGGGATATAAGCCTCGCGATGCAAAACTTATGCATGTCAAACTTTCGTGGAAGCCTTATGATTGATTGTTAATTGATTGGTTGGTTGGCTTGTTCGTTGACTGATTGAATGATTGATTGATTGATTGATTATTAAAGCATACTCTTTGTGACAGCAATCGAGTAGTAAACTAATTCGAGACATCGACAATTGCCTCTGATCTTCTGTGGCAATGCAACTCCCGTCACGCAGCGCATAAGTGGAAATGTGAGACCTGAACCTGACCCAAAGCCTAATGGAATGCTCATATAAGTCTGAGCTTCAGGGTTTATCTTATGACCACAGACCAATATTCCATTAAAGACGATTTAAGGAATTTCATAGATGTGTTTCTACTTGATAAGCTAGGTGTCAGAATTTGGTGAGCGAGGCCTCAATTTCATTAGTCTATATGTGCGAGGCCTCAATCTCACTAGCACTAGATGTGCGAGGCCTCAGTCTTAATAGTCTAGATGTGTAAGGCATCAGCCTCACTAGCTCTAAAGGCGAGGCCTCCGTCTAACCAGCACTAGATGATCGAGGCCTTAGTCTAAACAACAATAGATGATCGAGGCCTCAGTCTAAGCAGGACTAGATGATCGAGGCCTTAGTCTAACCAACACTAGATGAGCGAGGCCTCAGTCTAACCACCATTAGATGAGCGGGGATCAGTCTAACCAGCACTAGATGAGCGAGGCCTCAGTCTAACCAGCACTAGATGATCGAGGCCTCAGTCTAACCAGCACTAGATGATCGAGGCCTCAGTCTAACCAGCACTAGATGAGCGGGGCCTCAGTCTAACCAGCACTAGATGAGCGGGGCCTCAGTCTAACCAGCACTAGATGATCGAGGCCTCAGTCTAACCAGCACTAGATGATCGAGGCCTCAGTCTAACCAGCAATAGATGATCGAGGCCTCAGTCTAAGCAGGACTAGATGATCGAGGCCTTAGTCTAACCAACACTAGATGAGCGAGGCCTCAGTCTAACCAACACTAGATGATCGAGGCCTCAGTCTAACCAGGACTAGATGATCGAGGCCTCAGTCTAACCAACACTAGATGATCGAGGCCTCAGTCTAACCAGCACTAGATGATCGAGGCCTCAGTCTAACCAGCACTAGATGATCGAGGCCTCAGTCTAACCAGCACTAGATGATCGAGGCCTCAGTCTAACCAGCACTAGATGAGCGAGGCCTCAGTCTAACCAGCACTAGATGATCGAGGCCTCAGTCTAACCAGCACTAGATGATCGAGGCCTCAGTCTAACCAGCACTAGATGACCCAAGCCTCAGTCTAACCAGCACTAGATGATCGAGGCCTCAGTCTAACCAGAACTAGATAAGCGGGGCGTCAGTCTAACCAGCACTAGATGATCGAGGCCTGAGTCTAACCAGCACTAGATGATCCAGGCCTCAGTCTAACGAACACGAGATGATAGAGGTCTTAGTCTAACCAACACTAGATGATCGAGGCCTTGTCTAAACAACAATAGATGATCGAAGCCTAAGTCTTACCAGGACTAGATGATCGAGGCCTTAGTCTAACTAACACTAGATAAGCGAGGCCTCAGTCTAACAAACAAAAGAAGATCGAGGCCTCAGTCTAAACAGGACTAGATGATCGAGGCCTCAATCTAACCAGCACTAGATGATCGAGGCCTCAGTTTACCCAGCACTAGATGATCGAGGCCTCAGTCTAACCAGCACTAGATGATCGAGGCCTCAGTCTAACCAGCACTAGATGAGCGAGGCCTCGGTCTAACCAGCACTAGATGATACAGGCCTCACTCTTACCAGCACTAGGTGAGCGGGGCCTCAGTCTAACAAGCACTAGATGATCGAGGCATCAAGCTAACCAGCACTAGATGAGCGGGGCCTCAGTCTTACCAGCACTAGATGATCGAGGCATCAGTCTAACCAGCACTAGATGATCGAGGCCTCAGTCTAACCAGCACTAGATGATCGAGGCCTCAGTCTAACCAGCACTAGATGATCGAGGCCTCAGTCTAACCAGCACTAGATGATCGAGGCCTCAGTCTAACCAGCACTAGATGATCGAGGCCTCAGTCTAACCAGCACTAGATGATCGAGGCCTCAGTCTAACCAGCACTAGATGATCGAGGCCTCAGTCTAACCAGCACTAAATGATCGAGGCCTCAGTCTAACCAGCACTAGATGATCGAGGCCTTAGTCTAACCAGCACTAGATGATCGAAGCCTCAGTCTAACCAGCACTACATGATCGAGGCCTCAGTCTAACCAGCACTACATGATCGAGGCCTCAGTCTAACCAGCACTAGATGATCGAGGCCTCAGTCTAACCAGCACTAGATGATCGAGGCCTCAGTCTAACCAGCACTAGATGATCGAGGCCTCAGTCTAACCAGCACTAGATGATCGAGGCCTCAGTCTAACCAGCACTAGATGTTGGAGGCCTCAGTCTAATTAGTACTAGATGATCGAGGCCTCAGTATAACCAGCACTAGATGATCGAGGCCTCAGTCTAACCAGCACTAGATGATCGAGGCCTCAGTCTAACCAGCACTACATGATCGAGGCCTCAGTCTAACCAGCACTACATGATCGAGGCCTCAGTCTTACCAGCACTAGATGATCGAGGCCTCAGTCTAACCAGCACTAGATGATCGAGGCCTTAGTCTAACCAGCACTAGATGATCGAGGCCTCAGTCTAACCAGCACTAGATGATCGAGGCCTCAGTCTAACCAGCACTAGATGTTGGAGGCCTCAGTCTAATTAGCACTAGATGATCGAGGCCTCAGTCTAACCAGCACTAGATGATCGAGGCCTCAGTCTAACCAGCACTACATGATCGAGGCCTCAGTGTAATTAGCACTAGGTGAGCGGTGCCTCAGTCTAACAAGCACTAGATGATCGAGGCATCAAGCTAACCAGCACTAGATGAGCGGGGCCTCAGTCTAACCAGCACTAGATGATCGAGGCCTCAGTCTAATCAGCACTAGATGATCGAGGCCTCAGTCTAACTAGCACTAGATGTTGGAGGCCTCAGTGTAATTAGCACTAGGTGAGCGGGGCCTCAGTCTAACAAGCACTAGATGATCGAGGCATCAAGCTAACCAGCACTAGATGAGCGGGGCCTCAGTCTAACCAGCACTAGATGATCGAGGCATCAGTCTAACCAGCACTAGATGATCGAGGCCTCAGTCTTACCAGCACTAGATGATCGAGGCCTCAGTCTAACCAGCACTAGATGAGCGAGGCCTCGGTCTAACCAGCACTAGATGATAGAGGCCTCAGTCTTACCAGCACTAGGTGAGCGGGGCCTCAGTCTAACAAGCACTAGATGATCGAGGCATCAAGCTAACCAGCACTAGATGAGCGGGGCCTCAGTCTAACCAGCACTAGATGATCGAGGCCTCAGTCTAACCAGCACTAGATGATCGAGGCCTCAGTCTAACCAGCACTAGATGATCGAGGCCTCAGTCTAACCAGCACTAGATTATCGGGGCCTCAGTCTAACCAACACTAGATGATCGAGGCCTCAGTCTAACCAGCACTAGATGAGTGAGGCCTCAGTCTAACCAGCACTAGATGATCGAGGCCTCATTCTTACCAGGACTAGATGAGTGAGGCCTCAGTCTAACCAGCACTAGATGATCGAGGCCTCAGTCTAACCAGCACTAGATTAGCAGGGCTTTAGTCTTATCTGCACTTTAAGCGAGGCATCAGCGAAACTCAGCATCGTACTTTCTATCTTGACAATCTCTGATTCTTGTGTAGCGAGGTAAAGATATGAAGAAAGCAGGTGTAAATTTCTTGTTGCATTTTATTTTTTATCCCTTGAAGTCCTGTATGTCTATGTCCTCTTACAAACCTATATAATTGAACCGCGGGTGACTGATATCCATGCAAATGTAAAAAAAAAAAAAAGAAAAGCAATATTATTTTTTAATGAATCTCCTGATTCATTTTCTAAAAGCACAGCTGACCTGAAGAGTATGAAATGCGTTACAGTTCGCTCTGATAAATTAAAATTTTTAACCATAGCCACTACAGCTTCTGCATCATCATCATCATCCTCTTCATCGTAACCATCAGCCGCAGCAGGAGTACTACGAGTAGTAGCAATAGCAGAAGTAGTAGTAGTAGTAGTAATAGTTATAGTATCAGTGATAGTTGTACTAAAAGTGGAAGTAGTAGTAGTAGCAGCAGCAGCAGCAGCAGTAGCAGTAGTAGTAGTAGTAGTAGTAGTAGTAGTAGTAGTAGTAGTAGTAGTAGTAGTAGTAGTAGTAGTAGTAGTAGTAGTAGTCGTGGTGGTAGTAGCAGTAGTAGTAGTAGTAGTAGTAGTAGTAGTAGTAGTAGTAGTAGTAGTAGTAGTAGTAGTAGTAGTAGTAGTAGTAGTAGTAGTAGTAGTAGTAGTAGCAGTAGCAGCAGTAGTAGAGTAATAGTTATAGTAGTAGTAGTAGCAGCAGCAGCAGCAGCAACAGCAGTGTCAGTAGTTATTGTACTAGCAGTAGTAGTAAAAGAGAGCTTCTCCTCAGACAACGACTTATGCCAAAACCTATGTGTTTATCGCCCTTGCGTGTATAATTAGTATTCTGCCATTTATCGATCAGAAGAAACAAAAGAAATACAATGTACCAATGCGTTGTAGCTTAAGTTCTTGTATTGCAAAACTGCCTCCATCTCGTCAGACCACTTTCCGCTAACAAAAGTCATACAACACTCACTCTCATTGCGATAATACAGCTTTCACCAGGAGACCGGCGAATTAGCGGTTCTATTTTCTGCTCATTGATCTCCTTGTGTGCGCGGAAAGGTAGGTAGACCTCCATCTAGCCGGCTGACCAGCGGTCAGTGTGTTTTACTGTTGGCTTGTGCAGTATTGTTGCCTCCGGGTTTGGTCACTCGATGGTCAGTGGTAGCCTTAACAATGATTGTTCTCCACAGCGCTCGGTGTTGTTTCCAGCCACTCGGAGGGCCCACCATGTTAAAACGCTAGAAGTAGCACACGGTCATTGTCTGGACAGTGGTCACCGGCTGAGGTGGTTGGGCAAGTAATGTTGTAGGGTCGAACTCGCCGTGGGCAGTGGTCAAGTGGAAGTGGGGAGAGCTAATACGTTCAGGAGTAGCTCTTACTGACTGACTTAGTGTAGTCGGCGAACGAACTAAATGGGAAGATAGCTGTGAGGTTGGTTCCCCTCAATACATAAAGTGTATGACTCGACTTCGCTGCGTTATGCTTTCTTTTTCAACCTTTAACATTTTGGTTGCTTTGGAAACGGCGGCCATCTTGGATTTTAGGCTATTTTTTTCAAACCATTTAGGCTCAGACAGTTCAAGGTTGCCAATATAGGTCCTCCAAAGTCATTGTTCAAGCTCTCGAGACTTTTGTTTTTAAAGAATGAGAGCGATTTTTTTTTTCGATAATTTCAACACTTTTCTAGAAAAATAATTTTGAAAAAATTATTCGAAAATAGCAATTATAAATCCTCCCACCCCCTCCCCCCTAAAAAAATGCTTTACAAAGTTTAGTTTTAAAAAACTTATGCAAATGTATCCTTTTTCTTTTTTTTTTTTTTTTTCGTCGGTACAGAAAATTTCGTGAAGAAATTTTTCGAAGCCTCAAAGTTATGGACAAATCAATGAGGCAGGGACAATCCTATCAGAGAACACGGACAAGGCATTTTCGAGGTGCAGTTCACCCCCTCCCCTAACAACCCATTCCCACCCCCACCCCGACGCCTACTCGCCCCCTCCTTGAGATTTTTTTCAGAAAGGAAAAGAATGAAGTATGTCAGGACAGAAATAATATAATAATTTTTAATCGGCGTTAAGATTAGTTCTAGTCCCTGCTTTAGCTGATACAGCGGATCAGCTGTGATAAGCCTTCCCTGTGGAGATCTTGGGTTCTACCAATGCATGGAACAGCTGGTGGTGGAGTTGGGTCTCACCTAGCCAACCCTATCTTTGACTTGGCAGAGAGCTTCCGTAGGATTCTTTGGAGAACTTAGTAGGTGTGAAACTAATCAGATAACAACCCCTCAACCAAAGATACGGCTCGGTGGATTAGAATCAATATCATCACCAGCTAGCCCTCACTAATGTTCGATCCTCGAGCGTCGAGTGCTCTACCGACTGAGCAATCTGACTCCTCCACAAATTGGTCCGAGCCAGGAGTGGTACGATTTTACTCTCGCCATTGAGCATGAGTTCAAGTCGGGGACAAAAGCTTCAGGTTTGCTTGATGGGCAATTATGTTCTGCTCCAGCTTTGGCAGAGCATCGTAACTCTGATAGTTATACTTCAGTGTATCAGGTAAGTCTGACCGGTTTATACGTATATCCTGGCAGAAGGATTTGCGCACCATAGTTATTGAAAAACTTCCGGCATAAACAATTATTAAGCACCGTTTTTTGTCTACAACCATTGAACACGATCAGTTCGAGATCACGCCGGTCAGTCACAAAGTCTTCCGACATAGACCGTGTATTTGATAATGCTGAAGACACGACATCATAGCGGAGAAATGAAAGTTGTCTCTCCGTTCCTTGTCAATCGTTTCAACAGGCTGCCCGGAGAGATACCAGGAGAACTGTAGTAAAAAAAATACCTAGCAAAGTAAGCTATCAAGTGGTCAACACCACATCGTCTTCGCTTTGATTAATCTATTTATGTTTATCATTTTGTTAACTCATTCATTTATTATTTATTTAATGGCTTATTTATTTACTTATTCAATTTATCATGAATGGTTTGGACATGCTTATCGCAGTGGCTGCATTGAGGGTTGAGTAGATGAATGAGAAGAAAAAGAAATCTTGTGTCGGTACAGTGCTTAAAAATTTTCATGTTGTGGAAACCAAAAAAAAAAACTTTCAAGGAAGATCGAAAAAGAAAAGCTAACCAGCCTCAGAGCTAAAGCACAAAGGAGATCGATGGCATGCGAAATGATTTCTATCACGCCTGTACAGGAGAGGTTACAAAACTGTTACAATATACATGTATGCCACACTAATCGCATGTCAAAGGGGAAGCAGAGTACCAAGGGACATCACTCGAATGTAACCCACAGAGTCGCGTTCCTTGTCAACCATAGTGACCGTCTACTGTCGCCCACCGGTCACAGCTTTTCTCAGCTTTAACAGCCTATGAGAGACCTCAACCACCTGACTGATGCATCCCTTCAAGGCCCTCAGTGTCGAGAGGTCAGAGTTCAAATACCTGCTGTCAACGAGGGAGTTCACATCTTGTAGCATCGCTGTCTCATGTTTGGCAGGGGAGGAGGTTTGGTCATCTAACCTTAGCTGCGTCACGATTGAGGCGTAACATGGGCAAAAATATGTAAGAATAGCGAACTTAATTTTATAAAACCGAAATCGACAGATTTTTTAAAACATTCACCGTCATCTAGAAGTAGGTTTAAATAACTGCGCGGCTAAGAATTCCCGCAAGGCAGTGCACTTTTACGCACTTAATGGGGAAAGTTACAGTTTTCTAATAATCGATAAAAGGGTCTTAAAAAACAGGTTGGGAAAAGTGCAGAATTATTCGATCTCCTTTATTTGCTTGAACTGGTGAAGTCCAACATTTTAAGGAGATACTTGCCAAAACTCTTGAGGTCTCCTTAATGAACAGATCTCTGTGAGGCCTTCGATGGTCAGTGTTCTGTGAGTTAAAAAAGATATTTTGGCAATAGAGATATCTGATAAAATATTGGAATAACCTTTCAATGTTTTACTCGATCAAGCGT
>JAWDGP010004110.1:0-7500 GCA_033675545.1 Elysia crispata | reverse complement strand
GTAGTAGTAGTAGTGGTAGTAGCAGCAGCAGCAGCAGCAGTAGTAGTAGTAGGTGTTAATAGTAAAAGCAGCAGTAGCAACAGCTGCAAGAGAAATTAAAAAAAAAAAAAAAGGGCACAGTGAGCGAAATTAATGTGCGAGGGGGAAAAGGCTTTGGTGTACGGTATTTCCCAGTTTCTTTTATCTGATTACCTGGCATCGCTTCTCTGCCCGTGTGGTTAAGTCTGATAATAACAGACATGATTATGTGTTCATCCATTTGCAGTGAAGCCTTTCATTTTCACCTCATTCATCTGCCTGATTTGGGGGGGTGGGGGGGGTGTTGGGTGGGAGCAGGAACAACAACATCATTATTGGCAATAGTTATAATCGAAGCTTGCTTCAAGACAACTATTTTGTTTTCGGTCCCGAGGTGCTGACTTTATCCAGATTCCACAGTATTTCTATTCCCCTTTCTCTCCACCACGTAATTTTATTACAATTATTATGTTTTACCACCTGTTTATCTTTATCATTATGAGCATTTGGCACTAATCACCATCATTATTATTGGCGTCATCGCCATCATCTGAATAACACTTGTTATCTTTGTTATCATTGTCATTGTCATTGCCTTCATCATTGTCATGATTCACCCTGTCATCTTTGTTGTTACGGTATTTGAATGTCTTCACCTTAGCTTAAGTTTTCTTGAGCTCTATGCTCGTTCTGCCTTTTCTTCCAGTTGTGAGTTAATGAGATTTTTTTTCTAATTTCGGTTCAGTAAACCTAGATCTAGAACATAGGAGACCGTGTCCACTGTAAGCTCGCCCATTGTGTTTCGTGTGTCAGGTTTAAACCGGTAGTTCAGTACAGAGCGAAAAACAGCCCTGTGTTCTACAATAACCCCGTGTTTACATCCGTCACCCTTTTGCTGTGTCACGACCGTGTGTCACTTGAGTGCGCGTGCAATGTTTTGAATGGCACAGTGTGTTGTAGGCCTATGTTTCCCTTCTCCTATTTATTTCATATAGACGGGCTGGGTAAAAATTATATAAAAATATTTCAGTGTTATTCCAATGATTGATAAAGGCAGAAAGAAGTAAAAATAAAAATATATGATTGTGCCACTGTCTGTTAGTAGGCCTACTTAACACATAGGCCAGTGAAAGTGGGCGATGTACAACGCTATCTTTTTTACAGTATTTGTTTTCTCTATTTATTTATCGTTCCTTTTTTCGATTGTTAAATTCACATTTGCCGTTAATTGCTGTGGATTAAAGTGGTGTCGTTGCCATAGATTCTTAGCATAAATTTGCAGGGATATTAGTATGAAGTACAAAATCAGGTATTGAGCGTTTGAGAAGATGGCGGAAATATAGACCTTGGTTTACTTTGAGAGGGAAGTTAGGGGGAGAGAGAGAGAGAGAGAGAGAGAGAGAGAGAGAGAGAGAGAGAGAGAGAGAGAGAGAGAGAGAGGGGGGGAAGAGAGAGAGAGAGAGAGGAGAGAGAGAGAGAGAGAGAGAGAGAGAGAGAGAGAGGAATAAGTGATAAAGACATAGAGAAGCGAGCTTGAAAGAGAGGGGCGAGTTGAGGGAGTTTTATGACCTAAATTCCAGCGTTGATCCTTCACTACGTACGGAGTATTGGACATGTGACATCCCTCCGCTATGTCTATCTGTATTGTGAGCGACGATAGACTGATCTAGGATCTCAGCTCTAGTCAGCCCCGCCAGTTCTCTTCAAGTGTCACCGCACTCTGGGCCGTTTATTATTCTACGCTCTGATTAGCTCTCATCTTTACACGGGCAAGAGTAAAGCATGGTGAAAAGATCCTCACTTTTTTATGGTCCCCTATGTCTCTAACAACTTTTATAAATTTCGCAACATAAAGAAACTCATAGATTAGTGACCAGAAATGTTTTAATGCTCTTTACATTTTCCTTACAATTGAATCCGCGTGGCCATCGCGCTTGAACCTCGGTTCTCAGCATCCTGGAAACCGTTTGTCGCGGGTTCGAAACACACGTCGTCTGTAGGTGACTGAAAAGACCGGTGTTATATTACTTCCCCCATGCCTTGTGGGCGTTGTTAAGAAAGTCTGCAGCCGCTGAAAACTTGTAAAAATCGAGAATACTGATGATGATGTTGACATATTTAGTCGGTATTGAGGAGCACTTCTGGCTCAGTCGGTATTGAGGAGTACTTCTGGCTCAGTCGGTATTGGGGGAGGGACACTTCTGGCTCAGTCGGTATTGAGGAGTACTTCTGGCTCAGTCGGTATTGAGGAGCACTTCTGGCTCAGTCGGTATTGAGGAGCACTTCTGGCTCAGTCGGTATTGAGGAGCACTTCTGGCTCAGTCGGTATTGAGGAGCACTTCTGGCTCAGTCGGTATTGAGGAGCACTTCTGGCTCAGTCGGTATTGAGGAGCACTTCTGGCTCATCAGTATCGAGGAGCACTTCTGGCTCAGTCGGTATTGAGGAGCACTTCTGGCTCTGTCGGGTATTGAGGAGCACTTCTGGCTCAGTCGGTATTGAGGAGCACTTCTGGCTCAGTCGGTATTGAGGAGCACTTCTGGCTCAGTCGGTATTGAGGAGCACTTCTGGCTCAGTCGGTATTGAGGAGCACTTCTGGCTCAGTCGGTATTGAGGAGTACTTCTGGCTCAGTCGGTATTGAGGGAGGGACACCTCTGGCTCAGTCGGTATTGAGGAGCACTTCTGGCTCAGTCGGTATTGAGGAGCACTTCTGGCTCAGTCGGTATTGAGGGAGGGACACCTCTGGCTCAGTCGGTATTGAGGAGCACTTCTGGCTCAGTTAGCATTGAGGAGCACTTCTGGCTCAGTCGGTATTGAGGAGTACTTCTGGCTCAGTCGGTATTGAGGGAGGGACACCTCTGGCTCAGTCGGTATTGAGGAGCACTTCTGGCTCAGTTAGTATTGAGGAGCACTTCTGGCTCAGTCGGTATTGAGGAGCACTTCTGGCACAGTCGGTATTGAGGAGCACTTCTGGCTCAGTCGGTATTGAGGAGCACTTCTGGCTCAGTCTGTATTGAGGAGCACTTCTGGCTGACTCGGTAGTCAACCTGTCGAGTAATTTTACAGGGGATTCGATGCAAGAGATTCCTTGAAAAAATTGAAGGAAGGAACTAGGTCCTTGGTCGGTCAAAAAATGTTCATCTCTCTCTCTCTCTCTCTCTCTCTCTCTCTCTCTCTCTCTCTCTCTCTCTCTCTCTCTCTCTCTCTCTCTCTCTCTCTCTCTCTATCTATCTATCTATCTATCTATCTATCTCTCTCTCTCTGTGGTTCCTTGGTTTTTAATGTGTTCTGTCTCACGGTTTGGCTTTGGACTAGTCATATCAAACAGTTAATTAAATGGGGAAATAAACAAATAAAAGTTTATGCTGGGATGACTGCAAATGAAATTTTTAAAAATTAAATTTAGAAGAGAATGTACATCTTTCCCTTCATCCCTTGAGTAGTCTGTATCTTCACTCCTTAAGTTCAAAACTGAAACAGTCCTGGTTTAAGTATAAGAATAGTTAACAAATTTTTGTAAAAAAATCCATCCTTATAATTTAAAGATTTTATAAAAACATTCATTATCAGGTAGGTTTAAATAACTTCACGGCTAAGAATTTCCGCGAAGCAGTTCATTTTTTATACACTTAATGCGAAAATCGACAGCTTTCTAATAAGCGTTTGAAAGGATCTAAAAAACAGATTGGGTAAGTGTAGAGTTAGTCGATTTGCTTTATTCCGGCTCCATATCTAATCTCACTTCTGGGAGAATCCGCTCACTCCTGACTATACAGCCGCACGTGCACTAAGAGTTGGTTCCATGCGTCATCTCTGTTACAGTCTGAAGAGGACAAGGTGTGTTGCATTCTGACCAGCGTCTTCTGTCTAAACAGAGGGCGTTCAACTCTGACCCTACAACGCCTCCAATACCGCTATCGCCAGACTGACAATCAGGCCCAGTAGAAATTAATTTGATAGAGAGAAAATTATAAGCTACGTCATATCCATTGATTCCTACTTTCCACAAAAAGGCCTACATGGTAGAATTTTATTGTTTTCAACAACGATTTTAACGTCTGAGAAATACATGTAATGTATAAACCACCCAGTGAAAAAACTTTTTTTCACTCACCCATCCCCAGCCTCACCAAATCCCCTCAGAATCTAGCATTCGCCTTCCACCTTGTCGGCAAAGAGTGTCCGTCAATTAGAATCATCTTACGCATCCACACCGATGGTGTCACGTGGTGTCAGAAAGGTGACCTATCTACTGGGATGTCGACAGAGACACTCATTCTACCTTACCCTCATTCTGACACCATATACTAAAAAAGTTTGAGGTTGAAATGCTTGATCTCCATTTTATTTTACCAAGTTTCTTGATCTGACTGAATACACTTTCCTGAACTCCTCAATCTTATTTAACATCTATGCTGGTAAAAAAAAAAAATGGTCACATATCTTAGAGGAATGACTGAATATCGACTTAAGTTTGATAGTTGTTTGTTTTTTTTACTCATCAGTAAACCAGTCCTCACAGAACCTCTCTCCCACAATATCTACCCTTCGTCCAAGATGATACCTACCACCCTCCCCCCCCCCCAACCCCGTCCTCACCACACACAGACCCTCACCCCACCACATACTCCCTCACCCCCACCACATACTCTCTCACCATCACCACCTACTCCATCACCCCCACCACACACACCCTCACCCCTACCACCAACTCCATAAACCCCACCAAATACTCCCTCACCCCCACCACATACTCCCTCATCCCCACCACGTACTCCCTCATCCCCACCACAAAATATCTCACCCCCACCACATACTACCTCACCCCCACCACACACCTCCCTCACCCCCACCACACACACCCTCATCCCCACCTCCCACTTCCTCACCCCCACCACCTACTCCCTCACCACCCACCACACACTCCCTCACCCCCACCACCTACTCCCTCATCCCCACCACATACTCCCTCCACCCCCCACCACACACACACCCTCACCCCCACTACATACTCCCTCACCCCCACCACCTACTCCCTCACCCCTCACCCCCACCACACACACCCCTACCCACCACCACCTACTTTCCCCTCCATCCCCCACCACACACACACCCTCATCCCCACACCTACACACACACACCCTCACCCCCCACCACCTACTCCGTCACTCCCACCACACACATCCTCACCCCCACCACACACAACCTCACCCCTCACCACATACCTCCCTTCATCCCACCCCCACCACTCTCTCTCTCCTTCACTCCCCAACCACACACACCCTCATCCCCACCACATACTCCATCACCCCCTAACACACACACACCCTCACCCCCCACCACACACACCCTCACCTCCACCACATACACCCTCACCCCCCACCCACCTACTCCCTCACCCCCACCACATACTTCATCACCCCTAACACACACACCCTCACCTCCAACACACACACCCTCACCCCCCACCACATATACTCCTTTCCACCCCCCACCACATACTCCCTCATCCCCCACCACCTACTCTCGCACCCCCACCACACCCTCCCCTCACCCCACCCCCACCACATACTTCATCACCCCTAACACACACACCCTCACCCCCATCACCTACTCCCTCACCCCAGATTCACTCACCTATTTGCGGGGGTGTAAGACCTCCTGGGCGTGGCACTGTCACGGTCTAGAGGAAAGAGCAGCCTTTAAACATTCAGTGCTTCAAAAAAAAACAAAAAGAAACGAGCGGTCGCATGATCGGCAGAAGGCATAGTAGCAGAGCACAGTGTGAGCAGGGCAAGTCTGCTAACCAGAGTTATCCAGTCTCTTGACCAGTCCAATGAGATAAATGCACGTGCGGTTGTGTTTTTTAAATCTAAAGGAAATGGCGTGCTTTTTAGAGGCCTTGCATTTTGCTAGTTTTCCAACAATGGAAATTGAATATTGATATCGAAATTGCTAGAATAGAACTTACAGTTGTTTTTTTTTTTTTACACTAACTAGGTAAAGGGTAAAATAGTTATGCCTTTGATATTCATTCTGTTTCTTGAGAGTCGATCATCCGTTAACATTATATTTGTGTATGCAAGAAAGTTTTATATTCATTGTATTATATCATTGATGGAAAGAAAAAAAAAGAAAGAGAGAGAGAGAGGGGGGGGGGGGGGGGTGGAGGAATAGATAATGGAGACCTAGAAACAGATATATGGATAGATCAAGAAATAAAGCTAGAGACAGAGAGAGACATGGACAGAGATAGGGAGGTAGAAAAGGGGAGAGAGGGAGAAAGAGAGACAGACAAACAGACAGACAAAAGAGACAAAGAAAAATAGTCAGACTGGAGACAGAGACAGATAGACAGAGAGACACAGAGAGAGAGAGAGAGAGAGAGAGAGAGAGAGAGAGAGAGAGAGAGAGAGAGAGAGAGAGAGAGAGAGAGAGCAAGAAAGAGAGAGAGGAACGGATGAAAAGTGAAGCGAGATTTTCAGAATCTTCACCTTTCTAGGGTACCGTAATAAAAAGAGAAACAATATTTTATCTGAAATATTTTTGCATAAATCACGATGATTATTTTGGAGCAAGTCTTCCTGCCCATTAAGAACCGGTACTCACTGTTATGCTCGCTAAAGCTGCCATTCCCTGCGAGGGAGTCGCGCCGCCTTTGTGAATGGAGGACAGCGCATTCCTCACGTGCTTTCTATTGTACTAGCCAGGGTGTCACCCAGAAAGGTGAGTGAATGGGCTGACTCACATTAGTTTTCTGAATGAATAAAAAGTGAAAGGAAAAAAAATGAGGAGTGAGACAGGTCGGCGGTGAATGGCGAGATTTATTATCATAGCGGCGTGGCTGGCAGTATGGGGCACAGCCGGCGAGATTTGCTTGAACAATAGTTGAAAAAATTAATAGCATGCTGACATGTGCGCATTCCAGTAGTTCCTCCCCTCCCTTCCCCCCCCCCCACACACACACACCCAACCGCCCAGAGCAGCCCCCTCCCTTCCTCCTCACTAATTTCCGTTTCTTCCCTCCGCCCACCTCAAGCCCCTCCTTGCCATCATCATCTTCATCTCTTTCCTCAATCCTCTGAGAATCGTTTTGTCTGTCCCCCCATGATCAATGTTTATTATTGCTAACTGGTTTTGATCGCCTAATTTTTTTTCTCTCGAAAACTCCAGTTAGAAGGATACGTAAGTCTCTGCGACTATCAGATCTTCTGTTGATTCCCGAGTCTGCCCTCAATATTCGCTTCTCTTATTCTTTTCTTTTGTTTTCACCTACTTGTTCAGACTTTTTTTTTGCTTGTTCTCTATATCTCTCATTCATACAAGGCCACTCTTTTGCTTCAATGTTTTCTCTCTCTGACTCTCCTAATGTCCCCATAGATCTCTATCTGTATGTGTATGTATGTGTGTCTCTCATAAACACATACTCTTCCCCTCTCTTTGCTTTTTTCCATTTCTACAAATATATTCTTTCACCCTCTCT
>JAWDGP010004109.1:355000-362500 GCA_033675545.1 Elysia crispata | reverse complement strand
CAGCAGCAGCAGCAGCAGCAGCAGCAAAGCAGCAGCAGCAGCAGCACCAGCCATGGCAGCAGTAGCAGCAGTAGTAGTAATGCAGCAGTAGTAGTAGTAGCGGCAGTAGTAGTAGTAGCGGCAGTAGTAGTAGTAGTAGTAGTAGTAGTAGTAGTAGTAGTAGTAGTAGTAGTAGTAGTAGTAGTAGTAGTAGTAGTAGTAGTAGTAGTAGTTAAAGTAGTAGTAGTAGTAGTAGTAGTAGTGGTAGTAGTAGTAGTAGTAGTAGTAGTGGTAGTAGTAGTAGTAGTAGTAGTAGTAGTAGTAGTAGTAGTAGTAGTAGTAGTAGTAGTAGTAGTAGTAGTAGTAGTAGTAGTAGTAGTAGTAGTAGTGGTAGTAGTAGTAGTAGTAGTAGTAGTAGTAGTAGTAGTAGTAGTAGTAGTAGTAGTAGTAGTAGTAGTAGTAGTAGTAGTAGTAGTAGTAGTAGTAGTAGTAGTAGTAGTAGTAGTAGTAGTAGTAGTAGTAGTAGTAGTAGTAGTAGTAGTAGTAGTAGTAGTAGTAGTAGTAGTAGTGGTGGTGGTGGCGGTGGTGGTGGTTATATGTGCAATACGTGGACAGAGAGATGAAGCGGTCAATGGACCGAGGGTTCTACGGGAATCACTTCACTTGGAACTGCGCTGCAAGGATAGAGATAACCGACAGAATCTGATAGACAAGAGAATCAAACATACACACGCACTGACACACACACACACACAAACACACACACACACAGAGATCAGCACCTTGCACTTAAGTTCGCCTTTGTTTTGCTCTTGATGAGTTGCGCATGCGTGACAGAGAGCAATTTCCGGTAAGTCTCTTGCAGTGCGAGCCCCGCGCTCCGAGAAGGATGTGTCAAGGAACGGAAGTGACGTGTAGGAATGATGGGACACGGAACAGGAAGTAGAATTCTCTCACGGATAAGATAAAAGCAGAACTAGGTTTATTATGAGGATAAAAGAGGGAGGTGAAAAAAAACGCTGGGTTAAGTCTGACGGAGGGGCAGAAATGAGAAAAGACAGCTAGAGGAAGATAGGTGGATAAACAAACGAACGGTTGGAGAAAGAAATGTCCAAAGAGAGAGAGAGAGAGAGAGAGAGAGAGAGAGAGAGAGAGAGAGAGAGAGAGGGGGGGAGAGAGAAAGAGGATGAATGACGGACAGGCAGTTGTTGTTGTTGTTGTTGTTGTTGTTGTTGTTGCTGTTGTTATGGTTGTTTTCGTTGTTGTCGTTGTTGAGAACAAGACGAAGAAATAAATTCTGTTGGTAAAACTGAAGAAAATTGTTGAACAAAAACCCAGAAGGTATATATAAATCTTGCCCTCTCTTATCTTTTTCTATCTCGCTATAATTGGTATACATGTGTGTATCTTTGACTGTCTGTCTATCTCTCTCTCTGTCTCTCTCTCTCTCTGTCTCTCTCTCTATCTATCTTTCTCTTCCTATCTATCTCAATCTATAAATCTTGCCCTCTCTTATCTTTTTCTATCTCGCTATAATTGGTATACATGTGTGTATCTTTGACTGTCTGTCTATCTATCTGTTTGCTCTCTCTGTCTCTCTCCCTCTCTCTTTCTCTCTCTCTCCCTCTCTCTCTCTCTCTCTCTCTCTCTCTCTATATATATATATATATATATATATATATATATATATATATAGATATAGATATAGATAGATAGATAGATAGATAGAGAGACAGATAGAGAGAGACAGAGAGAGAGAGAGAGAGAGAGAGAGAGAAAGGAGTAGGAGGAAGTGGAGGAGGAAGCTTCCTAAACCAAATTGTTACAGAGAAGAAGAGTTCGCATAACACAACAACTTCTAATGTTGATATGAAGCTAACATAGGGCAGAACTAACCAACACGAGCATAGTGGATACGCTAGAAGCTTGAGAGACAAGGGTAGAAATAGAGACAAAGAAAAACTCATCTGATTGATAGATTGATGGCTTATTGGATTGATAGATTGATCGAATGTTTGGATTGATGGATTGTTGGATTAATGGATTGTTGGATTGTTGCATTGAAAGATTTATGAACTGATGGATTGATAGCTTGATATATTGATGGAATGTTTGGATTAATGGATTGTTGCATTGATGATTGATGGATTGATAGATTGATGGATTGACAGATTGATGGATTGATAGATTCTTGAATTGATGGATTGTTGGATTGTGGATTGATGGATGGATTGATGGATTGTCTCATGAAAAGCGAGAATCGAGTCTGCCACCCGAAAGGGTTGTTCATACAGATCATTATGGCTAGAGGTGGGCGGGCTCGAGATAAGTGCTTCGAATCTATTCCTACACAAGTAATCGAGTACCACAAGAGAAAGGAAAATAAACCTTCTCTGATATCCTTTGATAAAAAACAAAAAAAATTGTAATCGCTGTTGTTTCGTGATGTCGCCAGATTTATTTACTGTATATATTGTATTGCTGCTTTTGGTTTTGTTGTTGTGTTTCAAATTAATTTATTGTTGCTGTTGTAAATATCTCCTCCCTTTGTTTCGGTGTTTCAATATTACGCTTGGTCCCTACTAGTAGGTGTCGCTAAATCGAATTTCAAGACCGAGAACTGGAAGAAGATTCGATACCAGTAAATAAAATCGAATATAGTTTTGGTAAACTGTGAATACGAAATTCACTTTGTGAACTCTGATGACCTCCCTTTGTCTGGCCCTCCCTCTCACGGTCAAATCGATTTAGTTGCTTTGGTCCCCGCCTTAATCCCTCAACATAAAAAACAAAAAGAAGGGAAATTAAGAAACAATCCAATCAGGCATCTCAGTATGTTTGCTCAGTAACTGGAAACTAGTGAGACGGCACTTGGCCAGGTACCTTCAGCTGTTTGCGGCCAAATCTCCAGACGAGAGGCCATATCTCTGAGGGATTTGGCCCGTGGGGGTATCAGGTTAAACCAAAGACGGGTTGCCTTGATAATGATGCCTTGCCTGGCGCTGGGTGGGCGGGCGGCTGCCAAGAGACGCGAGAATAAATATTTATCTTGTGTGATGCGTCTCCTGCCCGCGGAGATAAATCTAAATTTGATGGGTTTGGATGAGGTGTCTTGTGTTACCTTGGTTACAGATGGAGAAAACGGGCGGGCGGGGGGGTGAGGAACCGAGAAAGGACAGCGGGGAGATAGTAGTCTTGGACGAAGAGAGGGAAGGAAAGAGGGGATCAATAGGAATTCAGTTCAAAGACAGAGAGACTGAGATATAAGGAAGAGATAGAAAGAGAGAGAGAGAGAGAGAGAGGGGGGGGGAGGGAGAGAAGAGAGAGAGTGAGAAAGGGTAAGAAACGAAAAAAAAATTGATGAAAATAAACCAGAATTTCTTATTTAACCATTCAAGTCTTTATTTGTGATGCGGTTTACCGAAGAAAATAATCCGCGCGTGAAATAAACCGGAGATTGCAAGGAACTGAAGAAAAAAAAAACTGGTCTGCTTTAGGATTAGCCCACGTCTGCTTCCGCCACTATGTACCCCATAATCCTTCCAGGATGTTGACGTAGGCGCTAGTATCTTCTGCTGAAGGCCAACTGTCAGCCATGACGGAGCGACTGCTCGTGTTACTCCGCGCTCAGATTAGACCAGTCTGTATTACTCCGCGCTGAGAGAGAGAAACTCTGAAAGGAAACGATTTTAATCTATGAAAGCTCGACAACTTTCCATCTCTACTAAGCCAAGGTACGGCTGGATGCGCGAGACCCAATCTATTCACATCACAACTGCTCTACGCTGATAGAACAAAGTTTGGATCTGGCATAACGAGACACCTGTATTTGTCCCAAAACTAAAGCTGAACTGTTCACATCACAACTCCTCTACGCTGATATAAACAAAGATGGGATCTGGCATAACGAGGCCCCTGTATTTGTCCCAAAACTAAAGCTGAACTGTTTATATCAGAATCTCTTTACGCTGATAGAACAAAGATGGGACCTGGCATAACGAGGCCCCTGTATTTGTCCCAAAACTAAAGCTGAACTGTTTATATCAGAATCTCTTTACGCTGATAGAACAAAGATGGGATCTGGTATAACGAGACACCTGTATTTGTCCCAAAACTAAAGCTGAACTGTTCACATCACAACTCCTCTACGCTGATATAAACAAAGATGGGATCTGGTATAACGAGGCCCCTGTATTTATCCCAAAACTAAAGCTGAACTGTTTATATCAGAATCTCTTTATGCTGATAAAATAAAGCAAGGATCTAATGTAATAAAATGTCTTTATTATACCAAAACTAAAGCTCAACTGTTTATATCAGAATCTCTTTATGCTGATAAAATAAAGCAAGGATCTAATGTAATAAAATGTCTTTATTATACCAAAACTAAAGCTCAACTGTTTATATCAGAATCTCTTTATGCTGATAAAATAAAGCAAGGATCTAATGTAATAAAATGTCTTTATTATACCAAAACTAAAGCTGAACTGTTTATATCAGAATCTCCTTATGCTGATAAAATAAAGCAAGGATCTAATGTAATAAAATGTCTTTATTATACCAAAACTAAAGCTGAACTGTTTATATCAGAATCTCTTTATGCTGATAAAATAAAGCAAGGATCTAATGTAATAATATGTCTTTATTATACCAAAACAAAGATGAATTTACACCATTTTCAGACACATAATTATCAGCACAAAGACTCAGTTAAGGTCGTATTTTTATTATTTTTTTAATCATTTTTAGACATACGAGTAGCATACCTGATGCTCTATCCCCCACCATCTTATTTTCCTTCCAAGTCCTTGGTTTCGTATTTCGGTTATCACCCCCAGAATGGGTTTTTCAGACAAAGGTATCGATTACTTCAATGTGAATATTAAAAAACAAATATGAAATCCGATACCGGTATCATGAGGGAATGATTATCCGCTAACTAAACAAGGGGAGGTTATCATACAGAGAGAGAAAGAGGGGGGAGATAAGGAGAGAGAGAGAGAGAGAGAGAGAGAGAGAGAGAGAGAGAGAGAGAGAGTTTGTAATCCAATCCCCGTCCCCTCTCTCTGCCTCTGTCTGTCTATCTCTCTATCTCTCTGTCTCTCTTTCGCTCTCTGTCTATCTCTCTATGTCTCTCTCTATCTCTCTCTCTCTCTCTCTCTCTCTCTCTCTCTCTCTCTCTCTCTCTCTCTCTCTCTCTCTTATCCACTAGATTTATAACTTCATCCAGCATTAGATGATCTGGCTAATATCTAATGAGCATTTTTGTGTCTGGTTTGTTTGTTTGTCTTTTACTACCTGAAATCTGTCCTGGCACTGTTAGTAGAGAAATCTAGGTCAAAATTGGTTCTAGCTTGAGATGTCAAGAGGGTTTGGGGGGAGGGGGAAGAGAAGGAGAGAGAGAGAGAGAGAACGGAGATAGAGAGGAAGAGACAAAAGTGGTGAGGAGATGGAAGGAGAGAGAGAGAGAGAGGAGCGAGAGAAGGAGAGAGAGAGAGAGAGAGAGAGAGAGAGAGGGAAGGAGAAAGAGAGAGAGGGGTTTTTCTTGTTTTTGTTTTTGTTTTGTTTTTTTTTGTTTTTTTGTTGTTTTTTTTTTTTTTGTTTGTTTTTTTTGGGGGGAGGAGAGGGGGGGTTCAATAGGCTGAGAAATGGGTTTAACAATTGAGATCTTGAGAGGAGAAAAGGTAGGTTGAAATCGTGGTGCCTTTTGATCATACTCTTGAAAACCAAAACATGATTCTAACAATTTCACCCCCAGAGACTTCTACTTCCAATCACAATTAATGTTTACATCCGTTTCCATAGCAATATAGAAACCTGCAGATTGGCTTGTGAGACACAGAAGCTGCTGCAAGACCGGACAAGGTCGTGTTCAGTGGGGGAGACACAACACTTGATTTGTTCTGACTTTAGCCAAGTGGAAATGGGGCCTGGCCCAGCAAGCCTCTTACAAACGAAATTTTGTGTCAATAGCAGGATTGGCATGTCATATATCCAGAAATCCCTACTAAAAGCGTGACAATATCCGAGCCCTTATGGGCTTTCAAGTTTCCTCTATGGAGCTCTACTTGATAATTAGCGGGTCCGTTTAATAGGGAAAGTGGGCAGTGACCTTGATATTTCCGTCTTGAGGCGTCAACAACAAACACCTGATTAGGATGTGTCATTACGCCGGCCTGGGGACTACATTGCCTTAATAATCGCGAAGGGATACAATATGACTGACAGCTCTCAAAGCTGATTGGCTGATAATGACTGCTCAGGAAGTGAGATGAAGAAAGATGCAAACCATAATTATGACAATTTTGGCCATCAACGTTTTGTTCCCAGGTTTAACAAGACAAAGTTTTGTTCCGTTTTGCTATCGATAATGATAGAGATTAAAACTACTGTTCCATTTTTCTTCAAGTATATTTTTTTCAAACTTTGGAAATAGTGAGAGACAGAGAGAAAGAGATAGAAAGAGAGAGAGAAAGAAAAATAGAGAGAGAAAGAGAGAGAATGAGAGAAAGAGACTTAGAGAGAGAGAAAGAGAGAGAGGGAGAGAGAGAGAGAGAGAGAGAGAAAGAGATAGATAGAGAAGCGTGTGTGTGTCGGGGGGGGGGGGGAGGGGGAGTCAAGGAATAGAGTGCCAGGCTGCTCTAACTGTTCCTTCATTTTTTCCCTTTATTGCATAATTTCCCTAAATAAAATTCTTAAAAATATATCAATATAGCTCGACAAATTGGATGCTTCAAAAAATCTGCCGACAGAGCGCTTGCCTTCAATCCCATACGGTTGTTTCGAATCCACTTTCAGGTTAGGTAACACTTGTCTTGTTTTTTTAGTTTGTTTGTTTGTTTTTTTTTTTATATTGTTTTGTTTTGTTTTTCTTTTCCATCTATATGACAAGTTGTCTGTGAGTATATCTGTATTTCTTCCATGACTCTCTCTCTCTCTCTCTCTCTCTCTCTCTCTCTCTCTCTCTCTCTCTCTCTCTCTCTCTCTCTATTTCTCTCTCTGTCTTGCTCTATCTCTCTCTGTCTAGCCTTCTCTTTGTCTTCCTATATCTAGCTTTCTCTCTTCTTACCTCTCTCCATTTTTCTCATCCTTATTCTCTCTCTCTCTCTCTCTCTCTCTCTCTCTCTCTCTCTCTCTCTCTTTCTCTCTCTCTTTATAAAGAACATAACTACTGACAAAAGTACTGACCCTTTAATATTTTTTCCCGTGTCCCTCTTTGTCCTATTTTTTTCCCAAGCGTCTTTGGGAATCCCCGATCCTAACTCCGTGCGTTAATTAACTTGGCATTAGTTGCGCTACTGGGCCATTAGTTTTACAGTATCGATGCAATACTGGGCCATTAGTTTTACAGTAATGATGTGAGGATCTTTCTACAAATCTGAGAAAAGGAAGGGATGGTACATAATTTTTATGTGGCGTGAGAAGGACAGAAAGAGAGGAAAAGATATGAGGAAGAATAGGAGGTGTGGGATGAAAAGGGAGTGGGGGGGGGGGGGGGGGGTGAAAAGTGAGGAGGATGGA
>JAWDGP010004109.1:317500-345000 GCA_033675545.1 Elysia crispata | reverse complement strand
TTACAGAGCAGCCAGCGCCACTCTCTGGAATGTTTACATTGCGATAGAGCGGTCCTCTACAGGCTCTGGGTTTCACTCTCTTTTTGTCTCTCTTTACCACCCTCTACCTCTTTCTCTCTATCTTTCTCCTTCTCTTTCTTTGATTCTTTCTTTCTATTTATCTCTCTCTCTCTCTTTCTCTCTATCTCTCTTTGTCTCTCCCTTCTCTGTTTTTGTATCTTTCTTTCTGTCTCTCTTTTCTCTCTCTGTCTTACTCTCTGTCTCTCTTTAGCTCTCTCTGTCTCGCTCCCTTTATTTCTCTTTGTCTGTCTGTCTCTGTCTGTCTCTGTCTGTCTCTGTCTGTCTCTCTGTCTCTCTCTCTCTCTCTCTCTCTCTCTCTCTTTATCTCTGTCTCTCTCCCTGTCTCTCTTTATCCCTTTCTGCCTCTTTCTCTCCTTCTCTCTATCTCTCTCTTATTCACTCTCTGTCTCCCTCTTTATACCTCTCTCACCTTTTCATCAGGATATCCCTTTCTGTCTCTTTTCTCCATCTCTCTGTCTCTCTCTTTATCACTTTCTGTCTTCCTCTTTATAACCCTCTCACCTTTTTCATCAATATATTTTTTTCTCTTTTTAATCGAACTATTTCCTTTAAGTTTTTACCATTCTGCCCAATGCATCCTTCAACTGAGTACATTGTGTTTTATTACGCGCTGCGCAATAGGAGGAAAAGTGAGGTGTCATGTGTGGTTCTAAATAAGATGAGAGCAATAGGTTTCAGGCTCTATAACCTTTGATCTGTACTCACAACACATGTCATTCATTGCCCTAGGTGTATGACCTCTGACCTAAACTCACAACACATGTCATTCATTGCCCTAGGTGTATGACCTCTGACCTATAATCACAACACAATGATATACATTGCCTTAGGTGTATGACCTTTGACCTATACTCACAACACATGTCATTCATTGTCCTAGGTGTATGACCTCTGACCTATACTCACAACACATGTCATTCATTGCCCTAGGTGTATGACCTCTGACCTAAACTCACAACACATGCCATTCATTGCCCTAGGTGTATGACATCTGACCTAAAATCACAATACATGTCATTCATTGCCCTAGATGTATGACCTCTGACCTATACTCACAACACATGTCATTCATTGCCCTAGGTGTATGACCTCTGACCTAAACTCACAACACATGTCATTCATTGCCCTAGGTGTATGACCTCTGACCTATACTCACAACACATGTCATTCATTGCCCTAGGTGTATGACCTCTGACCTAAACTCACAACACATGTCATTCATTGCCCTAGGTGTATGACCTCTGACCTATACTCACAACACATGACCGGACCAGTTTTAGAACCAGTGTCGAAGAGTTGCTAAGGGCACGTGACGTGGCGACTTTTTCCTCCTATTACCAGCCTGCACGCATGAGACAAACTCTCATTGTCTTTAGAAAGAAAAGAGTAATCAGGTCTCTCATTTTTTTTTCATTTTATTTTCCATGAAAATTTGATGTTTTCGACTCTCTCTCTCTCTCTCTCACTTTTGTTTTCGCACTGCATCGCACTTTTTCTGTTGCACACGATACTGATGTTTTGCCCTGTGCATAATGCTCTAATGTTTTGCCCTATGCATAATGCTCTAATGTTTTGCCCTATGCATAATGCTCTAATGTTTTGCCCTATGCATAATGCTCTAATGTTTTGCCCTATGCATAATGCTCTAATGTTTTGCCCTAGGCATAATGCTCTAATGTTTTGCCCTATGCATAATGCTCTAATGTTTTGCCCTATGCATAATGCTCTAATGTTTTGCCCTACGCACGCAGCACTAATCTTTGGCAGCAACCATGGAGGAACTGTCTGCCCGACACAACATGGAGTCGAACGTGGCCCTGTATTTGGAGCTCATGTTGAGATAGATGAAGATGTTCACGCTGGAGTTGATGGCCTCCATGTTGTAGGTCAGAGAACACGCCATGAAAAACAGGTTGTTGTATCTGGACATACGGATGTGTAGAAATTAATAAATAAATAAATTCATTCATTCATTCATTCACATATATATATATATATATATATATATATATATATATAGATAGATAGATAGATAGATAGATAGATAGATAGATAGATATATTTAAAAATTAGTTAGCCATTGTTATTGTTGGGGTTACTGAACTGCTGTTTATAAGGGATCATAAGGAAAAAAAGTTCAGCAAACAAAACATGGAAGATTAAAAAAAAAAAAAAAAACATAACGAGAAAATATCATTACCATTTGTAGTAAAGCCTTCAGTTGTTTTTATTTGGGGATGAGGGGAGGCAGCTTAAAAATTTTGTCTCGGTTCTTAATGTTATGTTAATGTCTGGACATTCTGGGGCTCCATGTAAGAGAATGTTGATTTTTATGGTGATGGTGATGATGATGGGGATGATGGAGATGAGGATGTTGATCATGAAAAGGAGGAGGAGGAGGAGGAGGAGGATGGTTGTGATGATGGTGAGAATGATGACAATGATGATGACAATGACGATGATGATAATGATTATGATGATGATGATAATGATGTTTATGATGATGATGATGACGATGACGATGATGATGATGATTATGATGATGATGATAATGATGTTTATGATGATGATGATGATAATGGTGGTGGTGGTAGTTGTGGTAGTGGTGAGAACGATGATGATGATGATGATGATGATGATGTTTATGATGATGATGATGACGATAATGGTGGTGGTGGTGGTTGTGGTAGTGGTGAGAACGATGATGAAGATGATGATGATGATGATGATGATGTTAATGATTATAAGATAAAGAGACGTAGCGACAAGAAGGGCGAGTGATATGACCTTGACCTACTTCCCAGTGGCGCTGAAGCCTGGCATGGCCGTGGCTGCCAGGAACACCACCGTGGACGGGAAGTAACTCCCGATGAACACAGCGGATATGATCACCACCAGCTTGATAATCTGCCAGACAAGAAAACAAACCGGAAGTTACCTGGAGGTTGAAGAATGATTGTGAGTGACGCCAACATTGAGGGAACTAGTCTAAGATTACTTTTTTAGCAATATCTTGCCAGATTTTTCTTCAAATCTTAGCTTCTTATGAAACAGCATATTGCTTTTCCCAGTACTTGGAGCACAAATTTCTAAACTTAAAGATATCTTTGTCTCATCCATCTAGGATTGTGTAGAAATTTGGACAAACTCAATTAAATATTTCTTTAAGTCTGAATTATCCATCTTTGATTAAAGTGCGTTACTAATGCTAAAGCACAATTCAAAGAAACAAAAAATAAATAAATAAATCAATCAATCAATCAAAAAATGAAAAAGATAAAATGTTGACCCCGTATCAAGGTCACCTTTGTCTCCTTAGAGACGCTGCCAGAACCAGGTTTGTTTCCGGTCGGGTCATCGCTGTCCTTCCCAGCAGCGCCCGCGCTGGGGAAACAAGGTCAAGGACTTAGACACGGAAGAGGTCACGGTTTGTGGAAGTGGCTATAGATTGGTGTGCATGTGTGTGTGTCAAGGAGGTAGTGGTTCATTATCTTTACACAATTCTCTCTGTTTATCTCTCTTTCTATTTATCTTTCTATCTATCTGTCTATCTAACTTCCTATCTATCTATTTATTTGTCTCTCTGTATATCTATCTATCTATCTATCTATCTATAGATATTGCGAGATTGCTATTTATCTAGCTGTCTGTCTCCCTATCCACCTATCTAAAAGTCTATCTATCTATCTATAGATATTGCGAGATTGCTATTTATCTAGCTGTCTGTCTCCCTATCCACCTATCTAAAAGTCTATCTATCTATCTATCTATCTATCTATCTATCTATCTATCTATCTATCTATCTATCTATCTATCGAGCTAGCTAGCTACCCATTCATACACCAATTTTTCTATCTACCTACCTATCTATCTATCTATCTATCTATCTATCTATCGAGCTAGCTAGCTACCCATTCATACACCAATTTTTCTATCTACCTACCTACCTATCTATCTATCTATCTATCTATCGAGCTATCTAGCTACCCATTCATACACCCATTTTTCTATCTACCTATCTATCTACCTATCTATCTATCTATCTATCTATCTATCTATCTATTTATTTATGTATCTATCTATCTATATACCCACCCATCTACCCACCTTTCTATCTATCTACCTACCCACTCATCTACCCATCTATCTATCTATCTACCTACCCACTCATCTACCCATCTATCTATCTATCTATCTATCTATCTATCTATCTATCTATCTATTTATCGATCTAACTACCCACTCATCTACCCACCTATCTCTCTATCTACCTACCCACTCATCTACCCATTTATCTATCTATCTATCTCTCTATTACCTACCCACCCATCTATCCATCTATCTATCTATCTATCTCTCTATTACCTACCCACTCATCTACCCATTTATCTATCTATCTATCTCTCTATTACTTACCCACCCATCTATCCATTTATCTATCTATCTATCTCTCTATTACCTACCCACTCATCTACCCATTTATCTATCTATCTATCTCTCTATTACTTACCCACCCATCTATCCATTTATCTATCTATCTATCTCTCTATTACCTACCCACTCATCTACCCATCTATCTATCTATCTATTATTCTATCTATTACCTACCCACCCATCTATCCATTTATCTATCTATCTATCTCTCTATTACCTACCCACTCATCTACCCATTTATCTATCTATCTATCTCTCTATTACTTACCCACCCATCTATCCATCCATCTATCTATCTATCTCTCTATTTCCTACCCACCCATCTATCTATCTATCTATTATTCTATCTATTACCTACCCACTCATCTACACATTTATCTATCTACCTATCTCTCTATTACCTACCCACCCATCTATCCATCCATCTATCTATCTATCTATCCATCTATCTATCTATCTATCTATCCATCTATCTATCTATCTATCTATCCATCTATCTATCTATCTATCTATCTATCCATCTATCTATCTATCTATCTATCCATCTATCTATCTATCTATCTATCCATCTATCTATCTATCTATCTATCCATCTATCTATCTATCTATCTATCCATCTATCTATCTATCTATCTATCCATCTATCTATCTATCTATCTATCCATCTATCTATCTATCTATCTATCCATCTATCTATCTATCTATCCATCTATCTATCTATCTATCTATCCATCTATCTATCTATCTACCTACCTACCTACCTACCTATCTATCCACCTATCCCCTTACCTTGTAGCGCCCTCCCTCCACCTGGCCTTTCTCCTGAGGCTAGTGATCAGGATACTTGTACACAGGATCACGACAAAGAACGCCACGTAGCCACACACGTTGCTGAGACCGTACGTGATCTGCTCCACCTCGTTGTCCACGCCGAGCTGCATGTACAGCGTTCTGAACAAAATAGAGAGGAGAGAGTTCAACGTTTCCCGGATATAACAGTCACCGTGGGCAGAGAGGGTAATGTTCGGTACATCCGAAATGGCTTTATATTATTGTCAATAAAAAAGTATTTGACTCTTATCACAGAAAATTTGACCGGACAGACAAAGATAGCAGACTCTTACAGAGAATGAGCAGACAGACAAAGATTTCAGAACTTTAGCTTAAAATGGACAAGGCATGACCTCAATAAATACAGCCAGGAAGGGCACAGACCTGCTAACATGTGACGAAAATATTATCAGAAAAAAAAAAGATACAGCACTATCAAGAAGAGCCAGCAAGTAAATTACCAATTGGTTTGAATCGGACGAAAATTCCTACTAGGAAAAAAAGTCCTGGGTTGGCATTAAAAAACAAAATTACAGCCAGTTAACAACCAACCTGTTTCTGCTGGGAGAGTACTTCCAGCCGAGCGGGCTGGCAAAAAACACAGGGCTGACCACAGCAAACATGGACAAAAAGATGGACACGATGACCGCTAGTGACCGGCCTGGAGTGAGCATAGTCTTGACCTGGGCGAGGAGAGGACAGCATAGATACTCATCAAGCCGGGTTGGATGGACAGAAGAGTAGTACTCTTTATTTGTTTCGCATTCTTCCAAGTTATTCAGTTTCGTTCCCGTCTTTTCTCGCTTTGAGTGTGGCGACAGGACCCTTGAATTCAGATCTAAGATCTTGTTCTAGAGATTTATATCTATAAATCCAAATTTGAGATCTTATGCCATAGAATCATATTTATAACTCCAAATCTGAGATCTTATGCCGTAGAATCATATTTATAACTCCAAATCTGAGATCTTATGCCATAGAATCATATTTATAACTCCAAATCTGAGATCTTATGCCGTAGAATCATATTTATAACTCCAAATCTGAGATCTTATGCCATAGAATCATATTTATAACTCCAAATCTGAGATCTTATGCCATAGAATTATATTTATAACTCCAAATCTGAGATTTAGAGACGGAAAGAAACGGAAAGAGATAAAGATAACTCGGAGGGAGATAGATAGCTAGATAGAGAGAGAGAGAATGAAAGAGATAAAGAGAACTCGATAGATAGATAGATAGAGAGAGAGAGAGAGTGAGTGAAAGAGATAAAGAAGACGGGTAGAGAGACAGACCTAGAGAAAGAGAGAGTGAGGCAGGAAATATACCTGTAGAGGCATGGCTATGCACAAACATCGGACCAGAGTGGCGTAAGCTGTGACCAGTCCGGTGATTCTGGGGAAGAGACGGGCGGTCAGTTGTCCAGTGAATCAGGTCGTTCATATTTTACACCAAAAAAGACTTTTAAGCTAGTCCCTACTTCATTTTTTTTTTGGTATTATTTTTGTTTTTGTTTCTGCCTTCTTGAATCTTGGTTTGTTTTTGTTTTGGTTTTTTTTATTGTTGTTTGGTTTTTTGGGGGGTTTTTTGCCTGGAAGTTTTTGGATAAACTTTTAAACATCAGGTTCTCTCTTTCTTGTTGCAAACGTTTTGAAGATTTAGTATCGCCAACCTCCCCCACGTCCCTTAGCCCTGCCCCTCTTTTTTCTGTTTATGTAACAAAATAAAAAGCCTCCTGTGACCCACTGGTGTGGAGGTTATGTCTGGATGTTGCAATGGCGTGTGTGAGCGGAAATATAATAGTCTAGATATAAGTTATCCTTTGACTTTAAAAAAATTGTCCAGAAAAATAGAATCATAAACAGATAGACATTACAGAAAAATAGAATCATAAACAGATAGACATTACATAAAAATAGAATCATAAACAGATAGACATTATAGAAAAATAGAATCATAAACAGATAGACATTACATCAAAATAGAATCATAAACAGACATTACAGAAAAACAGAATCATAAACAGACAGACATTATAGAAAAATAGAATCATAAACAGATAGACATCACAGAAAAACAGAATCATAAACAGATAGACATTACAGAAAAATAGAATCATAAACAGATAGACATTACAGAAAAATAGAATCATAAACAGACATTACAGAAAAATAGAAACATAAACAGACATTACAGAAAAACAGAATCATAAACAGATAGACATTACAGAAAAATAGAATCATAAACAGATAGACATTACAGAAAAATAGAATAATAAACAGATAGACATTACAGAAAAATAGAATCATAAACAGATAGACATTACAGAAAAATAGAATCATAAACAGATAGACATTACAGAAAAATAGAATCATAAACAGATAGATATTATAGAAAAATAGAATCATAAACAGACAGACATTATAGAAAAACAGAATCATAAACAGAGAGACATTACAGAAAAATAGAATCATAAACAGATAGACATTACAGAAAAATAGAATCATAAACAGACAGACATCACAGATAAATAGAATCATAAACAGATAGACATTACAGAAAAACAGAATCATAAACAGACATTACAGAAAAACAGAATCATAAACAGACATTACAAAAAACAGAATCATCAACAGACATTACAAAAAATAGAATCATAAACAGACATTACAAAAAATAGAATCATAAATAGACATTACAAAAAACAGAATCATAAACAGACATTACAAAAAATAGAATCATAAACAGACATTACAAAAAACAGAATCATAAACAGACATTACAAAAAATAGAATCATAAACAGACATTACAAAAAATAGAATCATAAATAGACAAACATCACAGAAAAATAGAATCATAAACAGATAGACATCACAGAAAATTAGAATCATAAACAGATAGACATCACAGAAAAATAGAATCATAAATAGATAAACATCACAGAAAAATAGAATCATAAACAGATAGACATCACAGAAAATTAGAATCATACACAGACAGACATGACAGGCAGACATACATACACAAATAGCTAACCTGATGATATTTAGTCACATGGACAGACAAACTAATAAACAGTTTCATCTCTGAAACCTAGGTGGAGCAGATTTCTATTTTAGAGTTTACTCTACAGACAGACATACAGACATACAGATATATAGGCAGACATGCAGACACAAATAGCTAACCTGATGGTGTTTCGTCAGATGGACAGACAAACTAATAGACAGTTTCATCTTTGAAACCTCGCTGGAACAGATTTCTATCATACATTCTACTCTGCAGACAGTCGCACAGACTTTTTGGACAGACATACAGACAGACGGGAAGACTCACCTAGAGAAGCAGATGTGGGGCCAGGCGGCCGTGACATTTCTGAAGGTCGGGTCAGCAGGGTCAAAGGGCAGAAGCCAGTCGGCGAGGTCACGGAATGCCGGGATATACATGACGTTTAACCAGAGCTGCGTCAACAGACAACCAATGTCTGCCACAGCCAGCCCGAGAAAACTGATATTGATCGTTTCCTGGGCGGGTAGTGGGATGGACAGAAGGATAAACGGATAGATAAAGAAATGGATAAATGGCTGTTTGGGTGGCTAGATAAATAGATAGATAGATTGGTTGATTGAATGAAAAATATGTAGATAGATCGATAGATAGATAAATAGATAGATAGGTGGATAGGTACATAGGTAGATTGACAGATATATAGAAAGATAGATTTATAGATAGATGGATAGATAGACAAGTAGATATATAGACGGATAGATAGAAAAAGATACTGATATACAGATAGATAAGCATTTAAATAGTAGAAGAAAAAAATATATTTTTATATATGTGTGTATATGTGTGTGTAGAAAAATAGATAGATAGATAAATAGGTACGTAAAAATAGAATAGATAGATAGATCGATAGAAAAAGATACAGATATACAGACAGAGTTAGATAAACGTATAACTAGACAGATAGATAGATAGATAGATAGAAAGATAGATAGACAGACAGACAGATAGATAGATAGACAGATAGATAGATAGATAGATAGATAGATAGATAGATAGATAGATAGATAGAAAGTTAAACATACAGATAGATAGACATGCATGGAGAGAGAGATATATATATTAACATGTAATCAGATAGAAAGAATCCACTGAAAGGAAGGACAAAATGAGAGAAAGAAAGCGAAGCAAGAGTAACTCTGAAGTAGTTTTTGAGAAGTTTAACACACAATTTTCAAATATGGTGACTTCTTCATAAGTGTTGCTATTGTGCTTGGTGCTAATGCTGTTTTTTTTTTCATGTTGTATGTGCGTTTGAAACAAAGATAACAAAGATAGTATTTTTTTCATAATTTTAAACTAGACTTGAAATCTATCTCAGGTGAAGATATTTCAGGACTTTTTTTTTTTTTTTCTCTGATAGCTCCATCCCCAAATCGTGCCAGTCTATTTATAGCCATGACTTATCTTTTGTCTGCAGCGAAAGCGCGAGTTATGACGTCAAATGCCACCAATCATACAAGAACCCAATACGACAAGTCCATGTTTTCAGAGATATCCATCCGACATTTTCCGGAAAACCCCAGCTTAAGAAAAATAGCTGTTTACAAGCTTCTAGAAAGGAAGCCTATTAGATCTAATTTAACGGAACCTCTTGGTATAGCCTATCCACAAGATAATATTTTAGAACGCTTGTCCTAACACTTGAATATCACGTTCGCCAGTCGAGCAGAGATTACTGTTTCACTCACTGTAAATGCAGACTTGAACCCAAACACAGCAGACTCACTCACTGTAAATGCAGACTTGAACCCAAACACAGCAGACTCACTCACTGTAAATGCAGACTTGAACCCAAACACAGCAGACTCACTCACTGTAAATGCAGACTTGAACCCACAACACAGCAGACTCACTCACTCTAAATGCAGACTTGAACCCAAACACAGCAGACTCACTCACTGTAAATGCAGACTTGAACCCAAACACAGCAGACTCACTCACTGTAAATGCAGACTTGAACCCAAACACAGCAGACTCACTCACTGTAAATGCAGACTTGAACCCACAAACACAGCAGACTCACTCACTGTAAATGCAGACTTGAACCCAAACACAGCAGACTCACTCACTGTAAATGCAGACCTGAATCCACAACACAGCAGACTCACTCACTGTAAATGCAGACCTGAATCCACAACACAGCAGACTCACTCACTGTAAATGCAGACTTGAACCCACAACACAGCAGACTCACTCACTGTAAATGCAGACTTGAACCCACAACACAGCAGATTCACTCACTGTAAATGCAGACTTGAACCCACAACACAGCAGACTCACTCACTGTAAATGCAGACTTGAACCCACAACACAGCAGACAGAGGGCGCAGAACTAACTGCACGGCCACCTGTTCTGATGGTGCAGATCAAATTCGTTTTGGTTGTTTCTGAAACAAGTGTGAACCACAAGCAGGCCCCCAACTACAACCACAACCATAAAGACAACCAGGACTACTACTACTAATACAACTACAATCACAATCAAGACCACAACTGCAACCGGGACTACAACTACCAGTACAACTACAACCACAATCAGGACTAATAGTACTAATACAACTACAACCACAACCAGGACCACAACCACAACCACACCGATAACCAGGCCTACAACTACTAATACAACTACAATCACAACAACAACCACAAAAATGACCACTTCTACAAATACAAACCATAACTACAACAACAATCACAACCATAACCGCAACCAAACCCCATGCGGTTGTTCTCCATTCGGCGGCATCTCAGCCGGCAGTGCATACCTTGAAGCCCATCCTACAGAAAACGGCCACATTGATGATATTTCCCACAGTCCCCACGGAACAGAGAATTGTTCCGATGAAGCCTAGGGTCACCGTGGTGAACACATGCTTGAAATGGTTGTCGATTACCCAGATGTCCTTGACCTTGCCCGCCCCAGGTCGCAGGTCAAGGTTAAGGTCAGGACCGGGGTCGGGCCAGAGGTGAATGTCAAGGTTCCCTGTCGAGGTCGCCTGTGTTGAGCCCAAGTGGTCAGCGGATGGAGACATGGCTGGAGTGGAAGTGGATCTTAAGTTCTAATGTCTCTAATTTTTTTTTTTTTTTACGGATTTTGTTCTGGTTTAATGGTAGTTTTTTCTTCGGTATCCGCAGATCCTAGGATGAAAGAAAAATGGATGAGAAAAGGGAATTCATAGCCTTATTGTGACTGCCAAATTATCAGTTTTTGATGACATAGTAGTAGTAGTAGAAGTAGTAGTAGTAGTAGTAGTAGTAGTAGTAGTAGTAGTAGTAGTAGTAGTAGTAGTAGTAGTAGTAGTAGTAGTAGTAGTAGTAGTAGTAGTAGTAGTAGTAGTAGTAGTAGTAGTAGTAGTAGTAGTAGTAGTAGTAGTAGTAGTAGTAGTAGTAGTAGTAGTAGTAGTAGTAGTAGTAGTAGTAGTAGTAGTAGTAGTAGTAGTAGGAGGAGGAGGAGGAGGAGGAGTAGTAGGAGTAGGAGTAGTAGGAGTAGTAGTAGTAGTAGTAGTAGTAGTAGTAGTAGTAGTAGTAGTAGTAGTAGTAGTAGGAGTAGTAGTAGTAGTAGTAGTAGTAGTAGTAGTAGTAGTAGTAGTAGTAGTAGTAGTAGTAGGAGTAGTAGTAGTAGTAGTAGTAGTAGTAGTAGTAGTAGTAGTAGTAGTAGTAGTAGTAGGAGGAGGAGGAGGAGGAGTAGTAGTAGTAGTAGGAGGAGGAGGAGGAGTAGTAGTAGTAGTAGTAGTAGGAGGAGGAGGAGGAGTAGTAGTAGTAGTAGTAGTAGTAGGAGGAGGAGGAGGAGTAGTAGTAGTAGTAGTAGTAGTAGTAGGAGGAGGAGGAGGAGTAGTAGTAGTAGTAGTAGTAGGAGTAGTAGGAGTAGTAGGAGTAGTAGTAGTAGTAGTAGTAGTAGTAGTAGTAGTAGTAGTAGTAGTAGGAGGAGGAGTAGTAGTAGTAGTAGTAGTAGTAGTAGTAGTAGTAGTAGTAGTAGTAGTAGTAGTAGGAGTAGTAGGAGTAGTAGGAGTAGTAGTAGTAGTAGTAGTAATAGTAGTAGTAGGAGTAGTAGTAGTAGTAGTAGTAGTAGTAGTAGTAGTAGTAGTAGTAGTAGTAGTAGTAGTAGGAGTAGAAGTAGTAGTAGTAGTAGGTGGTAGGAGGAGTAGTAGTAGTAGTAGTAGTAGTAGTAGTAGTAGTAGTAGTAGTAGTAGTAGTAGTAGTAGGAGTAGTAATAGTAGTAGTAGTAGTAGTAGTAGTAGTAGTAGTAGTAGTAGTAGTAGTAGTAGTAGTAGTAGTAGTAGTAGTAGTAGGAGTAGTAGTAGTAGTAGGAGTAGTAGTAGTAGTAGGAGTAGTAGTAGTAATAGTAGTAGTAATAGTAGTAGTAGTAGTAGTAGTAGTAGTAGTAGTAGTAGTAGTAGTAGTAGTAGTAGTAGTAGTAGTAGTAGTAGTAGTAGTAGTAGTAGTAGTAGTAGTAGGAGTAGTAGGATTTCTTTTCTTTTTTTTCTTCTTCTTTTTCTTGTTGCTGTTGTTGTATAGAAAGTTCACATTGAAGTTTAGACAGCAATGCTGAGGTGGAAAATAAAACTGGGCCAGAAAGAAAAGAGAAACAGAAGATGGAAGAGGAAAAGAAGAAAAGATGGAAATTCGTTCAGCCAAGGATAACAATAAGAAATGGAAATTCGGGAAGTAGAAAAGAAAAACTAACAAGAGAAGGAGAGAAGGTGATAGAAAAGGATGGAAAAAGGAGATGAGAGATGAAAAAACATATGGAGGAGATTGAATTAAAATACTGTACATAAGAATATTTGGAGGCAAGTGAATTAAAGTACTGTACATAAGAATATTTTTAAGAGAGTGAATTAAAGTACTGTACATGAGAATATTTGTAAGAGAGTGAATTAAAGTACTGTACATGAGAATATTTGTAAGAGAGTGAATTAAAGTGCTGTACATAAGAATATTTTTAAGAGAGTGAATTAAAGTACTGTACATGAGAATATTTGTAACAGAGTGAATTAAAGTACTGTACATGAGAATATTTTTAAGAGAGTGAATTAAAGTACTGTACATGAGAATATTTTGGAGAGAGTGAATTAAAGTACTGTACATAAGAATATTTGTAACAGAGTGAATTAAAGTACTGTACATAAGAATATTTTTAAGAGAGTGAATTAAAGTGCTGTACATGAGATTATTTGTAACAGAGTGAATTAAAGTACTGTACATGAGAATATTTTGGAGAGAGTGAATTAAAATACTGTACATGAGAATATTTTGGAGAGAGTGAATTAAAGTACTGTACATAAGAATATTTGTAAGAGAGTGAATTAAAGTACTGTACATGAGAATATTTTGGAGAGAGTGAATTAAAGTACTGTAGATAAGAATATTTGTAAGAGAATGAATTAAAGTACTGTACATGAGAATATTTTGGAGAGAGTGAATTAAAGTACTGCACATAAGAATATTTGTAACAGAGTGAATTAAAGTACTGTACATAAGAATATTTTGGAGAGAGTGAATTAAAATACGGTACATAAGAATATTGGTAACAGAGTGAATTAAAGTACTGTACATAAGAATATTTGTAACAGAGTGAATTAAAGTACTGTACATAAGAATATTTTGGAGAGAGTGAATTAAAATACGGTACATAAGAGTCACGTTATCACCAACCTGTTTAAGAGAAACACTAAACTCTGAAATGTGAAAACATTTTCTAAAGCCAACCTATGAATTGTCAGGGATACAAGTTTTCGGGAGAAATGCAGAATATTTCACTTCAGAAATAAAAAAAAGTTGATCTTTATAACTATTTTCTAAATATTACAATAATCAACAGTACCATCTATTGATGTGTAGAACTCTAAAAATCGAAAAAGCATACAAAGTGTTTGCGTTATCTTTCATTTTTCTTTTTATTATTATTATTATTATTATTATTATTATTATTATTATTATTATTATTATTATTATTATTATTATTATTATTATTATTATTATTATTATTATTATTGTTATTATTATTATCATCATCATCATCATCATCATCATCATCATCATCATTATCATTATTATTATTGTTATCATTATTATTATTATTATTATTATTATTATTATTATTATTATTATTATTATTATTATTATTATTATTATTATTATTATTATTATTATTATTATTATTATTATTATTATGTTGTTGTTGTTGTTGTTGTTGTTGTTGTTGTTGTTGTTGTTTTTGTTGTTGTTTTTGTTAAGTATTTTTGTGCTGTTTTTATATTGTTTATTTTGTTGTTGTGGCTGTTAATTTCCTTTTGTTTTGTTTTGTTTTTTGGTGTCTGTGTTTTGTTTTGTTTTTTGGTCAATATTTTTACTATTTATACTGATATTGTTTTTTTTTTTCTTTTAATTTATCTTCCATTTCTTACTTGTACTTTTGTTTCACTTTAAACCTGTCTCACAAGTTACTTCATGTCTGTGCACAGTCTGCGATTTTCTTCCCTTTCTGTAGGATCAGCTCGAGAAATCGTCAGATCCCTCGGGTTTTATCCTCTGCTTGATATCCACCATCCACACGCAATTGACAACCAGATTTTTTTTTATCTCGACAATCTAGAAATATTGAACATCACCATGCCATTAGTTTCAACCGTAATTTCTGCCCCGATCGACGTCTCTCTAGGCTCGGGTGGTTTCTTTTTTTTAGCGTTTCTAATTCGTAGATTAAACATCAAATCGTACTAAATCAACAGACAGTTTTTGAGGATTTTAAAGAAAGTTAATAAGACGTGGCAATGGAAAAAAAAAATTAGCGCTTACTTTTCTTTAATTTACCGCAATTTATTCGGAAACAGAAATTGCTAGTGGCAATTTCAGCAATCGGTTGTTCTATAAAGTTCCCCGAAATTAAATTCTTAAAGGCAAGTGAATACTTTTTTTTTAATTGGAGATAATTTATTTTTTCTTTGTAAGAGATCTTGAACGGACAAGTTAAATAGACTTTATCAATTTTCTTACCATTTATCGAAAAAACTGAATAATTCTGAACTTTGGTTAAAAACTCCGAAATTAAAATATTACAATCTCCTCTTAAGAGAATTACAGACAAAAATTAGTTAAATCTTAGTTTTAAACAATTTCATTATTTTAAGGACGAGTAATAAAATTGAAGCATTTGTCGATCTTTAAAAACCGGAATTTTAACGGTAAAAAAACCGGGCAATTTACGAATTAACGAAAATGGTAACAATTATTGCCTGCCTGTATCCTACTATCACTTTATCGGGAATTCCTGGATGTACTCTGTGGCACCAAGGGCAAATAACTCGGTTAGCAAAGTTTAGCCCTTTCGATTTTTTGTTCTCGCTGCTGACGCTTAAAAAAAATTAGATCTAAAATTGCAGTGCAGAAGAAAATCGTCTTGCTATGTCGATATTTCTTTCTTTCTTGATATTTTTTTAAAGATACGTCATAGATCTGTAATTTGATTAAGATTTATGGGTAAATCTTCTGTATTTGGCCTCAAATTAAAATTTAAATTAAAAAAAAAAAAGGAAAAAAAATTAAAAGCCTCGAGTAACAGTCTTTATGATTTTGTGTTTCTTGGGTCTACAGTAAGTTAAAATCGGCACAGAATCTTCTAGTAGATTTAAACTCTCACACCATAGTGATCTCGATTTAAACTGAGGTGAATAAAAGACTCACACGCGTCAAGGGAATATGTGCTTGTTTTATCAAAAGATTTGAATAAAAACTTCATCTTTGTCTGATAGAAGAGTCAGTTGTCAGTGTCTGACTAGCGCTTGTGATCGGCTAAACTAAACAGATCTACAGATTTAGAAGGTTTTCTTCGAATTATAGTTTTTGTTCTAAAATTTTCAAGTAAGTGTCAAAATTTTTTACTTGCGCTAAGCCTCAATTAGTTTTTATTGCTGGTGCATAATTATGGTCTAGTGAATTGCATCTCTTGTCTTCCTTTCTTTCTAGCTTATAGGCCCGGTACACACGTTCATACACACAAATGACAGGTTCGTCTAGACTGTTTAACACATCTATACTCAGATGACAGGTTGGTCTAGACTGTTTAACACATCTATACTCAGATGACAGGTTGGTCTAGACTGTTTAACACATCTATACTCAGATGACAGGTTGGTCTAGACTGTTTAACACATCTATACTCAGATGACAGGTTTGGCTAGTGTTTAGGACCTCTATACTCTGATGACAAGTTTGTCTAGACTGTTTGAGACCTCTATACTCAAATGACAGGCTTGTCGAGACAGTTTGAGATCTCTATGCTCAGATGACAGGTTTGGGTATATTGTTTAAGACCTCTATACTCAGATGACAGGTTTATCTATATTGTTTAAGACCTCCATACTCAGATGACAGGTTTGTCTAGACTCTTTGAGACTTCCATACTCAAATGATCGATTTGTCTAGAGTCTTTGAGACCTCTATACTCAGATGACAGGTTTGTCTAGACTGTTTAAGACCTCTGTACTCAGATGACAAGTTTGTCTAGACAGTTTGAGACCTCTATACTCAGATGATAGGTTTATCTAGAGTCTTTTAGACTTCTATATTCAGATGACAGGTTGGTCTAGACTTTTTGAGACCTCTATACTCAAATGACAGGTTTGTCTAGAGTGTTTGAGACCTCCATACTCAGTTACCAGGTTGGCCTAGACTGTTTGAGACCTCCATACTCAATTGCCAGGTTGGTCTAGACAGTTTGAGACCTCTATACTCAGATGACAGGTTTATCTTAACTGTTTAAGACCTCTATACTGAGATGACAGGTTTAACTAGACTGTTTAAGACCTCCATACTCAAATGACCGGCTTGTCTATACTATTTAAGACCTTTATACTCAAATGACAGGTTTGTTTAAACTGTTTGAGACCACTATACTCAGATGACAAGTTTGTCTAGACTGTTTGAGACCTCTATACTCAAATGACAGGCTTGTCGAGACAGTTTGAGACCTCTATGCTCAGATGACAGGTTGTTCTAGACTGTTTAAGACCTCTATACTGAGATAACAGGTTTGTCTAAACTGAGAAGATGGAGTTAACCCGATATTGATATTTTGTACACCAGTACCTTGTTATTTAAAAGAATAGATGAAATGTGAAAAATAATTATATCAAAATATCTATGATGCCTTTTCTTTTTTTTACATAAATCAAAGTTATTTTTTTCTACTTTTTTTTGCTAAGCGAATATATATATATATATATATATATATATATATATATATATATATATATTATATGTGTGTGTTTGTAAGTGCGAGTGTATATACATACACACTTGCAAGTAGTTTATAAACGCTCCTAGCAATTTTGAGCATCTGGTTAGGACAGAAACTGCTTGGGTTACCCTGCAATATTTGCCAGATTGTCTTTCTCACCGCGAAGCCAAAAACAAGTTCTAGACTTTAGCTGGTTTTTGCGCAGATCAAGATTTTGAGTTTTTAACTCCAGCTGCAAAGAATTCTTCAATGTTGTTATAGATATAGTTCATCGGCTCTCATTGTCTTCATGAAATAAGGAAAAAAAACCACATGTTGGGTAATTAAAGATAACATAGATCGAAATATTACACCTTATTATTGTAATCATAAAGGAGTGAAAATTGTGAACTTCTCGGAAAATTATTAAAATCGCCATGGATAAAAAGTGAATTTCGTGTTATTTTTTTTCCTTACTTGCGATATATTAAAGATTTCTAAAATAAATTAACAATATCAATTATTGGCAGACACCAGGTTCATGACCAGAGAGGTGTAAGATTCGAGGGGTTTTTTTTAAACAGACACCATGCTCATCAACAGAGAGGTGTAAGATTCGAGTTTTTTTGTTTTTTTTTTTACCAGAGACCAGGTTCATAGACAGAGAGGTGTAAGATTCGAGTTTTTTTTTCCAAAGACCAGTCTCAGAGACAGGATCGAAAAAGTGTAAGATTCGAACTTTTTCCAAAGACCAGGCTCAAAGACAGGATCTAGAGGGTGTAAGATTTGAGGTTTTCATCAGAGACTAGACTCATCAATAGAGCAGTGTAAGATTCGAGTTTTTTACCAGAGACAGGTTTATAGACAGGGAGGTGTAAGGTCCGAGGTTTTTTCCATAGACCAGGCTCATCAAGAGAGAGGTGTAATATTTTTTTCCTGAACTAGTTACAAAGTTTTATCACGGCTTTTTCTGTCATACCCAGGTATAGAATTGGTACCGGCTTCAAGTTGAATGTGTCAGCTTGACGTGCAGTTCTAATACCTGCTGATGCTGATGCTGATGTTTGATGCTTCCCTATCAGCAAAGAAAGGTAACTGGTTGGTAATGATCCATGGAATATCTTTGATAAAGCGATTTCTATAAGGCAATGTGTAACATTTTCTTGTTTATTCTTGATTTCTATAAGGCAATGTTTAATATTTTCTTGTTTATTCATCCTGTACAGTTCTAAATGTTAATGGCGGCGTTTTAATTTTCACTGCGCAAAAAATTCTTTTTGTTGGTGCGAAACGTTTTGTAATTTGAATATTTGGTAATTCGACTCAAGGCTTTATTTTCCGACAATCTAGGCTGCATTTAAATTACAGCTCTGCGTATTTTCAATCGTGCTCAAAGGAAGTGTTTATCAAAAACTTCTATTGCTCTTTGTACATACCACTAATGCTTGAATATAGATGTTTGTAATCGTTTTCTATTTTTACATTATCTCCCCTCCCTACCTGCTCAGTTTCAGATATCTTCAGTTCTTCAAAGAGCCCCTGGTTTTGACGTCAAGAAGAGGAATGGTTAAAAGGTAGCGCGCTCGTCCTCAGTGCTGGACACACCGAGCTCAAAACCACCGTAAAAGATTTGCATTTCTTAGAAATATTCTTGGTTCCTGCCATCTCAAGTTTGAACGAGGATTTCTTGAGCATGTCTACACACGGGCTTTACTGGCGCTTTTGTTTTTGAGGTGACCAAGGTGAAGGAAGATACGAGGTTACAAACGCAGAAACTCTCCCCAACTGAAGATATTTTTCACCGACTCTTACAGTTTCCTTGGTTACTTTTGATTTAAAGAATTAGAGCAAGAACTAAAGGTGAAATATATGGATTATTTTTTTTTTTGTAAATCAGCTTCACCTCTTTCTGGATTAATGTACAAAGAGTGATGTAAAGTGAACTGGTTGTGACAATATAGAGCTGTGGGAATGCTAGTGCCAGCCGGTTCAGAAAGAATTTCCTGAAGATTTCGTCGCTTTGAGAAAAAAATACTCAGGATTAAAGATCAGTTTTTCAGGCTGTAACAAGGGGAGATTAATCAAGACATGTAACAGGAGTTCAGTCCCTTGGTTCATAAGGTTGACGACATATTCCAGTCTCATGATAAAAATAGATATATGTGTGGCACATGTACTAATTTCATTCTATATAGTTTTACTTTGTTAGGCTAAAACAATTTAACGTTCTATTTAGATCTAAATCTTTAGAAGGACTCATTCAAGAAAACCCATATCCTATGCTAACAAAGTTTGAATTTAGATCATAAGTTCATCATGATTAATAATTAAGTTTTAATATCTTATTTTCAAGTGCCAAAATACCCTGCTTTAGAAGAAATGAATAATAATTAAACAGACTGCTGTGTTAAGTAGAATTGTGTTTATCAAACGGATATACTGTTCTTGGTTATTTTATTTGTACTCTTCTAGGACAAGACATGTTTAGTAGTGGAGACATTTATTTAGGATTTTAGACTAACTCTATGTTAGCGTGGTACTACACATCAGCATTGCCCTTTCTGACGTCATTCGCAAGGTCACCCGAATAGACACAGCGCATATCGTGAGCCATGGAAAGCACAGTCCTACTCTCTGCCTCAGAGACTGTCCACTACTGGGCCTGTATTTTGTCTGCCTTTTGTCTGTCTTTGTTTTTATTCACCATCGCTGCTTTGTCCGTGTTAATATGGCCGTGGGCTGTTTTCTGCGCAGCTGGATTGCGCATGTCAAAAGGTCTCGTCTGCCCAGCAGCTATCCCGACAGGTCCCGTGTGGTCGTGTATTGCCACGCCCCCTTGGATACTTCCGGTGTGTCTGTACACTGCTCTCGCGGCTGATCTACTTCCGCCCCAGACCTGTTCTCTCTATCTCGGTGGAGGAGACAACAACTCAGCCAACTCCTCCATGGTGTTAGTCTAGTATTCCTGGCTTCTGGGTATGATTGTGTGTATGTGTGTGTGTGTGTTAGTCTAGTATTCCTGGCTTCTGGGTATGATTGTGTGTATGTGTGTGTGTGTTAGTCTAGTATTCCTGGCTTCTGGGTATGATTGTGTGTATGTGTGTGTGTGTTAGTCTAGTATTCCTGGCTTCTGGGTATGATTGTGTGTATGTGTGTGTGTTAGTCTAGTATTCCTGGCTTCTGGGTATGATTGTGTGTATGTGTGTGTGTGTGTGTTAGTCTAGTATTCCTGGCTTCTGGGTATGATTGTGTGTATGTGTGTGTGTGTTAGTCTAGTATTCCTGGCTTCTGGGTATGATTGTGTGTATGTGTGTGTGTGTTAGTCTAGTATTCCTGGCTTCTGGGTATGATTGTGTGTATGTGTGTGTGTGTGTTAGTCTAGTATTCCTGGCTTCTGGGTATGATTGTGTGTATGTGTGTGTGTGTGTTAGTCTAGTATTCCTGGCTTCTGGGTATGATTGTGTGTATGTGTGTGTGTGTGTTAGTCTAGTATTCCTGGCTTCTGGGTATGATTGTGTGTATGTGTGTGTGTGTGTTAGTCTAGTATTCCTGGCTTCTGGGTATGATTGTGTGTATGTGTGTGTGTGTTAGTCTAGTATTCCTGGCTTCTGGGTATGATTGTGTGTATGTGTGTGTGTGTGTTAGTCTAGTATTCCTGGCTTCTGGGTATGATTGTGTGTATGTGTGTGTGTGTGTTAGTCTAGTATTCCTGGCTTCTGGGTATGATTGTGTGTATGTGTGTGTGTGTTTCATGTTTTCACACCTCAGCCTGTCAATAGTCCGTCCTGTTTCAGAGTTATCCCCCCTCCACCCTCCCCCACACATACACTTTTACAATCATGTGCAGAAAGCTATTAAACGCTTCCAGTGTATTTTTTGTAATCTGAATTGTCTACCCTTTGTGCCACCATTTGTTTTTTCAAGTTAAAGACCATCACTGTGTTTAATAGTAAACACGAGCGATTGTGCTGATGTAACTCGTGCTCTTGGAATGTTTCTGTTAGGTTTTGCCTGGCTCTGGAAAAGCAAAGGGAAGTGGAACAGACCCAGCAACACCCAGTGGTGTGGACAGAGTAACTGTTACCACAGAACCAAGATGATTCAGAGGTCATAGTAGAGTTTTTGTTCACATGACTATTTGTAGATGTAAAGCAGCTTTCTCTCCCTGTACAGGTCAGATGTTGATTAGTGGGTCAGTGGTGTGGACACAGTAACTGTTACCACAGAACCAAGAAGATTCAGCGGTAATAGTAGGATTGTTGCTCGCATGACTATTTGTAGATGTAAAGCAGCTTTCTCTCCCTGTACAGATCAGATGTTGTTTAGTGGGTCAGTGGTGTGGAGAGTCAGAAACAGACAGACATCATTGTTCACCTGACAGTGTGTAGATGTAAAGCAGCTTTCTTGCCCTGTACAGATCAGATGTTGTTTAGTGAGTCAGTGGTGTGGAGAGAGAGAGAGAGAGAGAGAGAGAGAGAGAGAGAGAGAGAGAGAGAGAGAGAGAGAGAGAGAGAGAGAGAGAGAGAAACAGACAGACATCATTGTTCACCTGACAGTGTGTAGGTGTAAAGCAGCTTTCTCTCCCTGTACAGATCAGATGTTGTTTAGTGGGTCAGTGGTGTGGAGAGAGAGACAGAAACAGACAGACATCATAGTTCACCTGACAGTGTGTAGATGTAAAGCAGCTTTCTTGCCCCGTACAGATCAGATGTTGTTTAGTGGGTCAGTGGTGTGGAGAGAGAGACAGAAACAGACAGACATCATAGTTCACCTGACAGTGTGTAGATGTAAAGCAGCTTTCTTGCCCTGTACAGATCAGATGTTGTTTAGTGGGTCAGTGGTGTGGAGAGAGAGAGAGAGAGAGAGAGAGAGAGAGAGAGAGAGAGAGAGAGAGAGAGAGAGAGAGAGAGAGAGAGAGAGAGAGAGAGAGAGAGAGAGAGAGAGAGAGAGAGACAGAAATCATTGTTCACCTGACAGTGTGTAGATATAAAGCAGCTTTCTCTCCCCGTACAGATCAGATGTTGTTTAGTGGGTCAGTGGTGTGGAGAGAGAGACAGAAACAGACAGACATCATAGTTCACCTGACAGTGTGTGGATGTAAAGCAGCTTTCTTGCCCCGTACAGATCAGATGTTGTTTAGTGAGTCAGTGGTGTGGAGAGAGAGACAGACAGACACCATAGTTCACCTGACAGTGTGTAGATGTAAAGCAGCTTTCTTGCCCCGTACAGATCAGATGTTGTTTAGTGAGTCAGTGGTGTGGAGAGAGAGAGAGAGAGAGAGAGAGAGAGAGAGAGAGAGAGAGAGAGAGAGAGAGAGAGAGACAGAAACAGACAGACACCATAGTTCACCTGACAGTGTGTGGATGTAAAGCAGCTTTCTCTCCCTGTACAGATCAGATGTTGTTTAGTGGGTCAGTGGTGTGGAGAGAGAGAGAGACAGAAACAGACAGACATCATTGATCACCTGACAGTGTGTAGGTGTAAAGCAGCTTTCTTGCCCTGTACAGATCAGATGTTGTTTAGTGGGTCAGTGGTGTGGAGAGAGTGAAACAGACAGACACCATAGATCACCTGACAGTGTGTAGGTGTAAAGCAGCTTTCTTGCCCTGTACAGATCAGATGTTGTTTAGTGGGTCAGTGGTGTGGAGAGACAGAAACAGACAGACATCATAGTTCACCTGACAGTGTGTAGATATAAAGCAGCTTTCTTTCCCTGTACAGATCAGATGTTGTTTAGTGAGTCAGTGGTGTGGAGAGAGAGAGAGAGACAGAAACAGACAGACACCATTGTTCACCTGACAGTGTGTGGATGTAAAGCAGCTTTCTTGCCCCGTAAAGATCAGATGTTGTTTAGTGGGTCAGTGGTGTGGAGAGACAGAAACAGACAGACATCATAGTTCACCTGACAGTGTGTAGATGTAAAGCAGCTTTCTTGCCCCGTACAGATCAGATGTTGTTTAGTGGGTCAGTGGTGTGGAGAGACAGAAACAGACAGACATCATAGTTCACCTGACAGTGTGTAGGTGTAAAGCAGCTTTCTTGTCCTGTACAGATCAGATGTTGTTTAGTGGGTCAGTGGTGTGGAGAGAGAGAGAGAGAGAGAGAGAGAGAGAGAGAGAGAGAGAGAGAGAGAGAGAGAGAGAGAGAGAGAAACAGACAGACACCATAGTTCACCTGACAGTGTGTAGGTGTAAAGCAGCTTTCTTGTCCTGTACAGATCAGATGTTGTTTAGTGGGTCAGTGGTGTGGAGAGAGAAACAGACAGACACCATAGTTCACCTGACAGTGTGTAGATGTAAAGCAGCTTTCTTGCCCTGTACAGATCAGATGTTGTTTAGTGGGTCAGTGGTGTGGAGAGACAGAAACAGACAGACATCATTGTTCACCTGACAGTGTGTAGATGTAAAGCAGCTTTCTTGCCCTGTACAGATCAGATGTTGTTTAGTGGGTCAGTGGTGTGGAGAGACAGAAACAGACAGACATCATTGTTCACCTGACAGTGTGTAGATGTAAAGCAGCTTTCTTGCCCCGTACAGATCAGATGTTGTTTAGTGGGTCAGTGGTGTGGAGAGAGAGACACAGACAGACATCATGGCGGAATCTTTTTTCTCCTGACAGTATGTGGATGTAAAGCAGCTTTCTTTCCCTAATCAGATGTTGTTTCGTCGTTTAATAGTTAGGTGTCATCGTTCTGTTTGCAAAGGTTTTATTAAAGATGTTTAATATTTAATTTAAAAAAAAAGTATTTTCAATTTTTATTTTCTCTCACCTCGTCAATCTAGCAGATATATATATATATATATATATATATATATATATATATATATATATATTTTTTTTTTTTTTTTTGCTCAACAATGAAATTTATAAATTTTGTTTTGTTTTGTCTTTTTTTTTAAATATAATATGAAGAATATTTTTAGTAGTCCGTTAGACCATAAATATTTTCTCGATAGGATCTCTGGATTCTTCTTTCAGAACTCCCGCAAAACGTGTAATACCCGACGGGGGCTACAATGGGCCTACTCTACGTGTTAATGTAACTTTTGGTGAAAACGACATACACACACAAAGACGATTCTGCTAGATTTATTTAGAACTGCAGCTTTTTTTTTTTTTTTAAATATTTTTTTTGTAGCAGTTGTTGTTAATGTTGTTGTTGTTGTTGTTGTTGTTGTTGTTGTTGTTGTTGTTGTTGTTGTTGTTATTGTTTTCGTTGTTGCTGCTTTTATTGTTGTAGTATGTGATGGTGAAAGTGGTGAAGTTTCAAATTTGATTTAATCAACTTCACTTGATCACATTTTTCTTAATTTCGGCATTTACTGTAATCACCTATAAAACCAATGCCCATAAAATATATTGTTTGATTTGCTGAACTTGTGCGATTAAAATATTTATCATCCCTTGATTGATTGACTGAATGATTGATTGATTGATTGATTGATTGATTGAATAATTGATAAGTCGATTGAGTGAATTTTTACTAAAGAAAATCAACTAATTAAAATCAATATTTACCAGTGTGTTTATAGATCCTTTTAAAGCTTAATAGAAAGATGTGAATGTTCGCATAAAGTTATAAAAGTGCACTGCCTTGCGGGAATTCTTAGCCGCGCAGTTATTTAAAACTACATGATAATAAAAGGTGTTAAAAAATCTGTCATTTATAGATTTTTATTTTACAAAGTTAGTTAACAATTTTTCTAGATAATTATTATGAAGCTTGGCAAAAAATGAGGAACATCTAACTGAGCATTTCAAGACCACCCAGGAAAGTCAAAATTTGCATAAAGTTGTAAATTTCCCTAAACATTGGAGTGGTAATTAGATCTTTCCCCAAAATAATGTTTTTCGAAAATAAAAATGAAATTATTATTTTCTTAAAAGCCGAATGTGCGAACTACTTCCTGTAAGCAAAGCTTAACAAAGTTGGCAGGAAGTAAATTCTAAGTACGCAGACTATGGAGGCGGCGATAAATCCAAAACTGTCTGGAATAGATCTGCAATTTATAGGCCTAGTGTAAGATGTAAGTAAATAATCTAAATAAGTTACTTGGCCATAGGTTCTAGATCTACATCTACAGATATTTACAGCAGATAGCTTCAAATCAAAAGATAAGATCTAGATCTAGATCTAAATAGATCTGGGTTAGAATTTCAGTAGGATTTAAGTTCTAGACCTGGATCTAAATTTTGTGTTTCGAAAAAGAATTATCAAGATATGTAGATCTAGATTCTAAGTAAAGATAGATAGGTGGAGGCATCAGTAAAAGGGTAGATATCAAAACCATAAACATATTTAATACATATACATGTAGATCTAGGCACTTCAGGTCCAGAGTTTCGTTCGTAAAACGGGGTTTTCAGCTTGTCTTGATAATAAGCAGATGTGGAAAAAATTATTTTACACAGCCCTTAAAATATTATTTTAATAAAACTTTGAGATCTAGTATCTGTGAGCCTCATGAGGCAGGTCATGACCCCAACCTCACCCACTAGTGAGATTATTATATGTGTTGATCAACTCCACTGAACCACGAACTGTTTCTCTCGTTTCTTTCTGTTCTAATCTGCCCTAAGAGCTACGTGAGGAGTAGTAGTATCCGCAGAAGCAGTAGTAGTAGTAGTAGTAGTAGTAGTAGTAGTAGTAGTAGTAGTAGTAGTAGTAGTAGTAGTAGTAGTAGCAGTAGCAATAGGAAAAATAGTAGTAACAGCAGCAGCAGGAGCAGCAGTAGTAGTAGTAGTAGTAGTAGTAGTAGTAGTAGTAGTAGTAGTAGTAGTAGTAGTGGTAGTGGTAGTAGTGTTAGTGGTAGTAGTAGGAGGAGGAGAAGCAGCAGCAGTTGTAGTAGTAGTAGCAGCAGCAGCATCAATAGTAGTAGTAGTAGTGGCAGTAGCAGCAGCAGCAGTAGTAGCAGTAGTAGTAGTAGTAGTAGTAGTAGTAGTAGTAGGAGGAGGAGGAGGAGGAGGAGGAGGAGGAGGGGGGGAGCAGCAGCAGTAGTAGTAGTAGTAGTAGTAGTAGTAGTAGTAGTAGTAGGAGTAGTAGTAGTAGTAGTAGTAGCAGTAGTAGTAGCAGTAGCAGTAGCAGTAGTAGTAGCAGTAGCAGCAGCAGCAGCAGCAGCAGCAGTAGTAGTAGTAGTAGTAGAAGTTCAGAGAAACTGACTAGGCTGCTGAGAGGGTGCGTATTATCTTTTAAAATAGAGATGATTTTACTCTGACATTTGCATAAATACGAAACATTAAAGGAGGTGAAAAGACCATTGACTTGACACAGTCTGTAACATTTATGAATAATGACATCGATTTTGTTAGTCAGAAATTTGTTTGAATTCCACCCCAACATGTCAGAGCAAAGCAAATAAAACTCTCAACTATTGCTTTGTAGAAGGTACATAGAAGCGTTTTGTCAATATGAAAAGAATTAAGTGTTCGTAAAAAGTATAGTCGAGTGTTTAGCTTCTTTAAAAGAGTCATTCTATGGGGGTTCCAGTTTAAAGCATTGTCTAAGGTCACTCCAAGGTATTTGTAACTTTCTACACGCTCAACTTCTTGGTTGTTAATTAGAACAGGTGTAAGTGGATTTTTAGAGCCCTCAACATTTTATTATTCACAGTACAACGCTCTACCTACTGGGCCATCCGCTGGCGTGTGCTTAACAGTAAATAACACTGCAGCTGCTGACATAAAGCTTCACCCTCTCTCTCCTCTCCCACTCCCCTTATTTCTCTCTCTCTCCCTCCCCCTCGCCAGTGAAGGCTGATGCCACCCACTTCCAGCAGCGTGAAGTCAGCACATCTTGTCTCAGGTCACGCTTCACTGGTTTTGGACCTAGAAGAGCATTTCAGGCAGGGGTGGGGTGGGTAGAGG
>JAWDGP010004109.1:307500-310000 GCA_033675545.1 Elysia crispata | reverse complement strand
ATCTCTGTCTCTCTGTCTGTCTCTCTCTCTCTCTCTCTCTCTCTCTCTCTCTCTCTCTCTCTCTCTCTCTCTCTATCTATCTTTCTCTCTCTAACTATTTATCTTGCCCGAACGCTTTTTATTCCAGCCACTATCTCCATCATGTTTTATCCTCTCTTTCTCCATCTGTTTTTTTTCTTTCCTCTCCGCTCTTTGATTTGTTTCTCTCTTGTCCTCAAATTTTGTTCTCTTTTCCTACTTCTCTCTGTAGAGACATGAGGAGGAAAACCATAGTTCATGTCCGTTCTCTCGTTTACTTCACTCTCTGTCTGTTTGTCTGTCTGTCTGTCGTCGGTCTGTCTCTCTATCTCTATCTATCTATCTATCTACCTATCTATCTGTCTATCTCTATCTTTTTCTCTCTCCCTCAACCCCCACTCCCCCCTTTTTTCCCTCTTTCCCTTCTTTTCCTTTATTGATGATCATAAAAGACAGAATTTACCGCTGCTATATATATATATATATATATATATATATATATATATATATATATATATATATATATATTATTTCAAATATTTTTTTGTTTACCTCAACACCATAATACAAAATGAAATAGCTACAAATAATTCTAATTCGTTTGAAAATATTGATAAGACGCGAAATTCCATACAGCTGTCTTTGATATCGCGTATCAAATGGGCTATAAGGTTAAAAAAAAAACTAACAAAAAAAAAAAACAACAAAACAAAACAAAACAAACAAAAAGAAAACCCTGAAAATATCGACAAACCGATGATTGTAAGGAATTCCGATATTTTAACGTGAGCGTTTTTTTTTTTTCGTTTGTGTGTTTTTCGACAATACTGCATCACGCAATATGGGCTATCAGCTGATTCTGTACTCTTCTGATCTATTTAAAGATCCTGGGAACGTTCACTAGAAGGCTATGACTTTCGGCAGCAGTGCTTCATGCATTATGGGCTATCAGCGGATGCTGTACTCTTCTGATCTATTTAAAGATCCTGGGAACGTTCAGTAGAAGGCTATAACTTACGACAACAGTGCTTCATGCATTATGGGCTATCAGCTGATGCTGTACTCTTCTGATCTATTTAAAGATCCTGGAAACGTTCAGTAGAAGGCTATGACTTTCGACAGCAGTGCTTCATGCATTATGGGCTATCAGCTGATTCTGTACTCTTCTGATCTATTTAAAGATCCTGGAAACGTTCAGTAGAAGGCTATGACTTTCGGCAGCAGTGCTTCGTGGTGCGGCAGATGCGCTCTCTTTCGGGAATTCCCAGCCGCGCATTTTATTTAAACCGTGATAATTATAGAGTGTTGAAAAGGGTCACAAAATAAGCTGTCTATTCTTGATATAGAAAAAAATCAACCACAAACCTAGATCTAGCTCGAGACCGACAAATAAGACGAAAGACGTGAAAACATTGTAACAGATGGAATGAACAGGGATCGAACCTGCGCCTCGATGCGGCACCCATCGCCTTGCCGAGACAAGACCAGGCACTTAACCACTGAGCTATCCGCATTTACAAACAAAGATGCTTCAGGAACAGTGAGTTTCATGCTTATTTCTTTACTTACATTCACTTGCATCTTTAGATCCTTAGATCTAGCTTCGTCTGTCTCAGCCTCTAACGTTGTTTGACTGCTTTCTCTATTTCTATATTCACTTCTGTCTATTCTTGTTGAGATTGGTGGCGTTAAAAGACGCGTTACTAACAACCTAGATTATTTCTAATAATCGTTTATTATCCTGTGAGCTGCCTCTACCAGTAACGCTTTTCCTTATTTTGTGGCGGAATTGGGCTAAGCTGAGAAGTACTCAAGACTGGTGGAATTCAAACAGATGCTTGTGGTTATACTTTCATTTTTTTTCCCTTCAGATTTTCGTTTTGTTTTCTTGTTTTCTTTGTTTGTGTGTGTAAGATGATGTAAGGTTAAGCATAATCTTAGGGTTTGAAAATATCAAGCGTTTTTATGTTATTTTATTTTTGTGTGTGTAAGATGATATAAGGTTAAGCATAATCTTAGGGTTTGAAAATATCAAGCGTTTTTATGTTATTTTATTTTTGTGTGTGTAAGATGATGTAAGGTTAAGCATAATCTTAGGGTTTGAAAATATCAAGCGTTTTTATGTTATTTTATTTTTGTGTGTGTGTTAAAACTTTAATTTCTTGTCTCGTTCTTTGCTGTTTTTTTTTTGTTTTTTTTTTTGAGGTGGAGGTTGAGAGAGAGAGAGAGAGAGAGAGAGAGAGAGAGAGAGAGAGAGAGAGAGAGAGAGAGAGAGAGAGAGAGAGAGAGAGAGAGAGAGAACGTAAATAAGGGAAGATGGCGGTAGGTAGAGGCTGAGAAAGAATGAGTTGGCTAAGTGAGTGAGAGAGAATGATAAGGGAGGGGGGATGGGACAAGAAGAATAGAAAGTAGGAAGACCATAAAAAAAACACAAAAAAAACAAAAACAAAAAAAACCACAACAACAGGGAAATCTTGTCAAG
>JAWDGP010004109.1:300000-302500 GCA_033675545.1 Elysia crispata | reverse complement strand
TTATCTTACATTTTCCCCTTCACTGTATCTCTCTTTCTCTCTCTCTCTCTTTCTCTCTCTCTCTCTCTCTCTCTCTCTCTTACTTTCTCTCACTCACATTCTATCTCTTCGCCTCTCCCTTTTAACTTTCCGGTTTATACCTATATCGAAGCACGTTATATTATATAACATCACTTATTTAGTTAGTTATAATTTTCTTTTTATGTTTATTTACAAAACAATCTGTGACTTGTTAGACCCATCTTCATTTCCAAGTCAAGCGACGGAAAATATAAAATCGCTCTGTTTTTTTTTTTTTAATTTTTTAAATTTAAAGCACTCTACCAGTTTTGGTGCACTTCCTTTTCATGAAACAGATCTCTTTGTCACAGCATGTATGCAGCTTGGAACCCCCCTCCCCCGAAAATCTCCAATATCCCCCCCCCCCCTCTCCCCAACCGTTTAGTGTATATTTAATCACCACTATGATGCCAAATTCCAAATTCTCTTTCTTCAGATCCTCTCTCTCTCTCTCTCTCTCTCTCTCTCTCTCTCTCTCTCTCTCTCTCTCTCTCTCTCTCTCTCTCTCTCTCTCCCTCCCCCCCAGCCCCCCACCTCCAACCAAGATTCTTGTATATTCAATCACCGCCATAATATGAAATTCCAAGCATCCCCCCTCCACCCTTTTCAGACCTCTCTCTATACCCTCCCCACAGAGGTACACGCCCATCTGTCCCCTCCTCCTCTTTCCTCAAAACAAAGATTCCCCCCCCCCCCCTTTTTCCCCAGATCTCAAGAGGGGGTACAGACAAGTCAGACACTCCCCCCCTCCTTTTTTCCTGCCCTCCTCTGGCTCTTTTCCCTCGCACGGTTTTTCCCACCCTCTCATCTTTTTCGGCAACGCACGCGGGGCTCACAACAACAACAACTACGACCACTACCACCACCACCACCACATCACTGTCCCAGCACCCTCATACTGTCATAGCCTACTGCGCGCTGCTAGTCCCAGGCTCCCACATTCCAGATCTGGTGCCAGAGCTGCTAGCCTGAGCAGTGAGTCGTATTGCTGATAACTGATAGATTAGTGTCACAGTGTGGTTGTGAGTGTGTGTGTGTGTGAGTGGGCTTCTCCCAGCTGGCAGCGTTCACGGCTCCAACCTAGCTAGGACGTCCGGTAGTTTGTTCTGTGTATCTAGCTCTAGAGACATGGACAGAGATGTGTCTAGTTTATACAATCTTAGATCTAGGTACATGGACGTAGATGTGTCTAGTTTATACAATCTTAGATCTAGGTACATGGACGTAGATGTGTCTAGTTTATAAAATTTCAGATCTAGATACATGATCGTGGATGTGTCTAGTTTATGTAATCTTAGATCTAGATACATGGACGTAGATGTGTCTAGTTTATAAAATCTTAGATCTAGATACATGATCGTGAATGTGTCTAGTTTATAAAATCTTTGATCTAGGACTATGAAATCGGTGGGAATGTTGATTATCTCGGTGTGTCTAGATTTCTCTAAACCTCGATAGCTTGTGCCGCTCCCTTCCTGCTTCATGGTGTCACAGGACAGGAGAGATGGTAAGTTGCGTTAATTTCAACCACAAACCTAGATCTAGCTCCAGACCGACAAATAAGACGAAAGACGTGAAAATATAAGACAGATGGAATGAACAGGGATCGAACCTGCGCCTCGATGCGGCACCCATCGCCTTGCCGAGACAAGACCAGATACTTAACCACTGAGCTATCCGCATCTACAAAAATAGATGCTTCAGGGACAGTGACTTTCATGCTGGCTTGAATAGACTAAGAGGTTGAATCGCTAAGAACGATCAAGTAAATATTTTTACAGGGCACAATAATTATTAACCCACCATCCTCTATCATTGCTTGACTGCCTTCTTTGTTTCTATAAGTAATTATAGATTGTTTTTGTGGCGAGGCGTGCGTGTGTACCAATTTATAATTCTGGTTTGACTGACTCAGGGAGAACTCTCCATGCCATTAATTGAGTAACGATATTTCTATGACTCACTGCTAAAATATAATTAGGATGCATCATTGGTGGATAGCCTTTTTTCTCCTTCGTTGTTATTATTATTATTATTATTATTATTATTATTATTATTATTATTATTATTATTATTATTAGCAGCAGCAGCAACAGCAGCAGCAATAGTAGTAGTAGTAGTAGTAGTAGTAGTAGTAGTAGTAGTAGTAGTTGTAGTAGTAGTAGTAGTAGTAGCAGTAGTAGTAGTAGCAGTAGTAGTAGTAGTAGTAGTAGTAGTAGTAGTAGTAGCAGTAGTAGTAGGAGTAATGTTAGTGGTAGTGGCAGTGGTCGTAATGGTAGTGGTAGTGGTAGTGGTAGTAGTAGTAGTAGTAGTAGTAGTAGTAGTAGTAGTAGTAGTAGTAGTAGTAGTAGTAGTAGTAGTATGTATGTATTTATGTATGTATAGTTGTGGGTTTTTTTTATTTTCTTCATTTCGGCATGCTTCCTAAGATCAGAAAAAG
>JAWDGP010004109.1:287500-295000 GCA_033675545.1 Elysia crispata | reverse complement strand
TTCTCCTTGACATTAAATTTATTAATATTTATCAAGCTCTTTACGATTTGTAAAGCCCGTAATCTTCCCTATCTGTGACGTAAGGCGAACTGAATTTGTGTCAAACTGAGAGGTCTGGCGCTATTCCGTCCGGTGTGCGGACTATCTTTTCCGTACGTCAAAGCTTTGACTCTACTCTAGGTCGATACTGTGGTTTTCAGAAGTTGTGCTGTCATCCATTTTTGGCGCTCAGTTCCGTCTGTCTGTCTGTCTCTGTCTCTCTGTCTCTCTCTCCCTGTCTCTTTTTTCTCTCTATCCCTCCCTTTCTTTCTTTGTCCCTCTCTCTGTCTTTCCCTCTCTCCCTCTCTCTGTCTGTCTCCCCTTTTCTCTCTGTCTGTCTCTACCTGATTCACTGTCTCTCTGTCTGTCTCTCTCTCTTTCTCTCTCTCTCTCTCTCTCTCTCTTTCTCTCTCTCTCTCTCTCTCTCTCTTTCCCTCACTGCTCTCTCTCTCTCTCTCTCTCTCTCTCTCTCTCTCTCACTCACTCTCTCTCTGTCTCCACCAGACATTCAAACCCGAACTAGAGGTCTTGTATATTTCCAAGAACTGCCACACGACCCCTGTACCTCACTCTCTCTGTCTCTCTCTCTCTCTCTCTCTCTCTCTCTCTCTCTCTCTCTCTCTCTCTCTGTCTGTCTGTCTGTCTGTCTGTCTGTCTCTCTCTCTCTCTCTCTCTCTCTCTCTCTCTCTCTCTCTCTCTCTCTCTCTCTCTCTCTCTCTCTCTAGAGGTCTTGTATATTTCCAAGAACTGCCACACGACCCCTCTACCTACCACAGCGTTTGAAGAAAAAAAAGATTAAAAAAAAAAATGAACTGAAATTAGACAGTAGGAACCCAAAAGCCATTTCGATGTGAATTTCTGTATTGAATGTCTGCATTACATTTACAACCATAAGTTCGCTAGGACAAGAAAAAGGTTCTACGAAAAATAGTTCTCCTTCTATTAAAACATGGTAAATGAACTTATGAGACACAGCGACCGTAGAGAAGAAGAGAGACAATACAGAGGGCAGTGCGTTGATCAACTTGTGCGACTAAAGGGAGAAGCTCGTCTTGACAACAATGGTATGTGACCGTCAGCCGCTATGTTTGAATGATATCAGTGCTATAAATAGATCAGTGGTACATGGACCAGCCCTGGCTACAGTAAGCACTGGTGTGTGTGTGTGTGTATGTGTGTGTGCTGACCTCATCCCTTGGATAGGGTCAAGGGGAGATAGAGACGCACACACACACACACCCAGATACATATAGTGATATTTTCAATTATTCTCTCTCTCTCTCTCTCTCTCTCTCTCTCTCTCTCTCTCTCCATCGCTTTTTCTCAAATATTCTTTCAGTCTGCCTGTATGTCTGTCTCTTTTTCTGCCACTGTGTGTGTGTCTATCTTTCTTTCTCTCTGTCTCTCTCTGTCTCTCTCTCTCTCTCTCTCTCTCTCTCTCTCTCTCTCTCTCTCTCTCTCTCTCTCTCTCTCTCTCTCCCCCTTACTCTCTTCTCCTTCCCTCTACCAGCTTTTCCTCCATAATACTCTCTGTGTCTCTTTCTTCGCCAACATTCTCTCCCCCAAACTGCACCATGAACTCTGACCTTTCACTCCACCGTTTTTTTTTTTTTCTGCTTTTCCCCCTCTGATTGTAAAGGTCAGCCTGGCATTATCTTACGCCGTAGAGTATGGTTTTAGTGCGAGACCCCAATCTGCCCACCAATGACGGAGTGCAGTCGTATGACAGCCAGATCGGGTTTCACATCATCAAAACAAATTACCACAATCAACCTGGTCATGCTCCAGCGAATTTCGTATCGCTCTTGTTTGTCTGTCTCCTAAGCACATTAAGGCTTACTTTAGTATAAGAAGTAAATATGAGTTGATTTTACTGTCTCTTAAGTCCATCTATTCCCCACTCTCATCCTCCCCCCACCCCCCCCCCCCCCCTTTTTTTTTTTTGCTTTTCTATGGACTTCCCTCTCATCAAACCAGCTTCAATATTATCACAGTAATTCAAAACAAAACAAAACAAACAAACAACAACAAAAACTGTTGAGCAATGCAACTAGATGTTAATGTTGTGGACTGAATGTTAAAAGCATTAATGGCTCTTAACTTAAAAAAAAAAAAATATTGCAAGGTGTTAAAATTTTACTCTGTCTGTCGTTTCTTCCCCCCCCCCTCTCCATCTCTCTCCATCCCTCTCTCTCTCTCTCTCTCTGACTCTCTCTTTCTCTTTCTCTCCCTCTCTGTCTCCCTCCCTCTATCTCTCTCCCCTCTCTCTCTCTCTCTTTCTCCCTCTCTCTCTCTCTCTCTGTCTCCCTCCCCCTGTCTCTCTCTCTCTTTCTCCCTCTCTCTGTCCCTCTCCCTCTCTCTCTCTCTACCTCCCTCCTCCCCTCTCTCTCTCTCCCTCCCTTCCCCCCTCTCTCTCTCTTTCTCCCTCTCTCTCTCTCCCTCTCTCCACTCTCTCTCTTCCTTCCCCTCTCTCTCTCTCTTTCTCCCTCTCTCGGTCTCCCTTCCTCTCTCTCTCCCTCTCTCGGTCTCCCTTCCTCTCTCTCTCTCTCTCTCTCTCTCTCTCTCCCATCTTCTCTCTCTTCCCCTCCCCCTTATCAATCTCGAACTTTTCAAACGGGCCTCAGATCTGAACCGATGTCCAGTCCCGCCTGGTTACAGTCACAAACCGGTCCGAACCCGATCCGCACTGACTTGAACCGATTCACACCATCACAAACATTTTTCTACCGCAACCCGACACTTCCCAGCGGGTTTTTGAGTCTGTAGTGATAGCTGATTGTATTACTGGTGAACTGAAAGCTGAGCTCGTCTCTCTGAAATCCTGAGAAATGATCCTGTTTGATTTGGTCAGCCCGGTACCCAGATCCGTTACATGTACTAATCTTAACCGTATTTGGTTCCACCCGGTAACTAGAGCCGTTGACAACCGGTTCACACGGTGAAGTTTTTTGTAGATCGACTCGGTTATGGCGGTCGGTTTACAGGTTGAAGTATCAGGTAGATAGACTCGGTTGTGAGAACCGGTTTTCAGATTGCAGTTTCGGGTAGATAGACTCGGTTGTGAGAACCGGTTTCCAGATTGCAGTTTCGGGTAGATAGACTCGGTTGTGAGAACCGGTTTTCAGATTGAAGTTTCGGGTAGATAGACTCGGTTGTGAGAACCGGTTTTCAGATTGCAGTTGCGGGTAGAAAAACTCGGTTGTGAGAACCGGTTTTCAGATTGCAGTTTCGGGTAGAAAAACTCGGTTGTGAGAACCGGTTTTCAGATTGCAGTTTCGGGTAGAAAAACTCGGTTTTGAGAACCGGTTTTCAGATTGCAGTTTCGGGTAGAAAGACTCAGTTGTAAGAACTGGTTTCCAGTTAAGTTACGGGCAGAAAGACTCGGTTGTGAGAAATGGTTTCTAGTTAAGTTATGGGTCGAAAGACTCGGTTGAGTGAACCACTGGCTTATGTAATCAGGGCCTGGCGAGAATAAAACCAGAGGGATTGGTCTAAAGGTGTGGTACGCAGATAGTACAGTAACAAACATATTGTTGTAGAAGTTGGTTCTTCGCTTCACAACTGACAATGATTAGGGTGATGATGATGTGTGTTGGTGGTGGTGGTAGGTGATAATGATGATGATGATGATGACTAAGATGATGGTGATGATTATAATGATGACGAGGATGATGCGGCTGATAATAATAGTGACTACACTACTAAGAAATTGAAAAATGAAAGGCTGACCTTCAAATGAAAGATCCAAATTGATAGACAGATAGATTGATAGATTGATAGATAGATAGGTAGGTAGGTAGATAGATAGATAGATAGATAGATAGATAGGTAGGTAGGTACATAGATAGATAGATAGATAGATAGATAGATAGATAGATAGATAGATAGATAGAAAGATAGATAGATATTTAGATACTTTCTGGGGTACACACAAAAAGAACAACCTCTATTCCAAATTCCTCCTGTTATAATTTTTTTTCCCCAGCAAACCCCACACCTTTCTCTCCCCTTACCCCTAGCCCATACCTTCCCCAGCATATTCAAAACACCGAGGTTTTTTTTTTATTTTTTGAAACCTCCACAAGGAACAAAATCGAACTCACAAAATTTCCACGAAAACTTTTCGAGCCCTCCATCTTCGGCTGGCGATGAGAGGCGGGAGTTAATCAAAACTCTGGCTTGCGCATGCACGAACAGCCGCTTCCGGGGTAGCTCGGATTTCCACCATCTTGTCTGGCAGTGACCCCGCCCCCTTATCGTGACAGGGGGAAGTTACTCTAGACTTGCTAATTCAACCACGGATGTGGTGGAAGAGTTATCTGCTGGAAAAAGAAAAAGAAAAAACAACAACAAAAAAAAAACTCCTCGTCTTTGTTCTAGCTGCCCAATTTACACATAATTTTTATTTTATTTTAATTTTCTCTCGCCTAAGTCGTTCTTCAAAGGTCAGGTCAGATCAGGGGGATAACTCGTATTGAAATCACAAACATCAAAGAGAGATGACTTGACAAAAGGTTTAAAATTTTAGAAAATATTGATTATTATTATTATTATTATTATTATTATTATTATTATTATTATTATTATTATTATTATTATTATTATTATTATTATTATTATTATTATTATTATTATTATTATTATTGTTATTATTATTATTATTATTATTATTATTATTATTATTATTATTATTATTATTATTATTATTATTATCATTATTATTATTATTAATTTCATTGTTATGTTGTTATTGTTGCTTTGGTTTTTAACTCATCAGTTCTATGAAATATTTGCTTCTTTTTGTCTCTGGTTATTTCCCCCCCCCCCCCCCCCCTCCCCCCCTATTTTTTTTTCTCTCACCCGTCTGATTCTATTAATTTTTACTGGCACGAAAGATAGATGGCTTGGCGTCATACGTGGGCTTCTGGTGGAATTTCTCCGTCGCTCTAAGCTAGGGGCTCCAGCCTACAAGCCATGTCATGTCGTGAAAAAGTCCACAGTGTTTGCATAGCTCAGTTATTGTTTGCAAGCTTCGACACTAGATTGTGTGATGTTTTTGTTTTTGTTCCTTTTATTATTAGTTTTGTTATCCTGCCTGTTACCATTAATATTGTTATCCTGATATTATAAATGGTGTTTGTCATAATATTGGGGAGGACTATGACATTGTTATGCGGTTGTGTGTGTGTGTAGGGGGGGAGAAATCTAGCTTCAGCCCAGAACCTTGGAGCTGCTGTCATCTCGAACTGTGTCTGTGTCTGCTGTCTTCATTAAGGCAGACAAAAAAACAAACAAAAAAAAAAAAAAAAAAAACCCAGAGCAACTCGTTTTTAATTAACGCACGTGACTTCTCGAAGTTTGGAGCTTATCTTCTGCTCCGATCTTGTAGGCGACCTTTCGATTATTTCCGGGATGTTGATGCGCATGCGTGTGAGGATTTGAAAAAAAAAAAAAAAAAACCCACGGTGACAGACCAGTGTGAAAGTTGTGAATATTGTAGAAAATTGAGTGGAAGATTTGGAGAAAAAATGAAAGAGAATATGAAAGATCTATGCAAATATTTGTTGGTAAAAAAAAAAATGCTATAAGATATTCATTTAAATATGTAGATTGATAGATAGTTGGATAGATAGATAGATATAAATAGATAGATAGATAGATGGATAGATAGTTAGTTAGATAGATAGATAGATAGATAGATATAAAATAGATAGATAGATAGATGGATGGATGGATGGATGGATGGATAGATCGAGAGAAAGTGAAAGCAGGGAGAAGAGACAGACAGACAGACAGAGACAGAGAAAGAGATAGAGAGAGAGAGAGAAAGAGAGAGAGAGACAGACAGACAGACAGACAGACGAGGGGAACACAAGACGTAAGAGAAAGGGTGATAAAGTAAAGGCAAAGGTATACAAACACATTCTATTAATTTAAATTTTTTCCCCATATAATCAAACTAAATAAGTCGTGTAACGACGTCGTGATCATGAACATGTTTCCAACAACATCAGCTTAAGATAATATGCTCGTGCCAAATATACAGATCAACCAAGATGGCGGGATTGGAGTAACGGCGGAAGTTTGAAAAAACCTCCAGTACAAGGAAACTGGATTTAGTTGTAAGATCTATCGGCGAGTTGAATATTACTGAACATGGCCCTAATATCATCACACAAAGAGGGAGAAATCTTTCGCGTTGAAACACAAGGAAACACTGGAAGAAGCCAAGCTAGTGAAAGTATTTCAAGAAATTCGAGTCATGTTTCACCACTTTGAAACCGTTTGTCGGCCCCTTCACACGCAGACAAGACGCGGGGAAATTCTGAAGTGAGAGTGGTCTGCCCTTGTTTCTCAAAGAGGAAGTTCGTGTGGCGGATATGGTGGAGTGGGGGACAACATGGCACGGAGAGAGTGGAGAGGGAGAGAGTGGAAGGGGGGGGGGGGGGGGGCGACGAGGGAAAGAGAGAGTGGGGGGAGAGGGAAGGAGAGAGAGAGGGAGAGAGTGGTGAGGGGAGAGTGTGGAGGGAGGGGGAGGGAAGAGGGGAGGAGAGAGAGAGTAGGAGAGAGTGGTGAGGGGAGAGTGTGGAGAGAGAGAGAGAGAGGGAGAGAGAGAGAGAGATAGTGGTGAGGGGAGAGAGGGAGAGATAGAGGGAGATAGTGGTGAGGGGAGAGAAGGAGAGATAGGGGGTGAGAAGAGACAGAGACAGAGACAGAGAGAGAGAGAGAGAGAGAGAGAGAGAGAGAGACAGAGACAGAGAGAGAGAGACAGAGACAGAGAGAGGGGAGGAGAGAGAGAGGGAGATAGTGGTGAGGGGAGAGAGGGAGAGAGAGAGGGAGATAGTGGTGAGGGGAGAGAGGGAGAAAGAGAGGGGGAGAAGAGAGAGAGACAGAGAGAGAGACAGAGACAGAGAGAGGGAGAGAGAGAGAGGGAGATAGTGGTGAGGGGAGAGAGGGAGAGATAGGGGGTGAGAAGAGAGAGAGACAGAGAGAGACAGAGACAGAGAGAGAGAGAGAGACAGAGACAGAGAGAGGGAGATAGTGGTGAGTAGAGAGAGGGAGAGAGAGAGGGAGATATAGGGGGTGAGAAGAGAGAGACAGAGAGAGACAGAGAGAGAGACAGAGACAGAGAGAGGGAGAGAGAGGGAGATAGTGGTGAGGGGAGAGAGACAGAGAGAGAGAGAGATAGGGGGTGAGAAGAGAGACAGAGACAGAGAGAGGGAGAGAGAGGGAGATAGTGGTGAGGGGAGAGAGACAGAGAGAGAGAGAGAGATTCTGATGGCAAGAAATAAATCATCCTAAAAAAACCAACTGTTATTTTATCATCTGTCAACGCATGTATGAAACATGCTGTTGTAACTTCTAAGCAATATACAAGTCTCCCACTTTTTTGGCGTCATTTGGAATTTCTCCCTTTCCTTTCACAACATCTGCTTGAACAAAATCCATTTCCCTTTTTTT
>JAWDGP010004109.1:270000-285000 GCA_033675545.1 Elysia crispata | reverse complement strand
TGTCGCTTGCTTGTTTTGTGATACTAGTTGTATTGCAATACACCATATTGGCACAGCTCCCCGTTTCATCCTAGACATTGTGTGACACATGGAAACATTCTGAACTTTAATATTCTATTTCAGTTTACTGTCACAACAAAAGAAAGCTTTTACAGGTTCTCGTTACAACAGTCATTAAAAATGGCGGCATTTTTCTGCGTTAATCACAGCATTTCTTTGTAACGTTTTGGGCCCGTGGATCTAGATCTAGAATCCACTTTATGGCGGTTGGAAAAAAAAAAATAATAAAAAAAACCGTTGCGCCATCTGGCTGTTCAGTGCAGTCGTTTAAATTTCACGGCCGGAAAAATTAAATCTAGAACTTTGTAATGGGTTTCCCCGCTCTTTCATACTTTGTGGTGCGCAGAGCTTGACTAATATATTCATGTGGGTTTTTGTTTCTTTTGTTTTGTTTATGTTGTTGTAATTATCTTCTGCGGGTGTTTATGGCACACATATATCAGGTGCTGTGATCTTCCGGTGGAGAAAGGGGAGAGAGGGAGGGGCAAGGTTGGGGGGGGGGGGGAAGGGGGGGGGTAATAGGTAGATAGATAGGTAGATAGATAGATAGATGGATAGATAGATAGTATAGGGGGGAGATGGTAAGGGGAGAGAGGGAGGGGCAAGGTTAAGGGGGGGGGGGAATAGGTAGATAGATAGATGGATAGATAGATAGTATAGGGGGGAGATGGTAAGGGGAGAGAGGGAAAGATTAGAATAGAGTGTGGAGATAGAAAGAGCTGAAAGGAAGAGTTAGGGCGTACATTGAGAAGAAAAAGATTAACATATCAAGAGAGAGAGAGGATTGTAAATAGTTCCATTATAATGCGAGAAAGAGAAAGGGAGAGAGAGAGAGAGAGAGAGAGAGAGAGAGAGAGAGAGAGAGAGAGAAGGAGACGGAGAAAGGGAGATACTATATCTGTTTCTTTCGAACTCTTTATCTATCTATATATCTATCTATCTACAGTCTACCTGTGCATTTATCTATTTCTTTATGTCATCACTAACTATCACGTCACCTTTTTATCTCTCTTCCTATTGCGTGTTTATCACCTTCACTGGGAGACATGTATCGTGAATGGCTGCGTCTTTAACATTCGTCAGCTAACATTCACTGAACGTTCTTTCTGTCTGATTATCTGTCTGCCCATCTGACAGTTCTTATCTAAAGTAAAACAAGTGTTCCTTTCTCGGCTCTTCATTCTAGGACAAAATATTTCATAGTTATTTGTTCTCTCTCTCTCTATCTCTGTCTCTCTCTCTCTCTCTCTCTCTCTCTCTCTCTCTCTCTCTCTCTCTCGCTCTTTAGGACATTCTCTTCCAGACACCTCTCCAAAGTCACGTGGTGTTGTTAGTACCACTAGATAGATCCCTCTACTGACCCCGACATAACCACAGACAGCAGATAACAGCAGATCAGCTCTGTAGGACATTCTCTTCCAGTAACCTCTCCAAAGTCACGTGGTGTTGTTAGTACCACTAGATAGATCCCTCTACTGACCCCGACATAACCACAGACAGCAGATCAGCTCTGTAGGACATTCTCTTCCAATCACCTCTCCAAAGTCACGTGGTGTTGTTAGTACCACTAGATAGATCCCTCTACTGACCCCGACATAACCACAGACAGCAGATAACAGCAGATCAGCTCTGTAGGACATTCTCTTCCAATCACCTCTCCAAAGTCACGTGGTGTTGTTAGTACCACTAGATAGATCCCTCTACTGACCCCGACATAACCACAGACAGCAGATAACAGCAGATCAGCTCTGTAGGACATTCTCTTCCAGTCACTTCTCCAAAGTCACGTGGTGTTGTTAGTACCACTAGATAGATCCCTCTACTGACCCCGACATAACCACAGACAGCAGATAACAGCAGATCAGCTCTGTAGGACATTCTCTTCCAGTAACCTCTCCAAAGTCACGTGGTGTTGTTAGTACCACTAGATAGATCCCTCTACTGACCCCGACATAACCACAGACAGCAGATAACAGCAGATCAGCTCTGTAGGACATTCTCTTCCAGTCACTTCTCCAAAGTCACGTGGTGTTGTTAGTACCACTAGATAGATCCCTCTACTGACCCCGACATAACCACAAAAGCCGCCTTTCAAAAAAAAAAAAAAAAAAATAATAATAATAATAATAATAATAAAAATAATAATGACATAATAATAATAATAATAATAATAATAATAAAAAAAATAATAATGACATAATAATAATAATAATAATAATAATAATAATAATAATAATAATAACAATAATAATAATAATAATAATAATAATAATAATAATAATAATAATAATAATAATAATAATAATAATAATAATAATAATAATAATAATAATAATAATAATAATAATAATAATAATAATAATAATAATAATAATAATAATAATAATAATAATAATAATAATAATAATAATAATAATAATAATAATAATAATAGTAATGAAACAAACCAAACTCCTTTTGACCTCCCTTGTAAACGAAACTTTTCGCCCATTACCGAAACACCGCGAGAGTCTCGCTGGAGAAGACGGCTCGACACAAGCTTCAAGAGACAAATGCCGGGTTTTAATGACAGACTGGCATTTGAGAGACCGTCGCTTGGATTTTGAAAAATCGATGTGTCTTTTGTCTTATTCTGGTCCAGATTTTCTAAACGGTTTTTGTTTTGTTTTGTTGGTTTTTCTTTTCATCCTTTCAAAGTGACAACGCGAAATCTCTTTTATCTGTCGCAACACTGAAAGGAATCTATTGAAATGAATTTCTGTCATTAGGTGTTTTTTTTTTTATTATTATTTTCACTGGGAAAGTCATGTCACTCGTGTCACCCGCAGCTCTCGTCTGGCCAACTAATTAGCATATTTTAACTGGGTCATTGGGTCACTAGAGGGCGCGGCCAGCAGGAAGCGGTTTGTCAGCAGACGTGAGGAGATTGGAGTTGTTAATTTCTCTTTCTTCCTCCTTCTCTCCTTCTATCAATATCTCTTTATTCTCTCTCTCCCTCTCTCTCTCTCTCTCTCTCTCTCTCTCTCTCTCTCTCTCTCTCTCTCTCTCTCTCTCTCTCTCGCTCTCTCTCCTTTCTGCTATGTTTTCCTCTCATTCTTTCTATCTATACATCTATCTTTCTATCTTTTTCAAAAAGCATCTACATGTATCTATCTATCTACACCTGCCTTTCTTTCTGACTTTCCACATCAATTTTTTTGTATGTCTGTAATTTTCTGTTCAATCATATTTTTATCAGTTTATTTATTTCTATGATATATTTCTTTCCTCTGTTTGCTAGTTTTCTGTAACCCATTCTTTATAACCCATCCTCTACCTATTTCTCAGTTCATCTATCTTCCTTCAATCTTCTAATCCACTTGTCTTCTGCAATCCTCCAATCTTCTAATCCACTTGTCTTCTCCAATCTTCTAATCCACTTGTCTTCTCCAATCTTCTAATCCACCAATCTTCTCCAATCCCCCAATCTTCTAATCCACTTATCTTCTCCAATCCTCTAATCCACCAATCTTCTCCAATCTCCCAATCTTCTAATCCACTTGTCTTCTCCAATCTTCTCCAATCTTCTAATCCACCAATCTTCTCCAATCCTCCAATCTTCTAATCCACTTGTCTTCTCCAATCTTCTAATCCACCAATCTTCTCCAATCCCCCAATCTTCTAATCCACTTGTCTTCTCCAATCCTCTAATCCACCAATCTTCTCCAATCTCCCAATCTTCTAATCCACTTGTCTTTTCCAATCTTCTAATCCACCAATCTTCTCCAACCCTCTAATCCAACAGTCTTCTCCAAACCCCTAATCCACCGATCTTCTCCAAACCTCCAATTCTCTAATCCACCTATATTCTCCAATCCTTCAATCCACCAATATTCTCCAATCCGTTAATCCACCAATACTCTCCAATCTATCTATCCTCTAATCCACTAGTCTTATCCAATCTTCTCATCCACCAATATTCACCAATCCTCCTAATCATTAATCCACCAATGCTCTCCAAACCTCCAACCCTTTAACCCACCAATCTTTTGCAATCCTCTAATCCTCCAATCTCCTCCAATCCACCTGTAGCGGCGTGTGAACCACTGCCATCCTCCAAGAGCTACAGCCTGAATCCACCAATCTTCTCCAATCCACCTGTAGCGGCGTGTGAACCACTGCCCTCCTCCCAGAGCTACAGCCTGAATCCACCAATCTTCTCCAATCCTCTAATCCACCAATCTCATCCAATCCACCTGTAGCGGCGTGTGAACCACTGCCCTCCTCCCAGAGCTACAGCCTGAATCCACCAATCTTCTCCAATTCTCTAATCCACCAATTCTCCTTTAATCCTCTAATCCACCAATCTTCTCCAATCCACCTGTAGCGGCGTGTGAGCCACTGCCCTCCTCCCAGAGGTACAGCCTGAATCCACCAGTCTTCTCCAATCCTCTAATCCACCAATCTCCTCCAATCCTCTAATCCACCAATCTTCTCCAATCATCTAATCCACCAATCTTCTTCAATCCTCTAATCCATCAATCTCCTCCAATCCACCTGTAGCGGCGTGTGAACCACTGCCCTCCTCCCAGAGCTACAGCCTGAATTCGCTGCGAAGGTCAGTAGGTCAGGTCGTCAAGGTCACCTGCACCGGAAGTGATGACGCCGGAAGTACTTCCAGCAAGAAGCGGGAAGAAACCATAACAACCGTGTTGAAGTGTCTGCCCAGCCTCAGATGGAACAGTACAGTCCCTGACTGCAGCACCCAGCCAGGTGAGTGTGGGTGGCGCCCCCTTACCGCTAGCTTCTCAGGGACGCTGGAGTGGTTTAAAAACCGTTATTTCAGGTGGAACCAGATTGTTCCAAGCACTGTAGAGACTCTGCCATGGTAGTTCAAATACCATAATTCTGGTGGAATTAGATTGCCCTGGCATTAGAGAGACTCTGCCATGGTGGTTCAAATACCATAATTCTGGTGGAATTAGATTGCCCTGGCATTAGAGAGACTCTGCCATGGTGGTTCAAATACCATAATTCTGGTGGAATTAGATTGCCCTGGTATTGAGAGATCCTGCCATGGTGGTTCAAAAACCATAATTCTGGTGGAATTAGATTGCCCTGGCATTAGAGAGACTCTGCCATGGTGGTTCAAATACCATAATTCTGGTGGAATTAGATTGCCCTGGTATTAGAGAGACGCTGCTGGGGTGGTTCAAATACCATAATTCTGGTGGAATTAGATTGCCCTGGTATTAGAGAGACGCTGCTGGGGTGGTTCAAATACCATAATTCTGGTGGAATTAGATTGTCCTGGTATTAGAGAGACTCTGCCATGGTGGTTCAAATACCATAATTCTGGTGGAATTAGATTGTCCCTGACACTGGAGAGACGCTGCTGGGGTGGTTCAAATACCATAATTCTGGTGGAATTAGATTGTCCCTGGCATTAGAGAGACGCTGCTGGGGTGGTTCAAATACCATATTTCTGGTTGAACCAGATTGTCTTAAGGGAATGTCGGCTGGGTCTACCTTTTTTGTGGTAATGGGTTGGTAGAAATTTTTACTGGGTCTGTGTATAGTGGGATAGTAAGATTATTGAGGAAGAGACAACAAACAGGCAGGCAGATAGATGGAGGAAGGAATCTAAAGAAACAGAAAATATAAAGATTCTTAAAAAAAATTAGACTAGGACACGGTCATGTATAATGTAGATAGATTTTAAAGTTAAAGAAGAACTGTGGGAGAGGGTGCGATAGAGATACGCCGAGAGTAAAAGAGATTGTGCTTGCATTTGAGAGTTAGAGAAATTATGGATAAGAGAGAGAGAGGAGAGAGAGAGAGAGAGAGAGAGAGAGAGAGAGAGAGAGAGAGAGAGAGAGAGAGAGAGAGAGAGAGAGAGAGAGAGAGAGAGAGAGAGAGATATGAAATAAGCTCTCATGAGAGGAAAAAATTGAAAATCAATAAATGCTTGTTGTGTAGTCAGTAACCCCCATTATCTGTCCCTACCCCTCCTCTTCCCATGTGCCTCTCCACTGTCCAGAGGACGAAAGTTCCCCCGGTCTTGTGCTGGTCATCGTGTGGTCAGTTGGAGGAATCCTGCTCTTTACCCTCGTCATCCTCATCATCCTCATCATCAGAGCGAAGAAAAAGACAGAAGAGAACCAGCTGAGGTAGGTGGAGACATTCCTCCTTCACATCTTCATCATTATCATTATCATCATCATCATCATCATTATTATCATCATTATCATTATCATCATCATTATCATTATTATCATCATCATCATCATCCTCATCATCATCATCATCATCATCATCATTATCATTATTATCATTATTATCATTATTATCATCATCATCATCATCATCCTTATCATTATTATCATCATTATTATTATCATTATTATTATCATTATTATTATCATTATCATCATCATCATCATTATTATTATTATTATTATTATTATTATTATTATTATTATTATTATTATTATTATTATTATTATTATTATTATTATTATTATAACAGTAATAATAACAACAAGAACGACAACAACAACAACAACAACAACAACAACAACAACAATAATAATAATAATAATAATAATAATAATAATAATAATAATAATAACAATTATAATGATGATCATAATAAAAATAAAAATAAAATAAGGAGAGAAAGAAGCAGAAAAAGAAGAAGACGAAGAATGAGTTTAAAAGAAGAAGAAGAAGAAGAAGAAGAAGAAGAAGAAGAAGAAGAAGAAGAAGAACAACAACAACAACAACAACAACAACAACAACAACAACAACAACAACAACAACAACAACAACAACAACAATAATAATAATAATAATAATAATAATAATAATAATGATGATCATCATCATGATGATCATAATAAAAATAAAAAAAGGAGAAGAAGAAGAAGAAGAAGAAGAAGAAGAAGAACAACAACAACAACAACAACAACAACAACAACAACAACAACAACAACAACAAGAACAAGAACAAGAACAATAATAGGAAGAAATAATTTAACCAACAAATCAAAACTCTTCATCTTCATTTTCGACTACAAGTATCATGGCCAGTTTTAACTACCACACTCTTTACTGCTATCGCATTCAACATGAAACAACTGTTAAAAACTGGTACACAAAAACCAGACAGCCTTCAGCCAGCTCTATGCTCACCTCGTTGTGCACGAGTTATGTGAACCAAACATGAATTCTTCTGTCATTCATAATACCAGGGCTGGGAGTCAGCAGGCGTCAGTGTTCACGGTCAGGGGAGCTAACCAGGGCAGAGATTGGGCAGACAACCCTGCTTTCTCCAGGGCAGACGAGAGATGTTCAGAGTTATCTCCCGGCCCGGAACAGGATCAAACGAGTGAGTTTGTAGTAGTAGTAGTGGTAGTAGTAGTAGTAGTAGTAGTAGTAGTAGTAGTAGTAGTAGTAGTAGTGGTAGTGGTGGTGGTAGTAGTAGTGGTAGTCGTGGTGGTAGTATTAGTAGTAGTAGTAGTAGTTGTAGTAGTAGTAGTAGTAGTTGTTTTAGTAGTTGTAGTAGTAGTATTAGTAGTAGTAGTAGTTGTAGTAGTGGTAGTAGTGGTAGTAGTGGTAGTAGTAGTAGTAGTAGTAGTACTACTAGTAGTGTAGTAGTAGTGGTAGTAGTGGCAGTAGTGGTAGTAGTAGTAGTAGTAGTAGTAGTAGTAGTAGTAGTGGTGGTGGTGGTAGTAGTGGCAGTAGTGGTAGTATTAGTAGTAGTTTTAGTAGTAGTAGTAGTAGTTGTAGTTTTAGTAGTAGTAGTAGTAGTAGTAGTAGCAGTAGTAGTAGTAGTAGTAGCTAGTAGTAGTAGAAGTAGTGGTAGTAATAGTGGTAGTAGTAGTGGTAGTGTGGTAGTAGTGGTAGTAGTAGTATTAGTATTAGTAGTAGTGGTAGTAGTAGTAGTAGTAGTAGTAGTAGTAGTAGTAGTAGTAGTAGTAGCAGTAGAAGTAGTAGTAGTAGCAGCAGCAGCAGCAGGCAGCGGTAGTAGTAGTAGTAGTAGTAGTAGTAGTAGTAGTAGTAGTTGTAGTAGTAGTAGTAGTAGTAGTAGTAGTAGTAGTAGTAGTAGTAGTAGTAGTAGTAGTAGTAGTAGTAGTAGTAGTACTTGTAGTAGTAGTGGTGGTGGTGGTGATAGTAGTAGTAGTATTGGCAGCAGCAGCAGCAGCAGCAGCAGTAGTAGTAGTAGTAGTAGTAGTAGCAGCAGCAGTAGTAGTAGTAGTAGTAGTAGTAGTAGTAGTAGTAGTAGCTGTAGTAGTAGTAGTAGTAGTGGTAGTAGTAGTAGTAGTAGTGGTAGTAGTGGTAGTAGTAGTAGTAGTAGTAGTAGTAGTAGTAGTAGTAGTAGTAGTAGTAGTAGTAGTAGTGGTGGTTGTGGTGGTGTTGGTGGTAGTAGTAGTAGTAGTAGTAGTAGTAGTAGTAGTAGTAGTAGTAGTAGTAGTAGTAGTAGTAGTAGTAGTAGCAGTAGCAGTTCTTGTATGAAACATGTCAATTCAACCACTGATTTCTGTGCCATGACCTCTATCCCCCAGGTCCAACAAGACTTCCGTCATATCAAGAAGCAATCCTCAGTAACTATCTCATCCACGGCCGGAGCCCGCAACAGTTCACAGGCCGTCTTGGGGTGGATGGGAATGGCGGCACAGGCCTCACTGTGGCAGACGTCCATGCAGCAGACTTGCCTGGGTTTGTTAGAGTTAATGCCCCTCCCAGCTACAGAAGCAGCCAACTCCAACACTCCCGTTTCCACCCCGGCAATGCCAGTGTGGGGCAAGTGTGTGGCCCCGCCTGTGCCTCGGCACAAGGTCCCCCTTCAGCTGGTGGAGACACACAGCCGATGGAGAGTGCCGTCCGACCTGAAACTGAAATCAGAAACCCAGCAGTAAATAGCGCTGACAGGGTTCCGGCGGAAAGATGTCAGGACATGAGGGTTGTGGACAGCCAAAGAGCATCTAGGACTTCCGGTGACACCGAAATCAATTCCAGTCAGTCACCGAGAAGGGGTTGTGGTCATAGATACGGGCGTGGTGAAGAGTCTGTCACGCCCTTTAGGGAAACACAAGCAGGAACTGGGCTCTACCTAGTTACAGCAACGTCAGCAACATCATCATCATCATCATCATCATTACAACCATTACCAGCACAACCACAACCATCATCATCACCATCATCTTCTTCTTATCTGACGCATGCAGCATCCTTACCAACAGCCCCTCCACCCACATCTGGCACAGCTCTGACATCTCTGAGGTACGTGGAACCTTATCCGTCATGTTTCTTCGAGGAAGATCCGCCCCCTCCTTACACGCCCTGCCCAGCGTTCTACCGATCTCCGGCCAGGAGAAGCTGTACCGCTGCACCGACATCATCTGCAGGCAGCAGCAGCAGCAGCCGCAACCCACAGCAGCAACAGCACTTTCAGCGAGGAGAGCCATCACGCAGGACTCTTCATTTCATACCTTCCCACTCGAGTCCTGGTCACAACCGTCAGATTGTCTATGACGGTACACCTAACCGTCTGGTTTCCTATGACGATACACCCAATCGTCAGTTTTCCTATGACGATACACCCAATCGTCAGTTTTCCTATGACGGTACACCTAACCGTCTGGTTTCCTATGACGGTACACCCAACATTCATGGATTCTCCCATTCCAACCAATCAAATGCCCATGATGGGTCGCATGGCGGAAACGGCACTACTCCAGCATCATCTGAACCACCAACTCAGGGAACCATACTGAGCCAATCCCAGGGAACCATACTGAACCACTCCCAGGGACAGCAGACAGTGACTTCTCCAGCAGCTTTGATGTCCTCATCTTGCTCCTCCAACTCTCCGCCACGTTCAGTATACACTTCAATACCAGAAACAACGTGCATCCCCAGAGACAGCGGGTATTCCTCTGCTAGTATCACCACAACACCATCAACGTCGTCTTTAGGAACCTCCAAGCACATCGCACTAAATATTCCTCGGCCACAGATTACCAACAGAAACTTTCAGAGTTCTGTACAAGTATCGAGAGGGAATCCCCAAAGTGGTGTACAAGTATCGAGAGGGAATCCCCAAAGTGGTATACAAGTATCGAGAGGGGATCCCCAAAGTGGTGTACAAGTATCGAGAGGGAATCCCCAAAGTGGTGTACAATTTGTAAACAGCAATCCTCAAGCTATATGTATGATGACAAACGGGGATTCCCAGGATCATGCGCACTTGGTGGAACAGTCTCCGCACTGCAGTAGTAATGACAGAGCTCCTAGCACAGTCTGTCAGGCAGCACCCATCACGCCTCTTTACGTCATCCGAAGTTCTCAAACCACGCCCTCGGCCCCGCCCCCTGACACCTTGCCGAGTTTGATTCATCTCGAGGCTCCCCCACTTGGCACATCTACTCCCGTCAGCCAATCGCCTGCCGTGCAGCGAAGATTCGCCCCGCCTCTTCATCCTTCTTGCCCCAGAGGGCAACCATTCACATTCAGCAGCTCAGCTCAAGAGCCAATCACAGACTGCTATGTTGCCACTGACACCGCCCACCAGTCCGGCTCGGAGCAGCGGCCATCCTGCTTGTCAGGAGAAGTCTGTCATCCTGGCAGACAGAGCTACGAGTCTCCGAGAATCTCCACTATTTATCACATGCCTCGTCCCAGACATTCCAGGCAGACTGTTGCTCCCCTGGCGAGGTGAGCGGTCACACTCCACAATGTGACGTGCTGTGTTGTGATTGGTGGCGTCATGGTGATCTTTTGTTGCTTTTGCTATTTTTTTTTTGTTTGTTTGGAGGGGGGGGGGGGGCGGTTGTTTTTTGTTTTTGTTGTTTTAGTTTTTGTGAGAATGTGTGTCTGGATGTGTTTTCATATATTCTGGGGATGGTGTTTCTTGACGATGGTGGTCAAGCCTGTTTTGCTGCTTGCTGGTACTGCTGTCAATGTTGGTGATGGTGATACTGTATTGCTGTCTTCGGTTCTGCTTGAACATTAGCGATAAAGTGATGGTGTATGTAATTCTGCTTGCTGGTACTGCTGTCAATGTTGGTGATGGTGATACTGTATTGCTGTCTTCGGTTCTGCTTGAACATTAGCGATAAAGTGATGGTGTATGTAATTCTGCTTGCTAATACTGCTGTCAATGTTGGTGATGGAGATACTGTATTGCTGTCTTCGGTTCTGCTGGTGTTAACAGTACTTGGTATTTTGTCTTTGGTTGATCGCAGAAACATAAAATTTTCGACTGTAAACAATCAAACTCTCAGTCTAATTTATAAAAGACCTCAGCGGTTTCCCTTTGACCTTTAGCAAAGTTTCTTTAAATCAAATAGACAAATCTAAAAAGATCTGGCCCTAGAGTCAAGGTCATCTGTCAGAGGTGAAAGTTTGTCTAGGATCTGATATCTCCCATTTCCTCTATTTAAAAAAAATGTCAGAGTTTTCTTGTAATCCTCTGCATGGTAAAACTCTGATTTTGTTGTTGACCTGAAATTCTTTTTTCTCCCCAGATTGGAATCTGAATATTTCTGACTAATCTACAGACACATGATGAGATCTTCAAAGACAGACGAAGCTCGAAGAAATATTTCGTTTGCAGCTGAAACTTTAGCCCTATAGGCAGAAGGACTTGGGCCAGATAAGTCATAACTCATACGTTTGGATTCACCTATTCTGAACTAAAACCTTTTTTTTCTCATCCTGTACGAAGTTTTCAGTTCGGATGAGTTGGTTTTTTTTTTGTTGTTGTTGACTTTCGGGTTTCTCCAGAGGACATAAATGAATTTGGTTGTGTTTAAGGTGTTAAATATTTGTTGAAGTTTCACAACATCAGTTTAAGATTCTCATTTTTGCCTAGATCTATAATAATCTAATCGCACGTACCTCAAGTTATTTTTTTCTATATTTTTTTGTCTTCTGCTATCTTACACTGTGCAATAACAAAAAAAAAATGAGGAAAGTAAATTATATAACAATTATTTTGTTTTATTTGTAATATTGTTTGCATATATTCTCCGACCCCAGTATTATTTATTGCCCAAACGAACTTCTTTTCGTTTGGTTCACAATTTTATTTTTACATCTAACGTGCCAGTATTGAAGTATTTGGCTGTGTTTTGTACAGTTTCTTTTAGTTTTGTTTTTTGGTAAATATATAGATGCAAGAATTACGGTCTGGTTTCAAATTCCTGTAATAAGAGATTCAATAAAAAAGAATAAAGTTATTTTATGTCATGGAAATTACTTGATTGGACAAAATGAGACAAAAATTAAAGGTGTAATTTGTAGAGTTTTATCAATATTTGGTATCAAATGTACGAAACTTCAATACATTATTATTATTATTATTATTATTATTATTATTATTATTATTATTATTATTATTATTATTATTATTATTATTATTATTATTATTATTATAATTTTCTTGACAAGTCACAAAATACTCTGTCTGTTAGACTTACATTACCTGCGTCGAATGCCTTACTGGTGTATATACAGCTACTTTTTTTTGTTTAATGTATTTTTATGTAATGCAAAATTATCCTCTATACTAATGGCTTATGTTGAAGGAAACCGGTATGCCATAACTTTGATCTGATTTGCGACACGCCAATATTTTACACGGTACCATAATGTTTTACTCGAAGTTTTGATAAGAAATATGTTCTGTACCTTCATATCATGTGACCCTTTCATATCAATATGTTACGTCATCATGAATCAATAATACTTACACAGTCTTTAAAAGAAACGGCTAATTAATATTATACCATTAAATTATGTCAATGATAAATGCATATATTCTCTACAGGAAGTTGATTGCACGATATCCTCTCTTTACGTTTCGCTACTTTTTCTAAGTGTCCGTCATAGTCCTGGTCCTCACCAGTTGTGTTTATTCTTTATTTACCACGCCCAGGACATCATGGCGTCATGACCAACACTTTCAAACCTCGGCTTTATCTTCTTTTAAATCTTCGCAGACGTGAGAAGTAGCAAAGGTCTGGTTTTGTTCTTGATTTTGCAAAGGCCTCCCTCACAATCATGTGTCACATACGGCGTGCAGTCTAAGGCCTCAATCACATGCCGCATACGGCGCGCAGACTAAGGCCTCAATCACATGCCACATACGGCGTGCAGACTAAGGCCTCAATCACATGCCGCATACGGCGTGCAGACTAAGGCCTCAATCACATGCCGCATACGGCGTGCAGTCTAAGGCCTCAATCACATGCCGCACACGGCGTGCAGTCTAAGGCCTCAATCACATGCCGCATACGGCGTGCAGTCTAAGGCCTCAATCACATGCCACATACGACGTGCAGTCTAAGGCCTCAATCACATGCCGCATACGGCGTGCAGTCTAAGGCCTCAATCACATGCCACATACGACGTGCAGTCTAAGGCCTCAATCACATGCCGCATACGGCGTGCAGTCTAAGGCCTCAATCACATGCCCACGGCGTGCAGACTGAAGCTTCTTTATGTTCGCAGCTCATATATGTCCCTGACTGGTTCCCCCATATAACATATAGATACAGTGATAGCTTTCCTACGTCGTGTCTTACAAACCATCCATCGGGAGAGTTTGGGCTCATGCCACCTAACTTAGTAACGAACCTTAGACATTCAGAGGAAACATCGGAAGTAAAAAGATTGGTTTTTTTCTTTTGTTTTTTTATTTTTTAGTGTTGTAATACATGTTTCCAACGCTGCTAAACCTAAATACATGTATACATACTGACCAAGTGCCAAAGGCGTATTCTCTATTTTAATGTATTATGGTTAATCTTGTACAAAATACCAGGTTTCCCCCGCTCAAACTTCTCACCAGTATCTTTATAATCATGCTTCCTTTATGCCGTCAGCATCCCCAGAATGTTTTTGTTTGGATTTTGATGCAGTAACTGATCAATTTATTGATGTATGTCAGACATGTTTGCTACTGCATGCTGCCTGCTGTGTCTCTAGTTGTTTCCTTGAGTTTTGGCGTGTAAAAAAAAAGTTTAAGTTTCGTATTGGCTTCCAAATCAGTGTCTACACGGCTACTTTTTATAAAAACCGTTTTTAAGTTTTAAGTACAACATCACGAAAGTACGGTGGAGGTACAAACTTCTCTTGCCACTCCAGTATTAACTGATGTACATAGAGATAATCAGAGAGACGTCAGAGAGAGAGAGAGAGAGAGAGGGTGAGATAAAAGAGAAAGAGAGGGAGAGGAAAAGATAGATAGGCAGGGAGAGAGAAAGAGAGAGAGAGAGACGGGGGTGAGATAAAGGAGAAAGGGAGGTAGAGGGAAAGAAAGAGAGAGAGACACAGAGAGAGAGAGAGAGAGAGAGAGAGAGAGAGAGAGAGAGAGAGAGAGAGAGAGAGAGAGAGAGAGAGAGAGAGAGAGAGAGAGAGAGAGAGAGAGAGAGAGAGAGAGAGAGAGAGAGATGTGAATAGACCAGTGACAAAGAGATCCACTCTTCTGTGTGATTTTCATCAAAACATGAATCTTTTACTATGTCTAACATTTTGTGTTTCCTTCGTTTTTTGTCTTGGTCTTGGGCTCTGCTCGGTAGGAGATCCAAGTCTCGACAAACTGATTTGCATGTTTCTTTTGCTCAGAGTTTTAAAAACAAAACGGACCGAGAAAGTTTGACACGAAATAAAAAGTCTGAAGTCTGAAGTTTTTTTCTGGTAAAGAATGTTAGGATTGTTATAGATAACTATAGAGCTAATTTATATACATATATATATATATATATTTATATATATACACACACACACATATACACATACATACATACATTCATACATACATACATACATACATACATACATACATACATATATACACACATACATACACACTCACGAGAAAAGCCTAATAAGATAAGATATTTAAAGACTATAGAGGACAATAGACATAGAGCCAGGAAGAGGACTAAGATA
>JAWDGP010004109.1:242500-265000 GCA_033675545.1 Elysia crispata | reverse complement strand
AAAGGAATGCAATGCAACTCTCTCCGAGTCTGATGGCATGTACAAGGAAGATTTTTATTGTTTTCAAGTGTTTAGAAAAGAAATACAGTTGTTTGCATGCATGATTAAAGTTGTGACACAAATAAGAAATAATTATAATGCACTCATACATACATACACACACACAAACAAACAATGTGTTGTCTCTTTGCGCAAACTTACTCTAAGCCTCTGTGTCTCAGTCTGTCAGTCTGTCTGTCAATCTGCCCTTCATTGTGTGTTTTCGACTTCCTTGTCTGTTTGTCTGTCTCTATCTCTGTCTGTCTGTTTGTCTGTCTCTATCTCTGTCTGTCTGTCTGTCTGTCTCTCTCTCTCTCTCTGTCTCTGTCTCTCTCTCTCTCTCTCTCCATCTCTCCCCCAGACAAGCAACATTTTTGGTTAATGTAGTAGATGTATAAGAATAGCTACAAGCCATGTGGAAGCAGGCAAGCTCAGAGTAGAAATAAGTCAGCTAGGACACAGAAAAAGTAATGAACACAACAAAACCCCGCTACCCCTCTAGCTTAGCAAGACGCTAGGCCAAGGTTTCTATTTTAGCAGTGGACAAGTTTAAACTTAAAGCAACCCTTCATCACAAAATGAAAATTTCACTCCGTCAGGCATATGTTTGTGCTTTGTGCAAGTTTAGGTTTGTGTTCTATGTTCACGTATGCCAGTATTTGATGAGGTCCATGTATACCAGTCTCGTGTTATTGTTTTTCAAGTCGATTGTTTGGACACATGCATGTCTATATGAATGCCACTGAAGCAATGCATAGCTGGGAAGGCGGGACCTTAGACTTGCTACATGATGTGACGCAGGAGGGTGTGGCTCAATTGTTACGTATGTCATGACCATTTCCTCCATCTAGACACACTAGTGCGTTATCCAGTTGGCCTCAGACAACGCCATAAAATACGAGGGCATACACAAAAGCCAGTTTCAGACAAATCATCTTTAACGTAAGGGTCTAATCTATACGACCTGACGCCGTATTCAAACACATATATATGAAAAGGTTGGCGGAACAAACGTCCCATGCAATACCACAATCCCCAACAAGAAGCAGCAGGAACTAACCAGAAAAAAATGAAGAGCTCCATCAGAAGAGAAGAAAACAAAGGCTTGGTTGATGTGTCCCATCCACTACACGGTGCTCTCAAGTCTAGAGCTTGGTGTGAACATCACGAAGCTACTAGTACTTGTATAAAGAGAAGGAAAATTTTGACCTCAACAACAACAACCCCAAAATAAAAAAACACCGCAGCACCAGTGGAACTGGTACCGTTAGGGCATGCAAGAGTAGTCCCCCCTTATAATCAGCTGATTAATGCTCCGTTATATCATCCAAGACAAGTGATTATTAGTAACAATAATAAAAAAAAATAATAATAATAGTATCAATAAGAATAATAATTATAACAATACTGCTATGTTTTTAAAAAAATTTTTTAAAATTCCAGTCCCAAACCAACACATCGGTGGATCAAAGCGCACAAACAAGTCCACTAAAGATCTCCGTTTCATGGTAAGAATTAAACCATTTTCATTCATCAATTAAGATTAAAAAAAAAAAAACATTAAAAAAAACAAAGCAATGTACTTGTTCACCAACCCAATATGACGAATTCTGAATTCCCCAGGTCTGGTGTTACAATACCGTAAACCCAATCTACAGCATGAAATATGGGACTGAGGCATATAACATAGCTTCCACACTCTTTCTCTCCTTCAAAGTGGCCATGACAAATCCGAAACAAACACCGAGATGTGTGTCTGTGACAAAACTGCGCAAACATTGAGAAATCTCAGACCGTGACTTAGTTTCCCTAAAAATAGTGGTGCATTCTACAAACATAATCATAAACCAAAAAAACCTACAAAAAGAAAAAAAATCAAAAAACGTCAGAACATGTGGACAAACGGTTACCTCTAAAACTAGCATGAGTTTAGATCCACGCCAGAGTTTCTCCTGGAAGATTCGAAACAAATCAAGACACACAGTTGGTACAAGTTGATTCTGTTTGATATAGCCTATAACAAAAGTTTAGAATCAGTTGATACAGTCTGTAATGAAAGCTTAGAATTGGTGCATCTAAGCAGAGCCCTTGTTTCTTTCTTCTTGCACTGGGAAAGATCCGGAAACGCAACAATCACACCCCCCCCACCTTTTCCTCCTCTTCCTGATGTTGTTAGGACCAAAAAATTTTAGTTTTACAAGTGTTTTCATAAACATTCCACTCTGGTTATTAAGTTCACAGATATAAGACATAGGAAAACTAAACTAAATCAGGGTTACAAATAGAAATGTTTAAGAAGAAACCACATGCATTACGGTTCAGGTTCGCCACCTACTGAACACCGGTTTAGGAAATTTGGTATGTAAAATCGTTATGTATCACACTTTTTTGTTTTTATTCCACATTAACAGAGAGTTGAGCGTCCAAAACAAGCCTGAACTTTGTCGACTTTTGGATTTTTGCTATCAGTCGAACGTCAAAGTTTCTGGTATTCACTTATGTAGACCTCGACCATCTGAGGTCAACAGCAGAAGACAGAACGCCGTGGAGGAGACTATCGACGAACATCCCACAGGCGGCCGAGGGTGTCCGTGTCGGAGCACTAGAGTGTGAACAACCATATAGATAGACGTTTAAAGCAAACAAAAAAAAAAAAAAACCACTTTACTTCCAAACTCCATCTTACCATGAACAAATGAAGATTATTCAGAATTCCCTCCCAAACTAAAATCTTGACAGCTGACAGCTGATCCAGCAAATCGTCACAAAAACAAGAGCTAAAAGAAAAATGCAAAACCGTTATAAAGTTCATCAAATAAGCTTGGTTGGTTGCTTTCTTGCCTTCTCAAGACACACTGTGACCGGTTGTAGGGATCTATTCTATCATAGTATCAGGTTCAGCTATACAACTGTTGCAGCCGAAAATCTGAGCCGTCAGATATGGAAACCAAAATGTTCTGGGGGGGGGGGGGGGTGTTGAATGATATAGTTCTGAGTGCTAAACCTGCTATTTTGCTAATTACTATCTGTAATATATAGACTAGCCGTTCAAGGAGTTTCTTTACACAAAAAAATTCATTCAAACCATCCAATGCATAATGAAGAAAACCAAAAAATATTATAAAGAACAGAAACAAGTAGAGGTGAATAATAAAATTATTGACACTTGTTGCAAGTGAGCCCACATGCCCTCTAAATGTTTAGCATGAGTTCGAATCTCCATCGTTTCATTGCTAATGTGATGCAGTGATACATTGCTGGAGGTGGGCTGACAAAAAATAGAGCCAAAACAATCAGCGTTTAGCAAAGACATAACAGTATTGCGATATCACCCAAAAACTGAATACATTTCTATCTGGTACATTCAGTAAATAATAATAACAGGCTTTTATCTCCGTGTGTCTTTTTCTCTTGCTCACTCTCACTCTCTCTTTCTCTGTACCTCTCTCAAAAGTAGAAGACTAGTTTTTTTCATCATAAGAATTGTAAGCTAAAATTATAAAAACAGCTTTGGGCGAGAGCCAGAAAACAAACAAATCCATAAATACAAAAAGAGTAAATTTAAAGCAGGGCATTCGAATCTCATATAGAGAATCAGTTATCAACACTAAGTCATGTCAGTATAAAAAACCAAAGCAACAATAATAATAATTTGTTAATGATAAAAATAACAACAAAAAAAGGAGGGGGAGGATGACAAGGAGTAGAAGAACTAAAAGAACAAAATTATTAAAAAAAAAAAAAAAAATCCAAGAAATGCTATGTTAACATTGACAGTGGACTTTTTTTTAAAAACATTTTGACACAAAAAAATTAGCACACACACAAAAATAAATAAATAAAATGGGACATGATTCTAAAAAATGTTTCAAATAAAAAAAAAAAAGAAAAAATAGAAAATTCAGTAACTGTTATATAAAAAATCCCATTTCATTCTTCCATTGTCCATGACTAAATAAAAAAACATCTGTGTACGGTAATATTGAATAAGTTACGGGCCTCGTACATCTCTGCCAGACACCAGCAGTCGTCCCCGTTAGTTATCACTACACATTTATCACTGCAGTGTAAAGAATCTCCACTTCTTGTAAGCGATCACCCACACAAACACACACACATATATCTACCCACACCACGGGTCGGGGCAAACTCAAAACAACGTGAATGACTCTCAGAATGATTTCTCCGAGGAATACCTGTCCTTTCCGCTGAGCTGGTATCTGGCGGATTTCGAGGGCCCCTTGGAATCCAGGGATGTGACCATCCACATTCACACACATGTATCTACCCCACACTACAAGGTGAGGGCAAACTCAAAGCAACGTGCACGACTTCCAGAACGATTTCTTCGAGGAAGACCCATCTTTTCCGCTGAGCTGGTATCCGGCGGATTTAGAGGGCCCTGTGGAATCCTAGGAAAGTACGGTAGGAGAAAGAAAAAAAAAATGATAAATATGGCCGCTGGCTATTACTGTCGTCAATCATTTAATGTCTACGACACAGGGCACCATTTCTTGCTTTAATTAGTCTAGGCAGAAATTAAACTACGAGGACTGGAAATAACCCCCCCTTTTGACTTAGGCCACAGATTTATCAGTTGCCAGTAATTAGGTCTGAAAAGCTGAATAAGAATTATGGTGAATCTGTGTCTCGTGCTGTCATGCACATACGAAAACTTCGGACGATCCGTCATACCTTCCACTTCGGTTTTTCCCAAATTCTTCGTCCTTACTTACTCAAGTGATATGCCACTGTAAAAGATGTTATTTTCTTCCCATACAATTATGATGCCTTTAAAACCTTCTTCAAAACTCACGACCATTTCTCAATTATTTACTATGGCATGTGCTGGATAAAAAAAAAATTCTAATTGTATTCTAATTGATTTCAAATTATTACCAAGTTAAGAGCCAGTAGAGTTTTTGAAAATAAGCAGATTCTAGACTTAGACACAATTATGTATCTGCAAAAATATCTTTTCTTCTTTACTGGCACGTGGCTGGGCAAATTGTTATATACAAACTTTCCATTATGTTTTATTTCCCGAAACATGATAACAATATCAGGGTTTTGAACTCACAATCTTTCTGTCCATTTTGGCTTTGATGTCGCGGGCAAGGGTGAAGAAAGCTTCCTCTACGTTAATGCTGGCTTTGGCGCTCGTCTCCATAAACTTGATGCCGTGCTCTATGGCGAGCTGAGAATAAACAACATATGATTTCAGTGGGTACCAACACAGGTTGGATAGTATGAACTAGAATAAACAACATCAACAGCATCAGACCTCAGTGGGTACCAACACAGGTTGGATAGTAGGAGCTAGAATAAACAACATCAACAGGATCAGATCCCAGTGGGTACCAGCACAGGTTGAAAAGTATGGGGTAGAATAAACAACATCAACAGAATCAGAGCTCAGTGGGTACCAACACAGGTTGGATAGTATGAGGTAGAATAAACAACATCAACAGCATCAGACCTCAGTGGGTACCAACACAGGTTGAATAGTATGGGCTAGAATAAACAACATCAACAGAATCAGAGCTCAGTGGGTATCAACACAGGTTGGATAGTATGGGGTAGAATAAACAACATCAACAGAATCAGAGCTGAGTGGGTACCAACACAGCTTGGATAGTAGGAGCTAGAATAAACAACATCAACAGAATCAGAGCTCAGTGGGTATCAACACAGGTTGGATAGTATGGGGTAGAATAAACAACATCAACAGAATCAGAGCTCAGTGGGTACCAACACAGGTTGGATAGTATGGGCTAGAATAAACAACATCAACAGCATCAGACCTCAGTGGGTACCAACACAGGTTGGATAGTATGAGCTAAAATAAACAACATCAACAGAATCAGACCTCAGTGGGTACCAACACAGGTTGGAAAGTATGAGGTAGAATAAACAACATCAACAGGATCAGAGCTCAGTGGGTACCAACACAGGTTGGAAAGTATGAGGTAGAATAAACAACATCAACAGAATCAGAGCTCAGTGGGTATCAACACAGGTTGGATAGTAGGAGCTAGAATAAACAGCTTTTAGGATTTATTTTCAATTTTGTAAACACAGAAATCTTAGACAGGCAAGACACTGAAATCAAGGATCCAGGTTTCTTGTAGAAAGTCTTGACCTGCTGAAGTTTGCCTCATACCGAAAAATGTTAAGAACTAAATCAAACACATTCACCCCCTACAGAGATGCCAACCAGGCTTGAAAGTTTTGCCGGAACTTTTTTCACCCCCCACTCCACACACGCACCGCCACCTATGTGCATATTCAATTCCAACCCATCATTTCATTCTTACTCCTGGAAGGTATGATGGATGTTTATTAATTCTGTCGTGGTTGCGCATGCTTGAAAATAGACCTATGCTGGATGTTTATTAAATCTACTTTGTTTGCGCATGCTGGAATGAAATTGTCAGGGGAAGTTACTCTTCTAGATCAATCTGTTCGAGTAAAATCGTCTTCATTGCACTTCATTCTATTGAACAGCAAGTTTATAATTTTTTCTCATATCCACATTTTTCCACTTTAGATTAAGTTTACCAGAAATTTTAAAATTGTCGAATTTGCGTCAATTGCCGGAAAAGAGGCATCTCTGCCCCTAATCTAGACGGAAAGACAAGAATCCGTGACTGCTCTATCCCTCTCTTTCAAACAGAGCTTAGAGATGTAGATTAAAAAGCCTTCACACAACCTAGACAGAAGAATGTGAATCCATGGCTTCTCTCCCTTACACCAGAAACTGTCGACCTTTGCCTCACCTGTTCTCCCCTGTCTTTGGAGACTTGCCGTCTGTCTTGCAGATCACATTTGTTGCCCAGCATCATCTTCTCAACATCCTTCGACGCATGCTGTCACATGGTCAACGCGGCAAAGAGCAAAGATGGAAGAGGAGGGGAGGGAGAGAGAAGATGAACCTGATTATGCTGTACATAGTTTGTAGGAGCAGTCAAAGTCTTCCATTGACCGCTTTAAAAAAAAAAAAAAAAAAACTCAAAGCATGATCTTGGATCTTGGTATCATTAAAGATCAGATCTGTGTTGTGATCAAATGGATAACAATACAAAAATTGCTCATCTTTCAAACTTGGCGGCCTCGAAACAAAGGTCCAAATTGTTTCACAATATATCTAGCATCAGCTGCTTACAGACATGGCCAGTACTTTTACCAGGGTCTCTTAATCTTTTCTTTTTTTCTTCAAGATATTGGCTAAAATACAAACACTATAAGAACACACTCTGTGAACAACAGTTACTTCAAGTGAAGGATAATGGGAAAAGACCGACGGATGGACAACAATGCGTCCCAGATCCAGTCCTCGTCAAGTTTGAAATGATTCATGAGTATATAATTATTGATTTCATGTTAGGAAAGTGTGGGCTCAGTCACTTTATATGGAACAAAATGTTTATTTTATGAAAACTTTAAGGAGCTCACCTCTTCAATGTTACGTATCCACGTTCGTATGTTGTCAAAGCTCTTCTCGTTGGTGATGTCATATACAAGCATAATGCCCTGATGAAAAACGGTGAAAGTTGTTACAACGATATCATTTGAGATAAGTATATATATTTACTTTCTGAGAAAAGTGTCCTGAGCTGGCAGCACATCTCGTTGTCGGAGCTCTTTAAGAGACGTCGCTTCTTGCCAGTCTTCCTACTTGGTTTAGTATTGTTTCCAGTCAGCCCTCAATGTCTTGCTCCCAACTTCTGACAACATTTCTTGTTGCCGGAACCCTTCAAGAGACGTCGCTTCTTGCCAGTCTTCCTACTTGGTTTAGTATTGTTTTCAGTCAGCCCTCAATGTCTTGCTCCCAACTTCTGACAACATTTCTTGTTGCCGGAACCCTTCAAGAGACGTAGCTTCTTGCCAGTCTTCCGGCTTGGTTTAGTATTGTTTTCAGTCACCCTTCAATGTCTTGGTCCCAACTTCTGACAACATTTCTTGTTGCCGGAACCCTTCAAGAGACGTAGCTTCTTGCCAGTCTTCCTACTTGGTTTAGTATTGTTTTCAGTCAGCCCTCAATGTCTTGCTCCCAACTTCTGACAACATTTCTTGTTGCCGGAACCCTTCAAGAGACGTCTCTTGTTGGCAGTCTTCCTACTTGGTTTAGTATTGTTTTCAGTCAGCCCTCAATGTCTTGCTCCCAACTTCTGACAACATTTCTTGTTGCCGGAACCCTTCAAGAGACGTCTCTTGTTGCCAGTCTTCCTACTTGGTTTAGTATTGTTTTCAGTCAGCCCTCAATGTCTTGCTCCTAACCTCTGACAACATTTCTTGTTGCCGGAACCCTTCAAGAGACGTAGCTTCTTGCCAGTCTTCCTACTTGGTTTAGTATTGTTTTCAGTCAGCCTTCAATGTCTTGCTCCCAACTTCTGACAACATTTCTTGTTGCCGGAACCCTTCAAGAGATGTCTCTTGTTGCCAGTCTTCCTACTTGGTTTAGTATTGTTTTCAGTCAGCCCTCAATGTCTTGCTCCTAACCTCTGACAACATTTCTCACATTAAATCGTTAGATTTACAACTTCAGTCCTTCTTCTTCAAAACAGCTGTATACTCATTATAAACTTCTGACTTAGGTGTAAAGTCCTTAAGTATATTTACTTTCTGAGACAAGAGTATTGGGCACCAATATTATTTCATTAGATTTACTTCTTCAAACCCTGTGCTGTCTTCTAAAGAGTCATTTCATTATGATAAATTTCTGTCTTAGATATACAGTTCTAAAACGGCTAACATCATTAAACTCTGTGCATCCCCTTTGTAAAAAAAAGTGTATTGATCTGATAACACCAGGTACATTATTTTCTTAGATCTACACCGTCTGCTCCTTAACAGTCAAACAGTATAAATCTCTGTATTAGACGCTGACATTAAACTTAGTATATCCCCTTTGTAAGTAAAGTGTATTGATTTGATAAAAAAAGGTACATCACTTTCTTAGATCTACACCATCTGCTCCATAACAGTCACATAGTATAAATCTCTGTATAAGACGTTGACATTAAACTTATTATTTTCTTAGATCGACACCGTCTGCTCTGTACCAGTAAAAGAGGATAAATCTGTGTGTAGGATGCTAACATTAACCACTTATAACTTAACGAGTAGCGTAATACACTATGGCCGCAGCCAACTGACCATTGCGCCTCTGTAGTACGCTGTCGTGATGGTACGGAACCTCTCTTGACCAGCGGTGTCCCTAGCAATGACAAAACAGAAAAAAATTATAATATCAACAACCCATCTATAGATATATATCAGATGTGATAGACAATATAATATATAAATTTTCTTTGGCTCAGTAATTATTCAGTAGGCCTAAGTTGGTGCTCTGATCATTATGTTTGACCATAGTAGAGGGAGACAGACGCTACTTTTTAAAATATAAGATCATTTACGATTATAAGGATAATATATTGTGATCGATGTAAAAAGAGACTTACAGAAAGTGCATCATAAAAGAGCTCTACAGATAATAAGCAAATTCATCATATTGTATTATTATATTATAACGAATTTGTCCTTTTCTTCTTGAAAGGAACAGGCTCTTGCTACTCTCAAAATAACGCCTAAAATTAAACTGAGATGAAGGAAAGTAGTTAAATCTCTAAATTTTCATTTTTCTTCCGTTGCTCATGACATTCAACCTCTCGCACATTTTACGATGTGGGGTAAACTTGCCCACGGCAGCTCACCAGATCTGCAACTTGATCTTTTTCTCATCCAGCTCTATCGTCCTTATCTTGAAATCGATGCCTAGAAGGATATAAAAACATTTTTCAAATTAGTTATTAAAGAAGAAAAATTTTAACTTGGCCATCAAATTACTGACATCTCTTTTGAGCCTCTCCAGAATGTTCATGGCATTACAGAAGCAACATCTGACGCTAGGATAATTACTATTAACTTTTGATTATCTGAGAAAATTTGCAGATCAGATAAAACTTAAAAGCCATAATTATGATGATACAATCAAGCAATTTGCATTTATGAAATAAGGCTTTCTGGTTTTGAGAGTCTAATGGTAGACAGAGAGAGTACAAGAGAAAGTCACCTACACTCAACACCCATACCTTGTATCAAACCAATATAAACTGTAATTATTGTTACAAAAAAATTTATATCCAAGCTCTTACACATGGATTAAATATGGAAATAATCGAGATTATCACAACTGACCCACCAAACTTGTAATTTTGCGTACTACTTCCAGCAGACGTGAAACACAGACTTCCATCCTTATATTCCTCTTCTTTGAGGCTTGATTAAACTTCTACGGAAATTTTTGTATTTCTACATTGGCAAACAAACTTGACATGACTTATTAATAACAATTTCGACTAGCTAGACTCAGATACACTGTAGAAAAAAAAATAGAATGAAAAGATTTTCTCGATCCAAATCTTCCAATACAAAATGGCTATTCATATAAAGGCTAGATACTTGAATCTAAGTGGGGGGGGATCAATTAATTTTTCTTTCAAAAGCCTTTCCCCGCTGATGATGTAACAGATAGAAATAAACGTCTATAAGTTGGATAGGCTAATCTTGTTCACTTTCTCCCTTTATAAAAGTAAATCATTTTAATTGACTCAACCCCACCTATATCGCTCGCAGTCGCTCGTATCGACCACCATATTGTGTACCTATATCGCCCATCGTTGCCCATTTACTTTCACTTTCTGAGTGTCTACCTTCTTTCCTTATAACTACTGGAAATCTTGTGCATACCTCATTTACATTTAGAGGACGCTTCAGACTTTGTTTTGGTTAGTTTAGTTTCGTTTTCGGACTAAATTTAGATCTAAAAATGCAGTTCAAAATTGACAATTTTTGTCTGCAGTTTCAAGGCCTAGGCTAAATCTAAACTTCGAATTAGGATGGGTGATCACTTGAATCATCTAAGGGATGCTATGGAAACGGTTTATTTTGGTTATCTGCATGGTTACCCCTACAATCAGCATAAAATAATGGCCATTGTCCATTTGTCATCGGGAGTCAGATTGTGACGTTGAGATGGTGGTGAAGTGGGATGTTGATGGTGAAAAAATGAAATGGTGGTGGAGTCAGCCTGAAGTGAAGGAGAATTCATAAAAAATTGTTTTACTGACATAAAAACATTGATTTATTAAAAATTCAACACCTCTAGTTTTTTTTACAATTTATTTCATAATTTTTTCTTGTTTTGTTTGACTGTAATATTTTTTTATATTGATCTATTTTTTGTACGGAGTTACATCCCTTCTCTTATGGTCACGGCTTTAACTGTCTGAGATGGAGTTACTTAGGTGGGGTTGAGTTAAGTGTGACATTTATTATTTATATGGATGGCTTGGGAGTAATTAATATCTGTAATTAGAGGCAGTTTAAAATCACATATATTATAGACCTGAACTGTACAGAAAAATAGGTATATAATAATATATAGATATTATAAATTGAGGTACAAATAATGGGGCCTAGAATCAAGATCTATAGATCTACAAAATAGACAGATTTAGATCTAGAGTACTAGATTAGGCCTCCATCAAAATAATAAATTTAAGAATCATATTGGCGGATTCCACGAAAAGGGGTGAAGAAGGTCGTGCCAAATTAAATGCCTTTTATTCCAGACTTTTAATACATTTATGACTCTGATTTATGTTTTTATCATTCTTGACAATGTGAATAAACTACCATATCAAAATAATTCGGTTTTGACTTGTCTATGTATTTTTTTAAAATTTTTTTGTGTTCCGATTGTCAGAAAATGCGTCACACAAAATGTCCCATATTTACTATCACAAGGTTCGGGTGACTGCTGTGACTAAAAAAAGAACCCGAACATGATGCCTGGTGGTTTCTTTGTATTCTTAAAAGTGTGCGCTTTGTCTACAATCATTTTGAACCGATCGAGTCCCTTTTTCTTTGTGTGAGGGAAATGGGAAAACCCTATGACGTCAGCGTGTTGTGTGTCGCCTTGAAGCATTGGCGTTCGGAACCACTTTTTTCATCAATATCGGGTCTTTATCGCGTATAAATAGTAGACTCCATTGAGAAATATATAACTATCGGGAATAAATTGATTTTAGCCCTCTGATATAATTTTTAACTGCTTCAGACTAAAAAAAGAATACACCATACCCTATGTGTCGCCTCGTTCTGACTGTCAGAACTTCCATTGATGTTTCACTTTCTCGCGTCACAAAGGCTATTGATACGGATATTTTGTTGTACAAGAGCTCTAGTGTTGCTACTTTGATTTTACGTTAACGGATCTTCTTTGTGAGGTTTGTAAAGGTGAATTTGTAACGTATTGTTAATGTGTGTCGCCTAACCATCGGAATCAGCGTTCAGAACCGCAGCCTAGATCAAGACTTTCGGAGGTCTTCAAACCATATATACTCACTTGCTGTACGCCTCCTATGGCGCCAATATGAAAAACAAAACCCGATTCAACATAATTGAATGGCTTTTGACGAAAAAAGTAATTTAATTGCACCTGATCTGAAGTTCATCGGTTTAAGACGAATTCTTAATATTTTATACGAAGGTCAGAATCCCGACACACAGGAAGTTCCGATCATCTGAAATAGCGACATATGTATATATTGTGAAATACCTTTTTATATTGGTATTTTTTTACCTGTACACCCCTAACGCATCGGCATTCAAAATGATGTTTTTCTGATAGATTTTGATGTGCTGAAGATGCATCTGAAGGTTTTTTTCGCCGCAAATAAATAGTTTTTGAAATATTTCACTTTTTAATATGGATTATTTCTTCTTTATTAACCTACTTTGCCGTACTGATTTGCTCGAGGTAGGTGCCTTTTTGCATATTAATTACTTCCGTCTTTCGCGCATGCGTATTACTTTCTTTTTAGTTACTCTTTGCGCATGCGCAACCGTTAATTGGCATGCGCAATTAAGGGCGCGTCTTTTGATCGATCGCGTCTCTTGATTCTGTCATTTCATTGTCTTTACTCAGAGGCTCAACAGCTAATGTGTATTGATCGTGATTGTCACTTACTTCATTGATTGTGACTTACTTCATGGCTCCTTGTGATAAGTGTTCTTTAGATTATTTTCAAGCTATTGCTGAATTTTACAATAACGACGCTAGAGCTTTAACATATTTAAGAGATCATAGTGTTTTACCATCAGAAGTGATTTGTCCACATTGTTCTTCTCAGTGTAGTTACCGTGAGGATCAGCGTGTTTGGCGCTGTAGGAAGTCTAGTGTTATTCCTAAATCTAGTAAGCGACGGCGTTGTGGTTTTTCCGTCTCCGATTCTAAAGGAACATTTCTGGATCATACCTATATTGCCCCGTGGAAAGTTTTACTTTTTATTAACCATTTTCTTAGTCATTTGTGGGACCACAAAACTGTGATTAAGTGTTTGAATATATCATCTAAGACATCTGTGGACTGGCGATGTATTTGTAGCGAGGTTTGCTCTGACTGGTTCTTAAATCAGGAGCAGATAGGAGGGGAAGGAGCTGAAGTTGAAATTGACGAGACCCAGTTTGTAAGCAGGAAATACGAGAGGGGGAGACAATTGAACGACATTTGGCTGTTTGGTGGCATAGAGAGGGTTACTAAAAAAAGATTTGTGGTAGCTCTCACTGGGGAGATAGAAGAGAGGCGTAACAAAGAAACACTTGTGCCTTTAATTCTTAAATATATTAAGCCTGGTTCTATTATTTATAGTGACGGCTGGGGTGCCTATACAGGATTGGGGGATATCAATAATTATACACATAAGGTTATAAACCACTCTGAATATTTTGTAGATCCTGAGGATAGCACCATTCATACTCAAAACATTGAGCGGCTCTGGAGGGATATTAAAGAGTGGAGTAGGAGGCCCGGAGTGCGCTCAAAATATCTGCAGCAGTATTTGGCCCGTTATTTATTTGTTACTGGGACAGATGAAAAACATTTACTACATTCATTTTTGTCTCAGGGGGGAATTCCCCCCCTCATTTTTTTTATAAATAAATACTTAGGGGGAGGTGCGGGGGAATTTTTTTTAATTATTTAAGGGGGGGGGGGGTGGGGTGGGGCACCCCCCCCCCCCCCCCCATTTTTTTCAACATTTATTTTTTTAACATTCAATAAAATTGCGAAAAAGTAGTACGTACGATCAGGGTCAAGGTCAAGGTCGACCGGAAAGACAAGAAACAGCACTCTGCGTAGAGCGGGTGTGGAAGTAAAAAATTACCTTTATATTAAATTATTGTTGTTCTTGACTTAAATGACTATACTTGAATAGTTTTAGTATTGTTCCAATGATATTTTGATGTATTGGTGCAAAAAAAAAAAATACTGCTGTAGTGTTGAAGATACATCCTCAATGACAAAATCAACCTGCGCTGAAGTTTTATTACACATGAGGTAAGGTGCACCATTTTTGTTGTAACTCGACAATAAAAGATCTCTAGGTCTTAAAAATTACATACTTAAATTCAGCTTTAAAATCCCTTTCTTTTGATGTATAATATGTGTGTGTTGTTGAAAGTTGAAAATTTTATAATTTTGGGACAATCTTGATCCATGTTCGTGGAATCCGCCTATTGTCTCGACACAGATATGATCTGATCATGTCTGGATTTCAAATATCGAATTTTATACAGAATTCATGGCAATACCCCAGTTTTGCGGTCCAGGTTGGATGTAAACAAATCACGCCACAAATGGCCAGATTGTTATTAAAAATAACCACAACATGTTCAATATTTTGCACGGAAATGCCTCTACTAGAGAAGTTACGCTTGGATTTTTGCAATTTGGTTAGATCAGTGCTATACAGTGAAAATCTAGCCAGTGTATTGTATCCACCATTGCCGCACCGTTAACATTGAACCAGGGCAGCAAAAATGCTGTATTACCGAATTCACGTCTAAATCTCGATCTTTTTTCTAGAATTTTAATTTTGATATAGTCAACGGTAACCTTTTTTTGAAAAAGTTACAACCAGGAAGGTGATGTTAGATGTGGAGATCTAGATCTAGTTACTCAAGATCGACATAATTAGTCGAATAAAAGCTTTGACACAACAGTTGTATACTACCTATCGTTGAGATAAACGTAGAATTGAAGGCATCTTCTGAAAATCGGAAGAGAATGCATGTTTTTCCAACAGCAGAGTCGCCAATTAACAGTAGCTTGAACAAGTAGTCGTATGTCTTCGCCATCTTGGCTTGGTAGCGGAAACACCTTCGACTGGCCTTATTTGCATACACTGAGGTAAGGTCACTTCCGGGTGTGGCTTTAGCTCTCGTGGTTTATTTATAGATTATCTAGTAGATTTTATTATGGATGCGTGATTAGATTCCAACACGTAAAGCAACCTTTTGGCCAACTGTAATAACTAATATTCGATTTTAATTAAAAATGTGACAAGTCATAGCTTCACTTATGTATATCCCTCACGATGAAGGAGTTATCACTTTAAATGATCGTGCCAGCTAGATTACATTCTTTTCTTATCTACTGTACAGCGATTCTGACTCATCATTATCAAGAGGAATAAATAGATCAGTCATGACAGTTTGATTAAGACATGGATTAAAAAGGAATCAGATTTAAAAAGTTCTGTTACCCTAAATATTTATCATCAAATGATCCGCTTGCAAATAGGAGTAGTAAACGTTGGCTCAGCAAGAAGCGCAAATAATCAATTAACATATTTTATAATCAATTATTGCGGCTTCCTTTGACTTTGTCAACCTAATAATCTTGATAATCTTCATAGCTGAGGCTAGAATTTTAGGTTAGTACCCATGTGGATCACACTTCTTGTTGTCATTATCGTTTATTTCCAAATACAGCAGCAGCATATCAAATATCATTCAAGATCATTATATTGTCATCATCTTTATTAAACCACTGTGTCGACAACCAAATGATTTGTTTCTTAACCAATATGATAACAACAACAACAACAACAACAACAACAACAACGTCATCATCATCATCATCATCATCATCATCTTTTCAATGTTAATAATAATGCTTATATCTTCCTGATATCATTACACAATTATTGTCAACATTATCACCATCATCATCATCATCATCATTATCATCATCATCATCATCATCATCATCTTCCTCATCAACATCATCATCTTCATCATAACATTGTCAATTCTCGAAATCGATGAATTCCCCCTGTCGCAATCTTCACCACCATCACCAGCACGACCTGCAGCAACATCACCGTCACTACTACTACTACTACTACTACTACTACCACCACCACTACTACTACTACTACTACTACTACTACTACTACTACTACTACTACTACTACTAATACTACTACTACTACTACTACTACTACTACTACTACTACTACTACTACTACCACCACCACCACCACTACTACTACTACTACTACTACTACTACTACTACTACTACTACTACTACTACTACTACTACTACTACTACTGCTGCTGCTACTACTACTACTACTACTACTACTACTACTACTACTACTACTACTACTGCTGCTGCTGCTGCTGCTGCTGCTGCTACTACTACTACTACTACTACTACTACTACTACTACTACTACTACTACTACTACTACTACTACTACTACTACTACTACTACTGCTGCTGCTGCTGCTGCTGCTGCTGCTGCCATTGCTGTCCTCTTTACTGCCAACTGCAAAATCCTGAATCACTATGGCGATTTTTCTCCTGATATCCGGAAGAAAAAAAAAGGAGTGAAAAAATAATTAACTCTACAAAATGGTTTCCTAGCAGACGACATGGTCCTTACTGGAACTGCTTCAGTGTGACGTGGTTATGTCTGGGCATGCGTGTCGAATCTCTGGGCAGATTTCAGGGTTTTGTGTTGCTTGGAAGGGATAGGTCTCTCTCTCTCTCTCTCTCTCTCTCTCTCTCTCTCTCTCTCTCTCTCTCTCTCTCTCTCTCTCTCTCTCTCTCTCTCTCTCTCTCTCTCTCTCTCTCTCTCTCTCTCCCTCTCCCTCACACGCTCTCTCTCCCCCTTTCTCTCTCTCTCCCTCTCCCTCACACTCTCTCTCTCTCTCTCTCTCTCTCTCTCCCTCACACGCTCTCTCTCTCCCCCTTTCTCTCTCTCTCTCTTCATCTATCTATCTCTTTCTCTTTCTCCCTCTCCCTCACACGCTCTCTCTCTCCCCCTTTCTCTCTCTCTCTCTCTCTCTCTCTCTCTCTCTCTCTCTTCATCTATCTATCTCTTCCTCTCTCTCTCCCTCTCCCTCACACGCTCTCTCTCTCTCCCCCTTTTTCTCTCTCTCTTTCTCTCTCTCTCTCTTTCTCTCTCTCTGTCTCTCTCACTCGCTCTCTCTCTGTCCTTTCCTCTGCCCCTGTTTCTCCCTTGTTCTCTCTGTCTGTCTCTCTTTGTCTCTCTCTCTCTTTCTCTCTCGCTCTCTCTCTCTCTCTCTCTCTCTCTCTCTCTCTCTCTCTAAGTAGTAAAGAAAAACCAACCACAAGCCTAGATCTAGCTCGAGACCGACAAATAAGACGAAAGACGTGAAAACATTACAACAGATGGAATGAACAGGGATCGAACCTGCGCCTCGATGCGGCACCCATCGCCTTGCCGAGACAAGACCAGGCACTTAACCACTGAGCTATCCGCATCTACAAAAATAGATTCTTCAGGAACAGTGAGTTTCATGCTGGCTTGAATAGACTAAGAGGTCTCTCTCTCTCTCTCCCTAACCCCCCCCCCCCCCACACACACATTTTATCTTTGTCTGTCTCTCTGCTTGACTTTTTGCATGTATTTTTTTGTGGCTGTCACGATTTTTCTGTCTATTCATCTGTCTATCTATCTATCTATATATCCATCTATCTATCTTTCTTTCCATCATACTAGAATTCTATTTATCTATCTATCTATCTATCTATCTATCTATCTTTCCATCATACTAGAATTCTATTTATCTATCTATCTATCTATCTATCTATCTATCTATCTATCTATCTATCTATCTATCTATCTATCCATCACACTAGAATTCTATTTGTCTATCTATCTATCTATCTATCTATCTATCTATCTATCTATCTATCTATCTATCTATCTATCTATCTATCCATCACACTAGAATTCTATCTATCTATCTATCTATCTATCTATCTATCTATCTATCTATCTATCTATCTATCTATCTATCTATCTTCCATCATACTAGAATTCTATTTGTCTATCTATCTATCTCTCTATCTATCTATCTATCTATCTATCCATCACACTAGAATTCTATCTATCTATCTATCTATCTATCTATCTATCTATCTATCTATCTATCTATCTATCTATCTATCTATCTATCTATCTATCTATCTATCTTTCCATCATACTAGAATTCTATTTGTCTATCTATCTATCTCTCTCTCTCTCTATCTATCTATCTATCCATCTATCTATCTATCTATCTATCTATCTATCTATCTATCTATCTATCCATCACACTAGAATTCTATCTATCTATCTATCTATCTATCTTTCCATCACACTAGAATTCTATTTGTCTATCTATCTCTCTCTCTATCTATCTATCTTTATAAACTATATATAATCCTCTCAACAGTCTGCGTGTCCCTCTTCACGAGAGTCCCGTAACACCTCATATTGTCTGTGACCATGAAGATCAGATCAAATCTAACCTGTTTTCTCACGACAAACTCTCACCTCTTCCACTCACTCGATGCGTCGCCAGAAAGCTCAGTTGCTAGAGCTTTAGACTGTCACTCAGTAGATCTAGAGTTCGAGCCCATATTGAGCCAGTTGATAATGGCGTCATAAGCCGTTTAGCCCCACCTACTCTAGGCTTTACGATGAGGCACCGATTTGTCGGTAAAACTCTTAAAAATCGTGAGAAATATCAAATAACCAATGCAAAATTTTGGCCGATATAACTGTTGCGTCATATTTTTTTTTTTAATTTTTGTCAATTAATTTTACTTCTGTGAGTGTGTTTGCCTGTGGATCTAAAACTGCGTCTCAGCTATGTAACTCTTATGTCCAAAAAGCAAGTTGTGTAACTCGTGCCTCACTTCATAATGTCATATACAGTTGACTCATGATTGTCTCCCTTACACATCCTCACTTTAACCATGTAAGGAAACTCTCGGATGAGAGAGGGAGTGCTGGTGGCTGCGTAGTTAGAACAAACGGCCTGAAATCTCAGGTCACTCTCAGCGGGTTTGATCCTCCAGCTGTGGACCATCCAGAGCCCGTGTCTTTCCGGTTTGTCGGACGGGACATGTGTGATATACTTGTGGGCGGGGTGTAGCTAACAAGGAAATAAAACAAACAATGGAGATAATAACTATGAACCTATATTATCAAGATGGCTGTCTTTTTGGTTCAGCATTGTCGGACGGGACTTGTGTGATATACTTGTGGGCGGGGTCTACCAAACAAGCAAGTAAATAAACAATGAAGATGATAACTATGAACTTATATTATCAAGATGGCTGTCTTTTTGGTTCAGCATTGTTTGATGGGACTTGTGTGATATACTTGTGGGTGGGGTGTAGCAAACAAGCAAGTCAACAAACAATGGAGATAATAACTATGAACTTATATTGTCAAGATGGCTGTCTTTCTTGTTCAGCATTGTCGGACGGGACTTGTGTGATATACTTGTGGACGGGGTGTAGCAAACAAGCAAGTCAACAAACAATGGAGATAATAACTATGAACTTATATTGTCAAGATGGCTGTCTTTTTGGTTCAGCATTGTCGGACGGGACTTGTGTGATATACTTGTGGACGGGGTGTAGCAAACAAGCAAGTAAACAAACAATGGAGATAATAACTATGAACTTATATTGTCAAGATGGCTGTCTTTTTGGTTCAGCATTGTCGGACGGGACTTGTGTGATATGCAACTAGTTGTGGGCGGGGTGTAGCAAACAAGCAAGTAAACAAACAATGGAGATAATAACTATGAACTTATATTGTCAAGATGGCTGTCTTTTTGGTTCAGCATTGTAGGACGGGACTTGTGTGATATGCGACTAGTTGTGGGCGGGGTGTAGCAAACAAGCAAGTAAACAAACAATGGAGATAATAACTATGAACTTATATTGTCAAGATGGCTGTCTTTTTGGTTCAGCATTGTCGGACGGGACTTGTGTGATATGCGACTAGTTGTGGGCGGGGTGTAGCAAACAAGCAAGTAAACAAACAATGAAGATAATAACTATGAACTTATATTGTCAAGATGGCTGTCTTTCTTGTTCAGCATTGTAGGACGGGACTTGTGTGATATGCGACTAGTTGTGGGCGGGGTGTAGCAAACAAGCAAGTAAACAAACAATGAAGATAATAACTATGAACTTATATTATCAAGATGGCTGTCTTTTTGGTTCAGCATTGTCGGATGGGACTTGTGTGATATACTTGTGGGTGGGGTGTAGCAAACAAGCAAGTAAACAAACAATGAAGATAATAACTATGAACTTATATTGTCAAGATGGCTGTCTTTTTGGTTCAGCATTGTCGGACGGGACTTGTGTGATATACTTGTGGACGGGGTGTAGCAAACAAGCAAGTAAACAAACAATGAAGATAATAACTATGAACTTATATTATCAAGATGGCTGTCTTTTTGGTTCAGCATTGTCGGACGGGACTTGTGTGATATACTTGTGGACGGGGTGTAGCAAACAAGCAAGTAAACAAACAATGAAGATAATAACTATGAACTTATATTATCAAGATGGCTGTCTTTTTGGTTCAGCATTGTCGGATGGGACTTGTGTGATATACTTGTGGACGGGGTGTAGCAAACAAGCAAGTAAACAAACAATGAAGATAATAACTATGAACTTATATTGTCAAGATGGCTGTCTTTTTGGTTCAGCATTGTCGGATGGGACTTGTGTGATATACTTGTGAACGGGGTGTAGCAAACAAGCAAGTCAACAAACAATGAAGATAATAACTATGAACTTATATTATCAAGATGGCTGTCTTTTTGGTTCAGCATTGTCGGACGGGACTTGTGTGATATGCGACTAGTTGTGGGCGGGGTGTAGCAAACAAGCAAGTAAACAAACAATGAAGATAATAACTATGAACTTATATTATCAAGATGGCTGTCTTTTTGGTTCAGCATTGTCGGATGGGACTTGTGTGATATACTTGTGGGCGGGGTGTAGCAAACAAGCAAGTAAACAAACAATGAAGATAATAACTATGAACTTATATTATCAAGATGGCTGTCTTTTTGGTTCAGCATTGTCGGACGGGACTTGTGTGATATACTTGTGGGTGGGGTGTAGCAAACAAGAAAATAAACAAACAATGGAGATAATAACTATGAACTTATATTATCAAGATGGCTGTCTTTTTGGTTCAGCATTGTCGGATGGGACTTGTGTGATATACTTGTGGGCGGGGTGTAGCAAACAAGCAAGTAAACAAACAATGAAGATAATAACTATGAACTTATATTATCAAGATGGCTGTCTTTTTGGTTCAGCATTGTCGGATGGGACTTGTGTGATATACTTGTGGGTGGGGTGTAGCAAACAAGCAAGTAAACAAACAATGGAGATAATAACTATGAACTTATATTGTCAAGATGGCTGTCTTTTTGGTTCAGCATTGTCGGACGGGACTTGTGTGATATACTTGTGGGTGGGGTGTAGCAAACAAGAAAATAAACAAACAATGGAGATAATAACTATGAACTTATATTGTCAAGATGGCTGTCTTTCTTGTTCAGCATTGTCGGACGGGACTTGTGTGATATGCGACTAGTTGTGGACGGGGTGTAGCAAACAAGCAAGTAAACAAACAATGAAGATATTAACTATGAACTTATATTGTCAAGATGGCTGTCTTTTTGGTTCAGCATTGTAGGACGGGACTTGTGTGATATACTTGTGGGCGGGGTGTAGCAAACAAGAAAATAAACAAACAATGAAGATGATAACTTTGAACTTATATTGTCAAGATGGCTGTCTTTTTGGTTCAGCATTGTCGGATGGGACTTGTGTGATATACTTGTGGGCGGGGTGTAGCAAACAAGCAAGTAAACAAACAATGAAGATAATAACTATGAACTTATATTGTCAAGATGGCTGTCTTTCTTGTTCAGCATTGTCGGACGGGACTTGTGTGATATGCGACTAGTTATGGACAGGGTGTAGCAAACAAGCAAGTAAACAAACAATGAAGATAATAACTATGAACTTATATTATCAAGATGGCTGTCTTTTTGGTTCAGCATTGTAGGACGGGACTTGTGTGATATACTTGTGGGTGGGGTGTAGCAAACAAGCAAGTAAACAAACAATGGAGATAATAACTATGAACTTATATTATCAAGATGGCTGTCTTTTTGGTTCAGCATTGTCGGACGGGACTTGTGTGATATGCAACTAGTTGTGGGCGGGGTTTAGCAAACAAGCAAGTAAACAAACAATGGAGATAA
>JAWDGP010004109.1:235000-237500 GCA_033675545.1 Elysia crispata | reverse complement strand
GCGTCTGAAAACGACGAATAAAAAATGTGTCATAGAATCATGCAACTAGCCCTAAAATGTGTCATAGAATCATGCAACTAGCCCTAAAAATGTGTCATAGAATCATGCAACTAGCCCTAAAAATGTGTCATAGAATCATGCAACCAGCCCTAAAATGTGTCATAGAATCATGCAACTAGCCCTAAAAATGTGTCATAGAATCATGCAACTAGCCCTAAAAATGTGTCATAGAATCATGCAACTAGCCATAAAAATGTGTCATAGAATCATTCAACTAGCCCTAAAAATGTGTCATAAAATCATGCAACTAGCCCTAAAAATGTGTCATAGAATCATGCAACTAGCCCTAAAAATGTGTCATAGAATCATGCAACTAGCCCTAAAAATGTGTCATAGAATCATGCAACTAGCCCTAAAAATGTGTCATAGAATCATGCAACTAGCCCTAAAAACTACACAACAAATTAATACAAGTAAGTTAATTTTAGTTTTAATCTTTCGGTATGTAGCAATGTGTGTCGTGTATTGTGTATTGTGAACTGTGAAGTGTGTATTGTGTTATGTGATTGTATATTGTGCACTATGCAGTATGCATTGTGTATTGTGCATATATCGTGTGTAGTGTGCATTGTATGTCGTAAATTGTGTATTGCCCACGCACTGTGTAGTATGTATTGTGTATTGTACATATGCATTGTGTATTCTTATCATGCATTGTGTATTATGTACTGTATTGTGCAGTGTGTATTGTGTATTGCAACAACAGCTCGGGTTACGCGGCGATGTAACCAGATGCATGTTGATTAACTAAAAATGTGAAAGATGTTGTTGTTGTTGTTGTTGTAGTTGCTGCCGCCGTTACTAGTGCTATTTTTTATCTTGTTATTGCTGTTGGTGATGATGATGATATTCTTTATGTTGCTGTTGTTGTTCTTGTTGTTGTCTTAGACTTTTGAGTCAATTTGAGACTTATCGACGTAAAAAAACAGCCCTTGGAATAAAAAAGTGTGTGTGTGTGCTTTAATCTGAGACTTCAGAGACATGAAATAATATAGAAAAAACCTGGTATATTGGCGCTTAATAGTGATTTTAAAATAACCCACAGAAACAACCATTTCTCCCTGCATGTGCGTGACAGTCTGAGACTCAGAGGACCTCGAAGTCTAGAGAAGCAACCGATATTATTGAGGTTTTGCACACGGCTTACGTACCGCTGATCATGTGTCATGACGTAACCAGCACGTGGTTTCCCATGTGCCGTGTGCAAATCGCCTTGCGGTGTTTACATCTCAAGGATGGGTTAGTCTGGAAAATACGTCATCTTTTCAGACCCACAAAAACTGTCTCCAATCATATAAGTAGAGCATACACTTGCTACACACAATACAGTGCGCTGGCTTGATTACTTCTCAGTAGAATTAGAGCATCGCTGACAGTCATCATGTAACCCTTACATAACAGTTTCGTTCTCGGTGAGAGAGCGAGGGCTAGCATGTTTGCGAAAAGCGATTCTGCTACGTACCGCTGGGTGGGAGCAGTTTGTGCAAATGATGTCGGTTAGTCTAAAACTATCACGTTCTAGTCTAGCTTAGGGCCCGTAAGCCTCGTCTGCAAAACCTCAGTAGTTACACGTGACGCCTCGGCGACTATAAATAGACCAGACAACGTGGACTCACCCTTGGCACAGCCGTGTGTAGAGAAGTGGTAGCCAAAGTCGCAAACACACTTGTCGAACACACAGGCCCCCGTGTAGGCCCGGCTCTTGGGACAGTCGCTATTCGTGGAGCAGAGTTTGCCGAGCCCTGCGGAGTCTGGAGGGAGGGGGGTGGGTGGTGGAGGGTCACAGATAGACAGATCATGACACAGAGGTGGAGAAAAGAGGGATAAAAAGAAACAAATTAACAGGGGCTACTTTTTATATTATATGAATACAGTAAAAATGTACAGCTTAAATGGCAACATGACTGAGAAAATGAAAGATGAAAAATGAACGAATGACTGAATTGATTTAAAAAAAAATGACAACTGACTATAGGCAATGTCCCTCACTCTAAGTTAAAATCTCTGCGATTAATCAGGCTCGAACTACAGTATACACCAGTAATTAATAAAGATTAGTGGAGCAACTTTACGATGATCGTAAACTAAAGCTTTAGGTATGGTCTACCATCGAGGCTTCCTAGAACACATGCAGACCAAGTCACTGAACTGAGCAAACTGTCGCAGTAAGAGTCAGAGTGATCTGTATCATTTGTCAGTGATCTGTATCATTTATCAGTGATCTGTATCATTTATCAGTGATCTGTATCATTTATCAGTGATCTGTATCATTTATCAGTGATCTGTATCATTTATCAGTGATCTGTATCATTTATCAGAGATCTATATCATTAATCAGTGATCTGTATCATTTGTCAGTGATCTGTATCATTTATCAGTGAACTGCATCATTTATCAGTGATCTGTATCATTTATCAGTGATCTGTATCATTTATGAGTG
>JAWDGP010004109.1:217500-230000 GCA_033675545.1 Elysia crispata | reverse complement strand
TCACTCTTCTCCCTCCCCCCCTCTCTCTCTCTCTTACTCTCTCACTCTTTCTCTCTCTCTCTCTCTCTCTCTCTCTCTCTCTCTCTCTCTCTCTCTCTCTTACCTACAAACAATGTCTTCTTTATGATTAAAGTCTTTCTCTTTAGAATGCAGACCCAACGCTGTACAAAAGTTCTCCCCCTACACACGTACTGACATCTAAAGTCAAACATCAACAAAAAGCTATAATTTTTCTCCTCGTAAAACTGGACACAGAAACTCCCCTACTTTTCCCCTACAGACTTTCACCCACAAATATAATTACTACAGCACGTGGAGACTCGCCCACATAAAACGAACCATGACAAACCACATAAAACAAAACTTGACAAGCCTTGATTTTTACTGTTTGTGTTGATATATCTTATCCACATCATGATGACCTCAGGATTTTTATCTGAGAAGAAGCCCCCGTCGGGCGTTGACATCGGGGCTCTTGGAACTGTAACGCATGCAGAGTTTAGGGGACGCCCTATCCACACAGCCACAGAGAAATCTGAGACTTGAGACTTAATTTTGACCTCTGTGGACCGGTTTTGATCAGATAGCCTCACTAAAATTAGCTCTGCGCCGGAAGTAACCTTTCCACACGTTTGGTTTTTGAGCTTTGATGATGCCTGTGGTGACATGACCCCGTATCGGTCACTGAACATCGCAATCAATTCGGGACTTTTTCCCCCAACAAGTATTCGAACACACGATTCGATCTTACCTATCCGTTTTGGTTTTCTTGATAGTAAGATTCCTCCTACAGCCAATCCGGATGTTGATCTGACTCCTTTTCCTTTTCCTTTAATCGGTTTCAATGGGTCAAAACCGATACTGCCGCCTTCAACCGTTTTGTCATGGGTGGAACTGGGATCTTGAGGTTTGGAACCGGTTGCGCTAGAACCGATCGTTTTGGAACCGGTTGCGCTAGAACCGAGCGTTTTGGAACCGATTCTCTTGGATCCAGATGTCTTCGACAATGTACTTCTGGAAGATGATCCACTGGAACTTCTGGAAGATGATCTACTGGATGAACTTCTGGAAGATGATCTACTGGATGAACTTCTGCCTGCCCGAGCGAAGCCCGTGGAGAGCAGCAGGACTAGAGGGAGAATAAAAGGGGTTTGGGGCAAGGTTATTGTTAGTTAACCCTTTAGAGACAGGGAGAATAAAAGGGGTTTGGGGCAAGGTTATTGTTAGTTAACCCTTTAGAGACAGGGAGAATAAAAGGGGTTTGGGGCAAGGTTATTGTTAGTTAACCCATTAGAGACAGGGAGAATAAAAGGGGTTTGGGGCAAGGTTATTGTTAGTTAACCCTTTAGAGACAGGGAGAATAAAAGGGGTTTGGGGCAAGGTTATTGTTAGTTAACCCATTAAGGACAGGGAGAATAAAGGGGTTTGGCGCAAGGTTATTGTTAGTTAACCCTTTAGAGACAGGGAGAATAAAAAGGGGTTTGGGGCAAAGTTATTGTTAGTTAACCCATTAAGGACAGGGAGAATTAAAGGGGTTTGGGGCAAGGTTATTGTTAGTTAACCCATTAAAGACAGGGAGAGTAAAAGGGGTTTGGGGCAAGGTTATTGTTAGTTAACCCATTAAAGACAGGGAGAATAAAAGGGGTTTGGGGCAAGGTTATTGTTAGTTAACCCATTAAAGACAGGGAGAACAAAAGGGGTTTGGGGCAGGGTTATTGTTAGTTAACCCATTAAGGACAGGGAGAATAAAGGGGTTTGGGGCAAGGTTATTGTTAGTTAACCCATTAAAGACAGGGAGAATAAAAGGGGTTTGGGGCAAGGTTATTGTTAGTTAACCCATTAAAGACAGGGAGAATAAAAGGGGTTTAGGGCAAGGTTATTGTTAGTTAACCCATTAAAGACAGGGAGAATAAAAGGGGTTTGGGGCAAGGTTATTGTTAGTTAACCCATTAGAGACAGGGAGAATAAAAGGGGTTTGGGGCAAGGTTATTGTTAGTTAACCCATTAGAGACAGGGAGAATAAAAGGGGTTTGGGGCAAGGTTATTGTTAGTTAACCCATTAGAGACAGGGAGAATAAAGAATTGGGGGGGGGGGGGAGGGCAGGGTTTTTGTTAGCTAAATGATAAGAGACAGGGAGAATAAAGAAAAGGGGTGGGGGGGTGGGGGGCAAAGATTTGTGTTAATTAACCTATTAGAGACAGGGAGAATAAAGAAAAGGGGTGGGGGGGGGGTGTGGGGGGGCAAAGATTTGTGTTAGTTAACCTATTAGAGACAGGGAGAATAAAGAATTGGGGGGGGGGAGGGCAGGGTTTTTGTTAGCTAACTGATTAGAGACAGGGAGAATAAAGATAAGGGGTGGGGGGGGTGGGGGGCAAAGATTTGTGTTAATTAACCTATTAGAGACAGGGAGAATAAAGAAAAGGGGTGGGGGGGTGTGGGGGGGGCAAAGATTTGTGTTAGTTAACCTATTAGAGACAGGGAGAATAAAGAAAAGGGGTGGGTGTGTGGGGGGCAAAGAGTTGTGTTAGTTAACCTATTAGAGACAGGGAGAATAAAGAAAAGGGTTGGGGGTGTGGGGGGGGGGCAAAGATTTGTGTTAGTTAACCTATTAGAGACAGGGAGAATAAAGAAAAGGGGTGGGGGTGTGGGGGGCAAAGACTTGTGTTAGTTAACCTATTAGAGACAGGGAGAATAAAGAAAAGGGTAGGGGGTGTGGGGGGCAAAGATTTGTGTTAGTTAACCTATTATAGACAGGGAGAATAAATAAAAGTGGTGGGGGTGTGGGGGGCAAAGACTTGTGTTAGTTAACCTATTAGAGACAGGGAGAATAAAGGGGGTGTGAGGCAAAGATTTGTGTTAGTTAACCTATTAGAGACAGGGAGAATAAAGAAAAGGGGTGGGGGTGTGGGGGGCAAAGATTTGTGTTAGTTAACCTATTAGAGACAGGGAGAATAAAGAAAAGGGTAGGGGGTGTGGGGGGCAAAGATTTGTGTTAGTTAACCTATTAGAGACAGGGAGAATAAAGAAAAGGGGTGGGGGTGTGGGGGGCAAAGATTTGTGTTTGTTAACCTATTAGAGACAGGGAGAATAAAGAAAAGGGGTGGGGGTGTGGGGGGCAAAGATTTGTGTTAGTTAACCTATTAGAGACAGGGAGAATAAAGAAAAGGGTAGGGGGTGTGGGGGGGCAAAGATTTGTGTTAGTTAACCTATTAGAGACAGGGAGAATAAAGAAAAGGGTAGGGGGTGTGGGGGGCAAAGATTTGTGTTAGTTAACCTATTAGAGACAGGGAGAATAAAGAAAAGGGTTGGGGGTGTGGGGGGCAAAGATTTGTGTTAGTTAACCTATTAGAGACTGGGGGAGAATAAAGAAAAGGGGTGGGGGTGTGGGGGGCAAAGATTTGTGTTAGTTAACCTATTAGAGACAGGGAGAATAAAGAAAAGGGGTGGGGGTGTGGGGGGCAAAGATTTGTGTTTGTTAACCTATTAGAGACAGGGAGAATAAAGAAAAGGGGTGGGGGTGTGGGGGGCAAAGATTTGTGTTTGTTAACCTATTAGAGACAGGGAGAATAAAGAAAAGGGGTGGGGGTGTGGGGGGCAAAGATTTGTGTTAGTTAACCTATTAGAGACACGGAGAATAAAGAAAAGGGGTGGGGGTGTGGGGGGCAAAGATTTGTGTTAGTTAACCTATTAGAGACACGGAGAATAAAGAAAAGGGGTGGGGGTGTGGGGGGCAAAGACTTGTGTTAGTTAACCTATTAGAGACAGCGAGAATAAAGAAAAGGGGTGGGGGTGTGGGGGGCAAAGATTTGTGTTAGTTAACCTATTAGAGACAGGGAGAATAAAGAAAAGGGGTGGGGGTGTGGGGGGCAAAGACTTGTGTTAGTTAACCTATTAGAGACACGGAGAATAAAGAAAAGGGGTGGGGGTGTGGGGGGCAAAGATTTGTGTTAGTTAACCTATTAGAGACACGGAGAATAAAGAAAAGGGGTGGGGGTGTGGGGGGCAAAGATTTGTGTTAGTTAACCTATTAGAGACAGGGAGAATAAAGAAAAGGGGTGGGGGTGTGGGGGGCAAAGATTTGTGTTAGTTAACCTATTAGAGACATTGAGAATAAAGAAAAGGGGTGGGGGTGTGGGGGGCAAAGATTTGTGTTAGTTAACCTATTAGAGACAGGGAGAATAAAGAAAAGGGGTGGGGGTGTGGGGGGCAAAGATTTGTGTTAGTTAACCTATTAGAGACAGGGAGAATAAAGAAAGAGGTAAACATAAACCGGAGATTTGGCAAAGATTTTTCTTCTTTTACAACTTGGAGACAGGGAGAATGAAGAAAGGAGATTTGGCAAAGATTTTTCTTCTTTTACAACTTGGAGACAGGGAGAATGAAGAAAGGAGATTTGGCAAAGATTTTTCTTCTTTTACAACTTGGAGACAGGGAGTATGAAGAAAGGAGATTTGGCAAAGATTTTTCTTCTTTTACAACTTGGAGAAAGGGAGAATGAAGAAAGGAGATTTGGCAAAGATTTTTCTTCTTTTACAACTTGGAGACAGGGAGAATGAAGAAAGGAGATTTGGCAAAGATTTTTCTTCTTTTACAACTTGGAGAAAGGGAGAATGAAGAAAGGAGATTTGGCAAAGATTTTTCTTCTTTTACAACATGGAGAAAGGGAGAATGAAGAAAGGAGATTTGGCAAAGATTTTTCTTCTTTTACAACTTGGAGACAGGGACAATAAAGAAAGGAGATTTGGCACAGATTTTTCTTCTTTTACAACTTGGAGAAAGGGAGAATGAAGAAAGGAGATTTGACAAAGATTTTTCTTCTTTTACAACTTGGAAACAGGGAGAATGAAGAAAGGAGATTTGACAAAGATTTTTCTTCTTTTACAACTTGGAGACAGGGAGAATAAAGAAAGGAGATTTGGCAAAGATTTTTCTTCTTTTACAACTTGGAGACAGGGAGAATGAAGAAAGGAGATTTGGCAAAGATTTTTCTTCTTTTACAACTTGGAGAAAGGGAGAATGAAGAAAGGAGATTTGACAAAGATTTTTCTTCTTTTACAACTTGGAGATGGGGAGAATGAAGAAAGGAGATTTGGCAAAGATTTTTCTTCTTTTACAACATGGAGAAAGGGAGAATGAAGAAAGGAGATTTGGCAAAGATTTTTCTTCTTTTACAACATGGAGAAAGGGAGAATGAAGAAAGGAGATTTGGCAAAGATTTTTCTTCTTTTACAACTTGGAGACAGGGAGAATAAAGAAAGGAGATTTGGCAAAGATTTTTCTTCTTTTACAACTTGGAGAAAGGGAGAATGAAGAAAGGAGATTTGACAAAGATTTTTCTTCTTTTACAACTTGGAGACAGGGAGAATAAAGAAAGGAGATTTGGCAAAGATTTTTCTTCTTTTACAACTTGGAGACAGGGAGAATAAAGAAAGGAGATTTGGCAAAGATTTTTCTTCTTTTACAACTTGGAGAAAAGGAGAATGAAGAAAGGAGATTTGGCAAAGATTTTTCTTCTTTTACAACTTGGAGACAGGGAGAATGAAGAAAGGAGATTTGGCAAAGATTTTTCTTCTTTTACAACTTGGAGACAGGGAGAATGAAGAAAGGAGATTTGACAAAGATTTTTCTTCTTTTTTAACTTGGAGACAGGGAGAATGAAGAAAGGAGATTTGGCAAAGATTTTTCTTCTTTTACAACTTGGAGACAGGGAGAATGAAGAAAGGAGATTTGGGAAAGATTTTTCTTCTTTTACAACTTGGAGACAGGGAGAATGAAGAAAGGAGATTTGGGAAAGATTTTTCTTCTTTTACAACTTGGAGACAGGGAGAATGAAGAAAGGAGATTTGACAAAGATTTTTCTTCTTTTACAACTTGGAGACAGGGAGAATGAAGAAAGGAGATTTGACAAAGATTTTTCTTCTTTTTTAACTTGGAGACAGGGAGAATAAAGAAAGGAGATTTGGCAAAGATTTTTCTTCTTTTACAACTTGGAGACAGGGAGAATGAAGAAAGGAGATTTGGCAAAGATTTTTCTTCTTTTACAACTTGGAGACAGGGAGAATGAAGAAAGGAGATTTGGGAAAGATTTTTCTTCTTTTACAACTTGGAGACAGGGAGAATGAAGAAAGGAGATTTGACAAAGATTTTTCTTCTTTTACAACTTGGAGACAGGGAGAATAAAGAAAGGAGATTTGGCAAAGATTTTTCTTCTTTTACAACTTGGAGACAGGGAGAATAAAGAAAGGAGATTTGGCAAAGATTTTTCTTCTTTTACAACTTGGAGACAGGGAGAATGAAGAAAGGAGATTTGGCAAAGATTTTTCTTCTTTTACAACTTGGAGACAGGGAGAATGAAGAAAGGAGATTTGGCAAAGATTTTTCTTCTTTTACAACTTGGAGACAGGGAGAATGAAGAAAGGAGATTTGGCAAAGATTTTTCTTCTTTTACAACTTGGAGAAAGGGAGAATAAAGAAAGGAGATTTGGCAAAGATTTTTCTTCTTTTACAACTTGGAGATGGGGAGAATGAAGAAAGGAGATTTGGCAAAGATTTTTCTTCTTTTACAACTTGGAGACAAGGAGAATGAAGAAAATGAAGGTTATAGAGTCAAAAAACACTGTGTAAAATGAACACAATTTTTATGTCACAGCAAGGCAGGCGCATTTTTTGTGTAGAAATTATTTTCACAGATAATCGAGGCTTTTTTCACTCGATAATCATATAATACTGCGATTCTTTTTTTGGCAGCTGGCGGTATCAAATGACCCGCCCCCCCCCGGGGTCGCTTTTCTTTCCTCTCAAGCCCCATTGCTCCAGAGTGCAGCCTGCTCACTTTCTAGTAGATTTAAATTGTTTTGTTTTGGTTTGTTTTTTGTTTTTTTCGCCGTTTTCCCCACTGATTGCCTAGAGCTAGATCTAGGGGGGTGTGAACTTCCCGATAACACAGCACGTTTCTTATCATGTGAGACGTCGCGGCCAAAAACGAATTATTGCTCGGCCAAAGTCCTTTTCTAGGAATATTTTAAACGATGGCTATAAAACTCTAACCTCTGCCTCTCTTTTGTTTCGGTTGGCATTTTTTTTTTAACCTTTTCTTAGCATATCGAAAACCGGTCTTTGAAAAGAAATACAATTTTTTATTTTAAATTCACGGTTCTTTTTTTCCGTTTTTCTTTTTCAACTTAAGAACGAACCATATAAATGAAATTTCCCGTTTTGTTTCCAGTTTTGTTCAAACTTGGACAAACCCCTATGAGAGTTTGTTTTACTGTGAGTGTTGTTTACAAAGCTAGAGAGAAGCATTTATTGGTGGGCGTGTTTCACAAAAACTGCAGAGAGCAAATCATGTTCAAAGATTATCAGGGATTTCAACATTCTCCGCTCATGTTTCGCGTCATTAGTGGATGGGCTAGAGCCACAGTCCGTCACACAGATCACTGATCACAGCAATGCTATTATTATTATTATTATTATTAGTAGTAGTAGTAGTAGTAGTAGTAGTAGTAGTAGTAGTAGTAGTAGTAGTAGTAGTAGTAGTAGTAGTAGTAGTAGTAGTAGTAGTAGTAGTAGTAGTAGTAGTAGTAGTAGTAGTAGTAGTAGTAGTAGTATTTAATTATTTATTTATTCATTTACTTATCTATTTATTTAATAGTAATGTGGGTGAAATATTATGGGAAATATCGATAAAAAATAATAATGATTTACTCTAATATTGTCATATATATATATATATATATATATATATATATATATATATATATATACTTAAATTTTTATTTTATTCTGAAAAAAAGAAAAAAAAAGAATACTCACCACTGGCGATAAATACCAAACTAAGCAAGATGCTCAGCTTCATGTTGGTCGGACAAGATTCAAAAAATAAATGTAACAAACTTCTAGAACTAAGTCCCGTGGATATATTTCTCCGATCTAGATACTGAGAACTGTATGTAGTAAATATCTTTATTTCCTCTAGATCTGGTTTTTACAACTACGATTTGATTTGCAAACCGAGATTTTTAGATCTAGGTCTTGAATCCGAGGCCAAATAATTTTTTTCGCAAGTGCTAACAAAACTTGGCCTTTATATTTAGCTACGTCGTGCAGAAATGTATGCTGTGAAATCGAGGCCAACCAATTTTCCTTCATTTCAACGCACTTTGGCCTAGAATGTTCTATTTTTCATCTCATTTACGTAAAAGGGAACCCCGATTGCAAGTTGTGTTTAAAAGTTTACTAAAGTGTTTTGAGTAGCGGAGAATTTTGACATACATTGAGAATTTCATTGCAATTTCGAAACGTGAAGTTCGGTTTAGCTATTTATAACTCAAGCGCAATAAACTGCTTATGTAATTGGTCAAATTTATCATATCTAGCTTGTACGAATGTTTGTTGGAAAGGTAGGCTATATGCCGTAAGTTTGGTTTATTGAAAGCTGAATTATTTTAGAGTTGTAGAAACGGCAACAAGAGTAATTTACTTCATTTTTCTGATTTAGAGTCGTAGAAACGGCAACAAGTGAAATTTACTTCATTTTTCTGATTTAGAGATGTAGATGATAAGGGACTGGAATTTTTATCTCTTACAGGCAGGATGGAGGGTGCGAGAGGCAGAGGTAGACAAAGGATTACATTTCTTGACAGCTTAAGCTCTTTTGTGACAGGAAACAACAAAGACAACATAGCCTTACTGCGGATGACGGAAGATAGGGACAGGTGGAGAATCATGATCGCCGATGTCTGTTCCAGACAGGGCATTTGAGAGAGAGAGAGAGAGAGAGAGAGAGAGAGAGAGAGAGAGAGAGAGAGAGAGAGAGAGAGAGAGAGAGATGTAGAAATGGCAACAAGTGTAATTTACTTTATTTTTCTGATTTAAAGTTGTAGAAATGCTAACTGGTGTAATTTACCCCATTTCCTGATTTAGAGACAGAGAGAGAGGAAAGAGACATTCAAAGAGATAGAGAGAGAAAGGAAGAGAAAAGAATCGTAGAGAGAGGGGGTGGGGAAATATATATATATATATATATAGTATATATATATATATATATATATATATATATATATAGATAGATAGATAGATAGATAGATAGATAGAGAAAGAGAGAGAGAGAGAGAGAGAGAGAGAGAGAGAGAGAGAGAGAGAGAAATGAATGAATAAGAGAAATAAAGTTGGGGAGGGAGAGAAAGAAAAATAAAAAAAAGAGAGGGAGAAAAAGACAACAATTGGAGTTTGGTTTCCCTCACATGTATGAAGTTTTTTATCTACTTTAGAGATTTCTATATCTCCTAAGTCTTAGTGAGTGCTCCTCTAAATTTTTGGGTTAAACTAAAACAGACAACTTAAAATTGTTATCCGTTTGCTTCACTGGTTGACATCTGGAGGTTTTGGGTTCGAATCCATGCCTCTGTCAGGCTGGTGTGAAGTGTCGGACAAACTACCTATCTGGCCTAGTCCCGCCATAGACTAGGGAATCCTGGGCATTTTCTCCCTGGTGTTCATACGACAGACAGGATTTAGCTATCCATCTAGTCCCGCCATAGACTAGGGAATTCTGGTCGTCTTTTCATCACTGGCGACCACACGACAGACTGAATTTCTGTTTCCACCCAGTCCCGCCATAGACTAGGGAATTCTGGTCGTCTTTTTATCACTGGCGTCCACACGACAGACTGAATTTCTGTTTCCACCCAGTCCCGCCATAGACTAGGGAATTCTGGTCGTCTTTTTATCACTGGCGTCCACACGACAGACTGAATTTCTGTTTCCACCCAGTCCCGCCATAGACTAGGGAATTCTGGTCGTCTTTTCATCACTGGCGTCCACCCGACAAACTGAATTTCTGTTTCCACCCAGCCCCGCCATAGACTAGGGAATTCTGGTCGTCTTTTTATCACTGGCGTCCACCCGACAAACTGAATTTCTGTTTCCACCCAGCCCCGCCATAAACTAGGGAATTCTGGGCGTCTTTTCATCACTGGCGTCCACCAACAGACTGAATTTCTGTTTCCACCCAGCCCCGCCATAGACTAGGGAATTCTGGGCGTCTTTTCATCACTGGCGTCCACCAACAGCCTGAATTTCTGTTTCCACCCAGCCCCGCCATAGACTAGGGATTTCTGGTCGTCTTTTCATCACTGGCGTCCACCAACAGACTGAATTTCTGTTTCCACCCAGCCCCGCCATAGACTAGGGATTTCTGGTCGTCTTTTCATCACTGGCGTCCACCCGACAAACTGAATTTCTGTTTCCACCCAGCCCCGCCATAGACTAGGGAATTCTGGTCGTCTTTTTATCACTGGCGTCCACCCGACAAACTGAATTTCTATTTCCACCCAGCCCCGCCATAGACTAGGGAATTCTGGGCATTTTCTCCCTGGTGTTCATACGACAGACAGGATTTAGCTATCCATCTAGCACCGCCATAGACTAGGGAATTCTGGTCGTCTTTTCATCACTGGCGACCACACGACAGACTGAATTTCTGTTTCCACCCAGTCCCGCCATAGACTAGGGAATTCTGGTCGTCTTTTTATCACTGGCGTCCACACGACAGACTGAATTTCTGTTTCCACCCAGTCCCGCCATAGACTAGGGAATTCTGGTCGTCTTTTTATCACTGGCGTCCACACGACAGACTGAATTTCTGTTTCCACCCAGTCCCGCCATAGACTAGGGAATTCTGGTCGTCTTTTCATCACTGGCGTCCACCCGACAAACTGAATTTCTGTTTCCACCCAGCCCCGCCATAGACTAGGGAATTCTGGTCGTCTTTTTATCACTGGCGTCCACCCGACAAACTGAACTTCTGTTTCCACCCAGCCCCGCCATAAACTAGGGAATTCTGGGCGTCTTTTCATCACTGGCGTCCACCAACAGACTGAATTTCTGTTTCCACCCAGCCCCGCCATAGACTAGGGAATTCTGAGCGTCTTTTCATCACTGGCGTCCACCAACAGCCTGAATTTCTGTTTCCACCCAGCCCCGCCATAGACTAGGGATTTCTGGTCGTCTTTTCATCACTGGCGTCCACCAACAGACTGAATTTCTGTTTCCACCCAGCCCCGCCATAGACTAGGGAATTCTGGTCGTCTTTTCATCACTGGCGTCCACCCGACAAACTGAATTTCTGTTTCCACCCAGCCCCGCCATAGACTAGGGAATTCTGGTCGTCTTTTTATCACTGGCGTCCACCCGACAAACTGAATTTCTGTTTCCACCCAGCCCCGCCATAGACTAGGGAATTCTGGTCGTCTTTTCATCACTGGCGTCCACCCGACAAACTGAATTTCTGTTTCCACCCAGCCCCGCCATAAACTAGGGAATTCTGGTCATTTTCTCCCTGGTGTTCATACGACAGACAGGATTTAGCTATCCATCTAGCACCGCCATAGACTAGGGAATTCTGGTCGTCTTTTCATCACTGGCGACCACACGACAGACTGAATTTCTGTTTCCACCCAGTCCCGCCATAGACTAGGGAATTCTGGTCGTCTTTTTATCACTGGCGTCCACACGACAGACTGAATTTCTGTTTCCACCCAGTCCCGCCATAGACTAGGGAATTCTGGTCGTCTTTTCATCACTGGCGTCCACACGACAGACTGAATTTCTGTTTCCACCCAGCCCCGCCATAGACTAGGGAATTCTGGTCGTCTTTTCATCACTGGCGTCCACCCGACAAACTGAATTTCTGTTTCCACCCAGCCCCGCCATAGACTAGGGAATTCTGGTCGTCTTTTTATCACTGGCGTCCACCCGACAAACTGAACTTCTGTTTCCACCCAGCCCCGCCATAAACTAGGGAATTCTGGGCGTCTTTTCATCACTGGCGTCCACCAACAGACTGAATTTCTGTTTCCACCCAGCCCCGCCATAGACTAGGGAATTCTGGGCGTCTTTTCATCACTGGCGTCCACCAACAGCCTGAATTTCTGTTTCCACCCAGCCCCGCCATAAACTAGGGAATTCTGGGCGTCTTTTCATCACTGGCGTCCACCAACAGACTGAATTTCTGTTTCCACCCAGCCCCGCCATAGACTAGGGATTTCTGGTCGTCTTTTCATCACTGGCGTCCACCCGACAAACTGAATTTCTGTTTCCACCCAGCCCCGCCATAGACTAGGGAATTCTGGTCGTCTTTTTATCACTGGCGTCCACCCGACAAACTGAATTTCTATTTCCACCCAGCCCCGCCATAGACTAGGGAATTCTGGTCGTCTTTTTATCACTGGCGTCCACCCGACAAACTGAATTTCTATTTCCACCCAGCCCTGCCATAGACTAGGGAATTCTGGTCGTCTTTTTATCACTGGCGTCCACCCGACAAACTGAATTTCTGTTTCCACCCAGCCCCGCCATAGACTAGGGAATTCTGGTCGTCTTTTTATCACTGGCGTCCACCCGACAAACTGAATTTCTGTTTCCACCCAGCCCCGCCATAGACTAGGGAATTCTGGTCGTCTTTTTATCACTGGCATCCTCCCGACAAACTGAATTTCTA
>JAWDGP010004109.1:107500-210000 GCA_033675545.1 Elysia crispata | reverse complement strand
GCGCTGTCTTTGTTGAGAAAAGACCAGGTACTGTTTTAGCTGAGACAAGACCAGGCGCTGTCTTAGCCAACACAAGATCAGGCACTGTCTTAGTTGAGACAAGACAAGGTGCTGTCTTAGCCGAGACATGACCAGGCACTGTCTGTCTTAGCCGAGACAAGACCAGGCAATGTTTAAGCTTAGACAAGACAAGGCACTGTCTTGGCCGAGACAAAACACTGCAATGTTTAAGCTGAGACAAGACAAGGCACTGTCTTAGCCGAGACAAGACCAAGCACTGTCTTAGCCGAGACAAAACACTGCAATGTTTAAGCTGAGACAAGACAAGGCACTGTCTTAGCCGAGACAAGACCAAGCACTGTCTTAGCCGAGACAAGACCAGGCGCTGTCTTAGCCGAGAGAAGACCAAGTACTGTCTTAGCCGAGACAAGACCAGGCACTGTCTTAGCCGAGCCAAGACCAAGCACTAGCCGAGCCAAGACCAGGCGCTGTCTTAACCGAGACAAGACCAAGCACTGTCTTAACCGAGACAAGACCAAGTGCTGTCTGTCTCAGCCGAGACAAAACAAGACACTGTCTTAGCCAAGCCAAGACCAGGCGCTGTTTTAGCCGAGACAAGACCAAGCACTGTCTTAACCGAGACAAGACCAAGTACTGTCTGTCTCAGCCGAGACAAAACAAGACACTGTCTTAGACGAGGCAAGACCTGGCACTGTCTGAACCGAGACAAGACCAAATACTGTCTTAGGGAGACAACCACGGTAAATGTTAGTGAAAAAATCCGAGTTAACGCAGGTAATCGCCCTTCAAGATTTCAATGTTGATATATCTGGTTGCTACCCTTGAAGTTTTTAAAGTTCTAAAGAATTACATGCAAAATACATATAGGCTTTTGAAGCATTGGTTTTTATATTTATAATATAAATATTAGGAGAGTGTAGCGTAATTAGAGGAGTTACCCATTCCTCAATTATTTTTTTCTCTGCAGTCAAAGTGGTGTTATCAATGTAAAATATTCAATGTGCCTGTGTATGAGCAAAAATAAATAAAAAAGGGGGAGTGGGAGAGGTTGGGGTGGCACAAATAGAATGCTTTGCAAAATTTCAACATGTGATTTCGAAATCTCTGACAAGATGGTTTTAAAAGCTTTACATTAAAAGTCTTCGAATGTCCGAAATTATTTTCTAAAGCTGCACTGTCTTGCAGAAATATATAGCTGCAAATTTATTGACATTTGCAGAAAAAGACCGTTTACACTGGTCTATAAATAGATTGAAATTTTACGCAAAAAAAGTGAGTAGTCTTATTCGAAACTCCAACAAGTGTCTCGCTTCGGGAAAACCCTATGAGAAGCATAGTACTCACAAACTCGCTCGACCTAGTTCAAGGTCATGCCCTTGACCGAGGGATCGGAAGTTGTTTTTTAATCTTCGAGACCGAGGCTTGAACCTCCAGTCTGGCTCTATGATCTTTCTATCATCAGTCAGAGTGAGTGTGATCAAAACTGCTGGATTCGTCCTCCACACACACATCCGCTGCCTTTCGTTTATTCTCAGTGAAAACACATTTAACGTCGTGACACAGTTCTAGGTATAGATCTACTTCAAGTTTAGTTGGTCAGTACAAAACCAAGTCGCTGATTATTCCAAGGTAAGACTGAATCTTTGCCTTTTAAAACGTCAAGGACAAAACTAATTTAGTGAGAAAACTAAGAGTCGAGGTCTACGAAGTCAGCACGCAACCCAATATCAAGGCCGTCTGAAGTTTGTTACCGGGTCGATTAATCTAGAGAACCTTTGAACGAATAGTTCATAGATCTAGAACGGAATCAAGAACTAAATTCTTGATAAGTTTGAATTTTTATAAGCATTTCTAGACCTGGAGGCGAAATTCGCTTCTGTCAAAGATCTAGGGCCTAGATCTAGATCTAGTCAAGATGTAGAATCTAGATCTAGATCTAGAGTCAAGGCAATGTGAATCTGAACATTTGGGTGGGAATAAAGTGGCAAACTCAAGTCCAGTAGACATGCAAACCAGTAAACCACTGTGTCATCATTAGATTTAGATTCATCTGGTCAGATTATGTTTGGAATTTCAAGTTGTTCTGTCATAGACTCATACAGACTTTTTGAAAGAATTTTGTTTTGAACTCATCAGTGATGATGGTTAAATCAATAATTTAAATCTAAAACTAATTACATAGAAACGTATAGATCTAGATCTAGGCCTGAAAAGTAAAATCTTTTATGGGCACTCTTAAAGGTAGGATGCATGATCCTATTGGATTAAAAATTTTCATGATTTTGCCTTTCAACTCTACCAAAGCTCAGAGAAAATTATGTGTGCGGCTGAAATGTAATAATCCGTAGTAAATAATCTAGGAAAAAAACCAACTATGGCCTTTGTTGTCTGTTGTCCCAGGAGGAGAGCTATGTGCACCGAAAGGCAATTAACAAGCCCTACCCCCCAAAAAAAAATAATAATAATATTAACAAGGTAATTAAGGTTTTGTCATATAGGCCTACTGTCATAGCTTTGTGTTGGAAAGTTTTACAGCATTTTTTTTTCGTTGTTCATATCTTACAAACAACAATTATTTATTTCTATGGAAAGAGTTCCTTTTAGGTACAGACTAATTTACACACCTATGAGGGCTTCGTTGACTGGATACACACTATAGGGTTGCTACTGTGTAAAAAACCGTCCGTACCTAAAAGGTACTCTTTCCATTTTTATATTTAACTTTGCACACTTAATGGCCTGTAGAATCTAAGTTGGGTATCTATCTCTTAGAAAGGGTCGTAAGCCTGGATCTTCCCCGACTGACTGCTGAGGTATAAAATCTGTGATCTCTAAGGATTTTTTTTTCCTAGTCTGATATAATGTAGTGTCATTGTCAGTTAAAGAATGTCATGGATCATAATATAGGCCTATATCACTTATGAGGTTATTGATTGTTTGTATTATAGTTTATATAGTATTTGTAGTTATCACTCTTATTTATAAATATAATTTTTTTAACATTTTGACACCTTGACTCAGCATTTCATTTTCCTTAGCATGAAACAGAATTTAGCGGAATAGTTTGTGGCACAACTCAGGAATGTCTGCGATCATGGTTTAAAATGGCCGCTATGAGTCTGATATTTCTAAGGTCATTCTTTGTGAGTCTAAACCTTGCACATTTGATGGGTCATTTATAGAGCATCCTTTATTGAATTGTGCCCAATGAGTACTTAATGTGCTCAGGCTATGTCAAACATCCACACATTGTTATGATTGTATTTAGACAAACTTCTCAAATATCCACATGTGTAACACTATCATAAAAATAGTTTTTTTGGTACACAAAAGTCAAGGAAATATGTTTTTTTTTTTTTTTTTTTTTAATAATTTTGGTTTCCCTGTTTTTTATAATGCCTTTTTTCATTCCCTGCTTACTGAGTGCACATACTGGAACTTAAACCTGTGCAATGCCTGATCAGGTGATAGGACTTTTGTTTGGGTACATCGGTTTAGCATATTAAGATACAATATGATGAGCTACTACCTCTATTAAGGAGCTAAAATGCTTTCTTCTTTATTGCCCATACCAAGAACCAAGTTCAATCTTTTTTTCTATGGCCCAATCAAAAGAAACAACAAATCATCTGTCCAATCTGTGTTCAGCTGAGGCTACTTCATACTGGTCCTCTGTTTCTTATTTCTGTAGTGAAGAAGCCAAAATAAAAGGTGAAATGTTTTTTATGTTAAATAGAATTGTTGTTACTTAGTTCATGGTCCTTGAGTTTAAGTTGGTGACTGTTGTATATTATTTTAGAAAACGCTCTTTCGTAGGTACCATACCCATTCGGAAGTGCTTCTGATCAGGTTTTAACTCTTTGTTCTCTCCCCTTCCCACCAGATGGCGCAGATGCTGGCAAAACCTGGACCCTCGGGGCACGCTCCGATTCTGCCTGGCCACATTTCCCGCAACGCTGGCGGTGGGGTAAGTTCAAATCAAGTCACTAACTCATGCCTCGGTTCGTTTAAATATCAAGGCTTGCCATAAGTGCCTAAGTATTCGACCATTCTTATCGTAGGTATTGTGGAATTGTAGGGTAGCGAAGCTATAAATTTGCTGGAAAAGCAATGCCATGTTTGTGTGCATTTGTAGGTGTGGGGTCGCCGTATATGTGAATTTTTTTTTTTTTTTTTAAATAATAACCTAAAAATTCCTTTTTTATTTTTTTTTTTGAGTCTGTCTTATGTCACTAGCATGACAGAATCATTTTTTTTATGATCCAGGGAGAAATTTTCCTGAGTGTATTTTCAAAACTGATATACATATCTAATGCCACCTTGGCTGCTGGGGCTTGTCAAGAGTTTCGCGTCTGACGTCAGTTTGAAAGAGTCGTTTCCCCATTGATCATTAGTCTTTACAAATTTTACCAGAAGGGTGTAAAAACATGCAACTTTAAATCGCAATACTTTGTTGTCTTTAGCATCATCTGCTGCCAAGAAAGGAATTAGTATGGGAAAGTGTGACGGAGAGAAATGGAAGTTTTCCTGTAGATCTTACCCAAATCTGGTAGAGCTGAGGTCAGCTTGTATTGTATTACTGTCACATAGATCTTGCTTTTGGTTGGCTCTCGATACTGTCAGCACGACTTCATGTGTTTCGTTTTTTTTTCTTTTCTTTTTTTTTTTTTAGTCAGAGACTGAAGTTAGTTATAGAGTAAACTTATGGATAGGATCGAATGAATTTTGGGTCCTATTTTTCTGATCTGCCCCGTCTGACATACATTCTGGTTTGATTAAAAGAAAAACCATAGGTCATTTGATCCAGTGGATGAGCTATATCAAACAGACATTTTTTAGAGTCACTAAAATCTGCCGCTAGAACTATTGTGGACAAATTGTCTCTTTTCGCCAGGGTCGACGTGCCAGTAGCATAGATTTATACCCTGCTGGCAGGTGACGGAAGCTGAAATGTATGGCTGATCAGTTCTCCTGTGGTCAATATACGTTTATTGTAGGTTATTATTTGATTTTTTTTTCTTCCCATATCATTCTCACGCTACATTGCCAGTGTTTCCTAAGTCTGTTTCCCAATCCATGCAGTAAAATGAAGGTGATGATGTCTAGAGGCTGTTTTCAGCAGTAACTAGTGCTTGACATAAACACACATCCACAAAAACTCAACTCGTTGAAACCATCTGGTTAGCGTCTGCCTGGCATGTACCCTAACCTCACCTGAACAGCAGTTTTTACCCTATTTTACCAGCAGACATATATTTGTATGTTTCATCTCCAGCCACTTCTCAAAGGTCTCGTTCAGTTTTCCTCTATCTAATAGTCTGTGTTGCTACATTTAAAAAAAATTTTTTTTTCTTTTTATTAAATAATGTATATGAACCATTTTCAGTAGCAATAAAACAACAAATAAAGAAGGTAAAATACTGCGCATGTTTGCCTAGGAAATCATTGTCGAAAATCATCCGATAGGGCAGTCAGATATCAGTGTAACAGTTTCTGGATTTGTCGAGAGTACTTGATGCGAGACTCCGAAGGTCAACATGCTAGATGAACAACTGATAATGCAAGCATGTCATGTTACACAGCTGTGATAGATCAGCTGTTTTTTTTAGTTTTCAATATTAATCGTAGATTTTCCTCAAAGGTGGCGGAATTATGTTGCTTCTGCAATCTGTAATCTATAAAAGATTGTTGTTGTTTTTTTTTTTTAATTTGTAAACTGACTCTTTATTTCTTTGTTAGCTAATCTCAGTCTCTTGTATTGTAAGTTTTTTTTCCATAATGACTATCTGAATCTCTCTTATTGTAAGTTTTTTTCCATCGTGACTATCTGAATCTCTCTTATTGTAAGTTTTTTTCCATCGTGACTATCTGAATCTCTCTTATTGTAAGTTTTTTTCCATCGTGACTATCTGAATCTCTCTTATTGTAAGTTTTTTTCCATCGTGACTATCTGAATCTCTCTTATTGGAAGTTCTGTTCTATTGTGACTATCTGAATCTCTCTTATTGCAAGTTCTTTTCTATTGTGACTATCTGACTCTCTCTTATAGCAAGTTCTTTTCTATTGTGACTATCTGAATCTCTCTTATTGCAAGTTCTTTTCTATTGTGACTATCTGGATCTCTCTTTTTGCAAGTTTTTTGTCCATCGTGACTGTCTGAATTTCTCTTATTGCAAGTTCTTTTCTATTGTGACTATCTGGATCTCTCTTATTGCAAGTTCTTTTCTATTGTGACTATCTGAATCTCTCTTATTGCAAGTTCTTTTCTATTGTGACTATCTGAATCTCTCTTATAGCAAGTTCTTTTCTATTGTGACTATCTGAATCTCTTTTATTGCAAGTTCTTTTCTATTGTGACTATCTGAGGCTCTCTTATTAAAGGTTTTTTTTCTGTCATGACTATCTGAATCTCTCTTATTGCAAGTTTTCTCTATCTTGACTATCTGACTATCTCAGAAACTTCGAAAATCCTTTAATGGGAGCAAATTCTTTGAGGGCCTGTGAATCTTCACTTGTCTTATCAATTTCTTTCTTTCTTTTTGAAATGCGTTTTTTACTACTCTCTTTTAATTTTCAGATTTTCTGACAGTGTCAGTTTTGTGCAATATTATAGTTATGTAATTATTCTTATAGTTATGTAATTATTTTTGTAGTTATACAATAGTAGCTCTTAGTTAGCTCCTGCTGGAATATTATCATTCAAAGGAAGAAGAAAAACCCCTGACATGTATGTCACATGTGTTATAACATGTGTCCCGTTGTTCTAATTTTTGTCTTTGTCACCGTGACAGGCTGTTTTCAGTTCATTACAGATTCTGTAGCTTCCACAGGCCACGCTTGACTGGCGATGCTGAACCAGCAGCTTTTTTGTTTTGTTTTTTAAACTTTTCCCCTTATCTTTGTCTCGCTTTTTTTTTTTATTTCATTCTTACATTATATTTCAGTTGAAATTTTTGTCTTTTGTGTTTTTTTTTTTTTTTTAATTATTTGTTCTTCCAGCCGAGTTGTCCCCTATACGACTCTGTAACAGATGGTCATGTGTAGTTAATGTTCCTTTGATGTGGATGTAGTTTTCCAGTGATGTTGTCTCATAGTGACGCGGACCTCACAGCTGTCTCCTTCACATGCTCCTAGTTATCTTAACTAAGCTTTCAACTTTTCCCTTCAGGCCTCTTTTCCATTTAATTTTTTTTATATTCCATTTAGGACTTTTTCCCCCTTTCTTTCTTTCTTTCTTTTTTTTTTTTTTTTTGCTCTAAGGTTAAATGTTCTGTCTCTGTGTGTGTGTGTCTCTCTCTCTCTCTCTCTCTCTCTCTCTCTCTCTCTCTCTCTCTCTCTCTCTCTCTCTCTCTTTCTCTCTTTCTTCCTCTCTCTCTCCCTCTCTCTCTCTTTCTCTCTTTCTATTTTCCTCTCCCTCTATTCTTCTCTCTCTTCCCCTCTCTGTGTCAATCCCTCAAAGAGGAAACATCCTCATCTTTTTCTCACCGTCTCTACTAGTCAGAGGAATCGGCCTTGACCTTTTATAGCAAGGTTCGTTGCTCTCAGATTATGAACCAGATATACATAGGCCGGGCGGCGAGTCAATATATATATATAAATATAAATAGTAATACAGGTTGGCCACGCTGTGGTGTCTTCAGTCTGTAATATTCCTAGATGCTCCGGTGTCTAAAGATGTCTTTAGCCTGTAATATTCCTAGATGCTCCGGTGTCTAAAGATGTCTTCAGCCTGTAATATTCCTAGATGCTCCGGTGTCTAAAGATGTCTTCAGCCTGTAATATTCCTAGATGCTCCGGTGTCTAAAGATGTCTTCAGCCTGTAATAATCCTAGATGCTCAGGTGTCTAAAGATGTCTTCAGTCTGTAATAATCCTAGATGCTGATGTATCTAAAGATGTCTTCAGTCTAATAATCCTAGATGCTCCGGTGTCTAAAGATGTCTTCAGTCTGTAATATTCCTAGATGCTCCGGTGTCTAAAGATGTCTTCAGTCTGTAATATTCCTAGATGCTCCGGTGTCTAAAGATGTCTTCAGTTTGTAATATTCCTAGATGCTCCGGTGTCTAAAGATGTCTTCAGCTTGTAATAATCCTAGATGCTCAGGTGTCTAAAGATGTCTTCAGTCTGTAATAATCCTAGATGCTCCGGTGTCTAAAGATGTCCAGTCAGTAATAATCCTAGATGCTCCGGTGTCTAAAGATGTCTTCAGTCTATAATAATCCTAGATGCTGATGTGTCTAAAGATGTCTTCAGTCTAATAATCCTAGATGCTCCGGTGTCTAAAGATGTCTTCAGTCTGTAATAATCCTAGATGCTCCGGTGTCTAAAGATGTCTTCAGTGTGTAATGATCCTAGATGCTGATGTGTCTAAAGATGTCTTCAGTCTAATAATCCTAGATGCTCTGGTGTCTAAAGATGTCTTCAGTCTGTAATGTTCCTAGATGCTCCGGTGTCTAAAGATGTCTTCAGTGTGTAATAATCCTAGATGCTGATGTATCTAAAGATGTCTTCAGTCTGTAATAATCCTAGATGCTCCGGTGTCTAAAGATGTCTTCAGTCTGTAATATCCCTAGATGCTCCGGTGTCTAAAGATGTCTTCAGTCTGTAATAATCCTAGATGCTGATGTGTCTAAAGATGTCTTCAGTCTAATAATCCTAGATGCTCCGGTGTCTAAAGATGTCTTCAGTCTGTAATATTCCTAGATGCTCCGGTGTCTAAAGATGTCTTCAGTCTGTAATAATCCTAGATGCTGATGTGTCTAAACGTGTCTTCAGTCTATTCCTAGATGCTCCGGTGTCTAAAGATGTCTTCAGTCTGTAATATTCCTAGATGCTCCAGTGTCTAAAGATGTCTTCATTCTGTAATATTCCTAGATGCTCCGGTGTCTAAAGATGTCTTCAGCCTCCGAATTGAGATACAGGTTGACCTATCTTTGTCGAAATCTGTCTGTGCTCTCTCTAAAGATGCTCCGGTGCTCTAATATAATAACTGTATCTCCCCCACGGCCCCCACGCCCCTTCCTTGGACCTGTAGACTGTGCCTGGTCACGGCAAGGGGCTGCGGATCCTAGACAAGAACACAGGGCGGTGGAAGATGGCAAGTAAAGAGGGGGGGGGGGGGGGGGATTACAGACCATTGATCTCACAACACACCGGATAGAGCCGTAGTTCTCGCGTCTAGTGAAGCCGACACAGGGCGGTGGAAGACGGCAAGTAGGGGAGGGGAAAAGGGGGGGGGGGTACAGACCACTGATCTCACAACACACTGGATAGAGCCCTAGTTCTCGCGTCTAGTGAAGCCCTAGTAACACCACTGTCCTGCCAGCGCCTCGTCTTAGTTTTAGACCTGCAGTTCGCGTATTGCCGAGAGCTTGTGCCCTACCCGGTGTATGTAGAGATGGGTGATCTCCCCCGGTCTGCCGTGCTCTGTCCGTGTGTAGTAACACCACTGTCCTATCAGTGTGTAGTAACACCACTGTCCTATCAGTGTGTAGTAACACCACTGTCCTATCAGTGTGTAGTAACACCACTGTCCTGCCAGCGCCTCGTCTTAGTTTTAGACCTCTAGTTCGCGTATTGCCGAGAGCTTGTGCCCTACCCGGTGTATGTAGAGATGGGTGATCTCCCCCGGTCTGCCGTGCTCTGTCCGTGTGTAGTATCACCACTGTCCTATCAGTGTGTAGTAACACCACTGTCCTGCCAGCGCCTCGTCTTAGTTTTAGACCTCTAGTTCGCGTATTGCCGAGAGCTTGTGCCCTACCCGGTGTATGTAGAGATGGGTGATCTCCCCCGGTCTGCCGTGCTCTGTCCGTGTGTAGTAACACCACTGTCCTATCAGTGTGTAGTAACACCACTGTCCTATCAGTGTGTAGTAACACCACTGTCCTGCCAGCGCCTCGTCTTAGTTTTAGACCTCTAGTTCGCGTATTGCCGAGAGCTTGTGCCCTACCCGGTGTATGTAGAGATGGGTGATCTCCCCCGGTCTGCCGTGCTCTGTCCGTGTGTAGTAACACCACTGTCCTATCAGTGTGTAGTAACACCACTGTCCTATCAGTGTGTAGTAACACCACTGTCCTATCAGTGTGTAGTAACACCACTGTCCTATCAGTGTGTAGTAACACCACTGTCCTGCCAGCGCCTCGTCTTAGTTTTAGACCTGTAATTCGCGTATTGCCGAGAGCTTGTGCCCTACCCGGTGTATGTAGAGATGGGTGATCTCCCCCGGTCTGCCGTGCTCTGTCCGTGTGTAGTAACACCACTGTCCTATCAGTGTGTAGTAACACCATTGTCCTATCAGTGTGTAGTAACACCACTGTCCTATCAGTGTGTAGTAACACCACTGTCCTGCCAGCGCCTCGTCTTAGTTTTAGACCTCTAGTTCGCGTATTGCCGAGAGCTTGTGCCCTACCCGGTGAATGTAGAGATGGGTGATCTCCCCCGGTCTGCCGTGCTCTGTCCGTGTGTAGTAACACCACTGTCTATCAGTGTGTAGTAACACCACTGTCCTATCAGTGTGTAGTAACACCACTGTCCTGCCAGCGCCTCGTCTTAGTTTTAGACCTCTAGTTCGCGTATTGCCGAGAGCTTGTGCCCTACCCGGTGTATGTAGAGATGGGTGATCTCCCCCGGTCTGCCGTGCTCTGTCCGTGTGTAGTATCACCACTGTGCTATCAGTGTGTAGTAACACCACTGCCGTGCCAGCGCCTCGTCTTAGTTTTAGACCTGTAATTCGCGTATTGCCGAGAGCTTGTGCCCTACCCGGTGTGTGTAGAGATGGGTGATCTCCCCCGGTCTGCCGTGCTCTGTCCGTGTGTAGTATCACCACTGTCCTACCCTTCGGTCAGCACGGTGACCTCTCCCCCCACTAGTGTCCAGTTCTTTCCATTGTTTGGGTCTGGCGTGTGGCGTGATGTAGACACGAGATCTTCATCCGGTGGTCAGCACGGTGACCTCCCCCCCCCACTAGTGTCCAGTTCTGTCCACTGTTTGAGTCTGACGTGTGGCGTGGTGTGGACATGAGATCTGCATCCTGTGGTCAGCACGGTGACCTCTCCCCCCACTAGTGTCCAGCTCTGTCCACTGTTTGAGTCTGACGTGTGGCGTGGTGTGGACACGAGATCTTCATCCTGTGGTCAGCACGGTGACCTCTCCCCCACTAGTGTCCAGCTCTGTCCACTGTTTGAGTCTGGCGTGTGGCGTGGTGTGGACACGAGATCTTCATCCTGTGGTCAGCACGGTGACCTCCCCTTCTCCCCCCACTAGTGTCCAGTTCTGTCCACTGTTTGAGTCTGACGTGTGGCGTGGTGTGGACACGAGATCTTCATCCTGTGGTCAGCACGGTGACCTCTCCCCCCACTAGTGTCCAGCTCTGTCCACTGTTTGAGTCTGACGTGTGGCGTGGTGTGGACACGAGATCTTCATCCTGTGGTCAGCACGGTGACCTCCCCTTCTCCCCCCACTAGTGTCCAGTTCTGTCCACTGTTTGAGTCTGACGTGTGGCGTGGTGTGGACACGAGATCTTCATCCTGTGGTCAGCACGGTGACCTCCCCTTCTCCCCCCACTAGTGTCCAGCTCTGTCCACTGTTTGAGTCTGACGTGTGGCGTGGTGTGGACACGAGATCTGCATCCTGTGGTCAGCACGGTGACCTCCCCCCCCCCACTAGTGTCCAGCTCTGTCCATTGTTTGAGTCTGACGTGTGGCGTGGTGTGGACACGAGATCTTCATCCTGTGGTCAGCACGGTGACCTCCCCCCCCCCACTAGTGTCCAGCTCTGTCCACTGTTTCAGTCTGACATGTGGCTTCACAGACAAGACAAAGACCATATGAGACTTATATTTCTCCCCTTCTTCCCTTTTATCCTTTATTTTTTAATGTACCTCGGTTTATTCTGCCATACGTAGCTTTGAGACCATCTCCTTGTAGTCCTGCGCCAGGTGGAAAGTTACGAGTTATCAACCCTTGGCTGTCTCTGCGCATGTTTTAAATTTCTCACACAGATGAATTTCTCGTCCTAGATCGAAGTTAGGAGTAGCAGATGGACGAAAAGAAAGTGTGGTAGATTTTCAGATATTGTGGCTTGCTAGCAGCTCGTGATTATGTCTGATCCAAAATGTTTCGTCAGTAAACTCTTATCTCTCATCTCTTATTCCTTCCTCAGAGCTTGATTCAGAGTTTCATTTCTTGAAAAATCATAGGTCGCTTTTTTCTTAAATTTTTTTTTTTAGGAACTTGACTGGAACTCTGGAACTCTGTTATCATTAGATTCGTGATAAAATTATCTTTTGTTCTAATTGGGGGGTCACACTATTGTCTTCATGTGATGCAAGTTTTAAAATAATTGACTTCTTACATTAATAATAACAAGAAGAACAAGAACAAGAACAACAATAATAATGATAACAAAAATAATCATGGCGATGATGATGATGATGATGATGATGATGATAATAATAATAATAATAATGACGATTGTAAATATAATCGAAATGATGATTATACCAATGCCACATGATGAAGCCTTTTACTGGCACCTTAAATCTATTTTCTGATGTCCTTTTTTTCTTTTTTCTTTTGTTTATTTTATTTTATTTTTTTTTTTGCAAGTTTGCCATTTTATGCATTATTACTATCTACTTGGCCTTCTTTTGATCCTGCAAAATTTATTTTTATTGTGTTATCTTAATTTGCTTAAAATGTTTGCTTTTTTTATTTGTTTTCTAGGTAAGACATTTTTTTAAATGGGTTTGAATTTTTTTTTCCCACTGAATGGCCTGTTTTAATAAACTTAGTCAAGTCTGACCTTAATTATTTATATATCTATCTATCTGTTTATACATGCTTGCATGCAAGTACATAGGTATGTGTATATGTATGTATGTATGTATGTATGTATGTATGTATCTATCTATCTATCTATTTGTCTATTTATCTAACTACCTATCTATCCAACGCTCTATTCAACTATTTGTCTACTACCAATCTCTCTCTCTCTCTCTCTCTCTCTCTCTCTCTCTCTCTCTCTCTCTCTCTCTCTCTCTTTCTGACTGTCTCTCTCTCTCTCTCTACCTCCCCACACCTCTCCTCCCTGCATCTCCAAGTAACGTGATGTGACCAGGTAGGTGCCACAAGCCCAGCCACCCTCTAACGCCTTTCTCTTGTTTTGTTCCAAGGAGGATCACCACCATGGCGACACTGCGGTAAGAAAGAGGGCACAGCTATGAGGAATTTCCCACACCCCCCTTTTGAGTTATTTATAGCCTTATGTCCCACACTGTGTGTGTGTGCCGGCAGTGGGTAAACGCGTGACCAAGTTTCCAAGGCCCGTAACTCGACCTTCCAAGTCTTAGCTGCTTATGGGCCTTGTACACTTGCTGCCCGTTTGGTACTGTAGGCGTCGGAAGGCTAGGGCTGGCTTACTTTGTTACTTAAGGCGGACCCTCCGCACACGGCACGCCGTGCCACAGGCTAACCCTCTCCCTCCGTTGGCCACAGCATGACGCTCCGGGTTGTGGGAGTCCCAAAGTAGTGGTTGGTCGCTCACCGGTCACAAGTTCAATGATTTCCCTCTTGTAGTCGTCCATGTTGGCAACATACGGCACAGAAAAAGCAGCACTGCAGCAAGTCACGGCTGTGCCATGCCGTCTATGCAATGCGCCACTCTAAACCATTGTGTTCAGTTTTCTTTGGCCTGCATGCGGCATGCCGTGTGTCGTGAGCGACAGGCCGTGTGCCGTGTGTCGTGAGCTACAGGCCGTGTGCCGTCTGTAGAGGGTCCGCCTAGAACACGAAATGAAAACGTACCCGGGAAGATCTCTCCATCTCTCTCTCTCCTCCCCCCCCCACACACACATACACCTCTTTGCTAACATCTGCTGCGCTTGTCCAGTGTGTACGCTCTCTATATTCACCCGGCGCTAGAGAATCACAAGGATGTGTGATCGTTCGTTGAGAAATTCAGTACGGAGATTTCACCTCTTTTATAGGCAGTCTGCCTATTTGTTCTATATAGTCACTAGATATAGCAGCGCTGTAACTAAGGGTTGTGTTACATGTGTTACATGTACTTGCAATATATCGTAATGTTATGATCACGGCAAGACTAAGGGTTGTGTTACATGTACTTGTAATATATCGTAATGTTATGATCACGGCAAGACTAAGGGTTGTGTTACATGTACTTGTAATATATCGTAATGTTATGATCACGGCAAGACTAAGGGTTGTGTTACATGTACTTGTAATATATCGTAATGTTATGATCACGGCAAGACTAAGGGTTGTAGTACATGTACTTGTAATATATCGTAATGTTATGATCACGGCAAGACTAAGGGTTGTGTTACATATAGATGTAATATATCGTAATGTTATGACCACGGCAAGATTAAGGGTTGTGTTACATGTACTTGTAATATATCGTAATGTTATGACCACGGCAAGATTAAGGGTTGTGTTACATATAAATGTAATATATCGCAATGTTATGATCACGGCAAGATTAAGGGTTGTGTTACATATAGATGTAATATATCGCAATGTTATGATCACGGCAAGACTAAGGGTTGTGTTACATATAGATGTAATATATCGCAATGTTATGATCACGGCAAGACTAAGGGTTGTGTTACATATAGATGTAATATATCGCAATGTTATGATCACGGCAAGACTAAGGGTTGTGTTACATATAGATGTAATATATCGCAATGTTATGATCACGGCAAGATTAAGGGTTGTGTTACATATAGATGTAATATATCGCAATGTTATGATCACGGCAAGATTGCGGTATGGATCTTAGAGACGAAAGTTCGCTTGATTGTTTTTGTCTGTGCAAAAACCTTTTCCTAACTGGAGACGAAACAGTATGTGTCACATTGTTAAAGCAGTCTGCATATACCACAACCCGTTCGGTGTTCGCTCCAGATATGTCACAACCCGTTCGGTGTTCGCTCCAGATATACACAGCCCGTTCGGTGTTCGCTCTAGATATGTCACAACCCGTTCGGTGTTCACTCCAGATATATCACATATTCGGTGTTCGCTCTAGATATATCACAACCCGTTCGGTGTTCGCTCTAGATATATCACATATTCGGTGTTCGCTCCAGATATGTCACAACCCGTTCGGTGTTCGCTCTAGATAGATCACAACCCGTTCGGTGTTCACTTCAGATATATCACATATTCGGCGTTCTCACTAGATACACACATCACTTTCGGTGTTCTCACTAGATACACACAACACTTTCGGTGTTCTCATCAGATACACACATCACTTTCGGTGTTCTCACTAGATACACACATCACTTTCGGTGTTCTCACTAGATACACACATCACTTTCGGTGTTCTCACTAGATACACACAACACTTTCGGTGTTCTCATTAAATACACACAACACTTTCGGTGTTCTCATTAAGTACACACAACACTTTCTGTGTTCTCATTAAGTACACACAACACTTTCGGTGTTCTCATTAGATACACACATCACTTTCCGTGTTCTCACTAGATACACACATCACTTTCGGTGTTCTCACTAGATACACACAACACTTTCGGTGTTCTCACTAGATACACACAACACTTTCGGTGTTATCACTAGATACACACAACACTTTCGGTGTTCTCACTAGATACACACAACACTTTCGGTGTTCTCACTAGATACACACAACACTTTCGGTGTTCTCATTAAATACACACAACACTTTCGGTGTTCTCATCAGATACACACATCACTTTCGGTGTTCTCACTAGATACACACATCACTTTCGGTGTTCTCACTAGATACACACATCACTTTCGGTGTTCTCACTAGATACACACAACACTTTCGGTGTTCTCACTAGATACACACAACACTTTCGGTGTTCTCATCAGATACACACAACACTTTCGGTGTTCTCATCAGATACACACAACACTTTCGGTGTTCTCACTAGATACACACAACACTTTCGGTGTTCTCACTAGATACACACATCACTTTCGGTGTTCTCACTAGATACACACATCACTTACGGTGTTCTCACTAGATACACACATCACTTTCGGTGTTCGCACTATATACCCAACACTGCTGGATTGAATATATTTATCACTCAATGGCACGGTCATCTACTGCTGGGACTAACTCTTGACCCGAGTGACCCTATGTGACTCCATGACGTTATATCCGCGCCAGGCCTACTCCAGGTTGATCCGCTGGGATTATTAACTCGCGTCAAAAATTCATTGTGAGTCCACTTTAGAGGATTGTTTTGTGCGGAAAGGGCTAGACAGGGCAAAGTGTGTATGTGTGTCTGTGGTAGAGGGGGGGGGGGAGGAAGGGAGAACTCACACACGTGCTGTGAAGCCCTCGGTATCAACTTTTTGACACTTTCTTCACGCGATGGTCAGTTCAAGATTTAACTCGGAATGTCGGTAATCTGAAAATTCATGCATGTGAAATTATATATACATAACATGACATTTTTTTTTTCAATTTGCTTTTGCTTTTGCTTTTTTATCTCTCAGCTTTTCCCCCATATGCTTCATTTTTAAATTCATTTGCTTTATTTCTCCTCGGTGCTTTTTAACTCGTATTTTTTTTTGTTTCTATACAATCAGACCCTTTTTTCCCCCTCTATCTTATTTATTTTGCTCCCGATAACAAGCTTCTTCCCATCCACCTTTTTTTTATAGTTTTTTTTTAGTTATCCCATGTATACCATGCTCCGTATCTTTGAAGCGTGGTCTGGTTTGTCATGTGTGTGTGTGTGTGTATGTGTGTGAAATCCTTATCTTAATAATCCACCGGACCACACAATGATAATTATGTCAGGCCGATGGAGGCTGACTAGAGGCAGAGTATCACACGCATGTTTCACTGTATTGTCCCCTGGTTTGTCATGTATGTGTGTGTGTGTATGTGTGTGAAATCCTTATCTTAATAATCCACCGGACCACACAATCATGATTATGTCAGGCCGATGGAGGCTGACTAGAGGCAGAGTATCACACGCATGTTTCACTTTATTCTCTACTGGTATCTAATCTTGTTAAAACGTATATCACACCTACAGGCTTAGGCGACGAAGAAATATGCAGATTTTATGCTTGCTGTTACAACAGTTCTTCTTCTTCTTCTTCTTCTTCTTCTTCTTCTTCTTCTTCTTCTTCTTCTTCTTCTTCTTCTTCTTCTTCTTCTTCTTCTTCTTCTTCTTCTTCTTCTTCTTCTTCTTCTTCTTCTTCTTCTTCTTCTTCTTCTTCTTCTTCTTCTTATTATTATTATTACTATTACTACTACTACTACTACTACTACTACTACTACTACTACTACTACTACTACTACTACTACTACTACTACTACTACTACCACTACCACTACCACTACCACTACCACTACCACTACTACTACTACTACTACTACTACTACTACTACTACTACTACTACTACTACTACTACTACTACTACTACTACTACTACTACGATTACTGCTACTACTACTACTTAAATTATTATTATTACATAATTACAAATGAATGTCATGGTCGATATACCTCGTTATAATACTGAACACATCAACAGCTAGATAATACTGAACACATCAACAGCTAGATAATACTGAACACATCAACAGCTAGATAATACTGAACACATCAACAGCTAGATCTAGCTTTAGCACAGTCTCCCAGCCGATGTTGCTGCTGTCGACGTCTCTCGGATGTTGGTAAGAATACCACTGCTGTAGTTGCTAGGGTAACAACGCCCAGCCAGATGTAATTAGTTTGTCGTCCTAGTCTGTAGATAGTTTTAACCGGTCAAGCCAAGGCATAACAGATGCGCGGCCAAGAATCCCCGCAAGGCAGAGAGCGCGCCGTTTCGCACTTTTCACGGCAACTCGCAGACACTCTGAGCAGAAGCGTTTAACCCTCTTCATTTCACGGCTTTCTGTTGTGAATGTTCTGTGCCGAGTCATGTCCATGCCTGGCAACTCGCAGACACTCTGAGCAGAAGCGTTTAACCCTCTTCATTTCACGGCTTTCTGTTGTGAATGTTCTGTGCCGAGTCATGTCCATGCCTGGCAACTCGCAGACACTCTGAGCAGAAGCGTTTAACCCTCTTCATTTCACGGCTTTCTGTTGTGAATGTTCTGTGCCGAGTCATGTCCATGCCTGGCAACTCGCAGACACTCTGAGCAGAAGCGTTTAACCCTCTTCATTTCACGGCTTTCTGTTGTGAGTGTTCTGTGCCGAGTCATGTCCATGCCTGGCAACTCGCAGACTTCTGAGCAGAAGCGTTTAACCCTCTTCATTTCACGGCTTTCTGTTGTGAGTGTTCTGTGCCGAGTCATGTCCATGCCTGGCAACTCGCAGACACTCTGAGCAGAAGCGTTTAACCCTCTTCATTTCACGGCTTTCTGTTGTGAGTGTTCTGTGCCGAGTCATGTCCATACCTTTGAATACGTCACTTTGATGATCAGTCAGTTCACTTGCACGAGCTTCAGAGACGATGTTAAAGACAGCAATAATAATTTTCCGCTCTTTTTGGTCCACGTCTGACGTACTGGCGTGACGCAATGTTGCGAGATGGCCTCGCATTGCTCTACTGTTCACCGAGAGGACGCCGTTTATTGTTGACTGGCGAGTGTGTGGGTCTGATAGTTTACAGAAATCATTTGTATTGGATGTGTGGGCCTACTAACTTCAGAGACGATGATAAAGAAGGCAATAATCATAATTTTTTCCGCTCTTATTGCTCCACGGCTGACCTTGTGACATGACGCAATGTTGCGAGATGGCCTCGCCTTGCTCTACTGTTCACCGAGAGAACGCCGTTTATTGTCGACTGGCGTGTGACGTATCGTTGTGTTGTTGACCTGACACCGGGCCATGTAGATTGTGGCAGCAGACGAGATAAGCTTATCGTCTGCAGGCTTTAGGTATAGTCAAAAAATAAAAAAAATAAAAATAAGAATGAATTAATAAAAACAAAACCCCAAGGTCAAGGCCTAGCGCACTAATTGGTAATGTAAGAGGACGTCTGTGGTTGGAATAGGATAATGTCATGCTGTAGGGTCACCAAAAAAACCAAAAAACTGTTGACTTTAATTTCAAGTGGAAAGATTTCAGCTCGAAATAGAACACCTGTCCTGGTGTCTGCTGTGATCTGGTGCATGTCCCGTGATTGAGAGAGAGAGAGAGAGAGAGAGAGAGAGAGAGAGAGAGAGAGAGAGAGAGAGAGAGAGAGAGAGAGAGAGAGAGAGAGGGAGACACATAGGCAGAGGGAGAAGGAGAGAGTGCATGAAAGAGAGAGAGAGAGAGGGGGAGAGAAAGAGAGAGAGAGACAGACAGACTTACACAAACACAAAGAGAGAGGGGAAGAGATAGACAGACAGACAGACTTACACAAACACAAAGAGAGAGGGGAAGAGATAGACAGAGATACAGAGAAACGGAAAAAAAGATAGACAGAGAGGTAGAGAGAGACAGATAGACACAGTGAAAGAGAAAGTGAGAGAGAGACAGATAGACACAGTGAGAGAGAGTGTGAGTGAATGAGAGAGAGAGAAAGAGAGAGAGAGAGAGAGAGAGAGAGAGAGGGGGGGGGGAGGTAAGCGAGTACCCCTGTACTGTCAACGAGCACACGTGCACTTTTCTCTACACATCGTGACGGTTGGCAGTGCGTGAAGAGTACACACGCACTCTCCTTTCTCTCTCTCTCTCTCTCTGGTCTTGAGTGCATAAACGTTTGTAGTAGTAGAAGTAGCAGTGGTGGTGGTGGAAGTAGTAGTAGTCTTAGTAGTAGTAGCAGCAGCAGCAGTAGCAGTAGTAGAAATAGTAGCAGCAGCAGCAGTATTAGAAGTAGAAGTAGCAGCAGCAGTTGCAGAGAAATTGAGAAAGAGAGAGATGGGTAGGTTTGGGGGATGGAGGCAGAGAGCTACTTAGGAGGAGAGTGATAAAAAGAAAGTCAGAGGTGGACAGAGAATGATTAGAGACAGTGAGAGAGAGAGAGAGAGAGAGAGAGAGAGAGAGAGAGAGAGAGAGAGAGAGAGAGAGAGAGAGAGAGAGAGAGAGAGAGAGAGCCAGCCAGGGAGACAGTGAGAAAGAAAGCTTCACTCATGCTGCACTTGGTTCAGGTCAGACTCCACACACACCACACACTCCCGGTCCATCATTACCGCTTGTCACATGCTGTGTGTGTATGTGTGTATGTATGTATGTGTGTGTGTGTGCTAGAGCCACTTGAAGCAGGCATGTCGGGAAACCAAGGACCATCAGAGGAGATAGCGCACTCGCCTAGATAGTCAAGGGTCTCGGAGCCAGTGTCTCTCTCTCTCTCTCTCTCTCTCTCTCTCTCTCTCTCTCTCTCTCTCTCTCTCTGTGTATGTGTGTGCTAGAGCCACTTGAAGCAGGCATGTCGGGAAACCAAGGACCATCAGAGGAGATAGCGCACTCGCCTAGATAGTCAAGGGTCTCGGAGCCAGTGTCTCTCTCTCTCTCTCTCTCTCTCTCTCTCTCTCTCTCTCTCTCTCTCTCTCTCTCTCTCTGTGTATGTGTGTGCTAGAGCCACTTGAAGCAGGCATGTCGGGAAACCAAGGACCATCAGAGGAGATAGCGCACTCGCCTAGATAGTCAAGGGTCTCGGAGCCAGTGTCTCTCTCTCTCTCTCTCTCTCTCTCTCTCTCTCTCTCTCTCTCTCTCTCCAGTCCATATCTCTCCCTTTGTTTCTCTATCTCTGACTCTCCCGCTCTCTAACCAGCGAGGTTTGCTTCTCTTTGCGCAGCCTGACGGGGGTTATATTATATTGGTTCATTGTTCTAGAGTAAACCAGAGACAAAGAACAACGTAGATAACAGATTGTTGCGTGGGGGGGACTACAAGTATCGTGAGTTATCTCTAAAGACGAATCAATCAATCTTTAGCGTAGACAATCATGACCTTTCCCGCATCTCTATCCCTCTTCGCCTTCAGTTCATCTGTCACTCATCCTATACTTTGAGCCACGTTGTTCGTCCATCCAACATCTTTTCTCGCTGCTTTCTCCTTTCGTCGTTCCATTCGTCTCAACAAGGAGTTTCTCTCCTCTCATCACATAGCCGAAAAAAGAGGGATATAGATGCATGTATTTGAACCCCTTGTAACAACCTAGAGTCATCGCTGTACGGGCTAACATCTGACCCGTGTGACAGGCAAAACCCCCGCCTCGCCACACCCCCCCCCCCCCCCCCCCCAAGCTCCCTGCCAGTTATCGTCTGTGGGTACAGAACTAACCTAACATCGTGTAAGAATTGGTGTTGTTATCAAGCGGTGGGGGTGGGGGGTGTTGAGAGGGTTTTGCGAGAACTAGGTCAAGGTAAAGGTCAACCATGTGAAAGATAACCCCTTACTTCTCTACACGCCCTCAGTTCCCAGTCAGTTATCAGTCCTGAGAATTTTTCCGGGAGAGATCTAATCTAGCATCGTGTAAGAATCAGTGGGGGTCAAGGTTGTTGTGCGACGGCTAGGTCAAGGTCAGCCATCACAAGTGTCAGATGTCCCGCATGTTATGCTGTGTACACCAGGTGTTGCTAATCGCTGATAAATTATAGATAAAAATATATCAACAAAATTGTTTTATCACCGGCACCGACTGGCTGGAATACCGCGGAGCGGCCATCTTGGAGCATGGCTCTGCTCCCAATCTTACCAGCTGTAATAGGAGGCTCAGTTGGTAGAGCGTTAAGCTGACATTCACAATGGTAGGCTGCCTGGTTCGAGTCTCGGCTGGGGAAGGATCCCAATCTAATCAGCTGTAATAGGCCTATAGGAGGCTCAGTTGGTAGAGCGTTAAGCTTACATTCACAATGGTAGGCTGCCTGGTTCGAGTCTCGGCTGGGGAAGGCTCCCAATCTAATCAGCTGTAATAGGCCTATAGGAGGCTCAGTTGGTAGAGCGTTAAGCTTACATTCACAATGGTAGGCTGCCTGGTTCGAGTCTCGGCTGGGGAAGGCTCCCAATCTAACCAGCTGTAATAGGCCTATAGGAGGCTCAGTTTGTAGAGCGTTAAGCTTACATTCACAATGGTAGGCTGTCTGGTTCGAGTCTCGGCTGGGGAAGGATCCCAATCTAACCAGCTGTGATAGGAGGCTCAGTTGGTAGAGCGTTAAGCTTACATTCACAATGGTAGGCTGCCTGGTTCGAGTCTCGGCTGGGGAAGGATCCCAATCTAACCAGCTGTGATAGGAGGCTCAGTTGGTAGAGCGTTAAGCTTACATTCACAATGGTAGGCTGCCTGGTTCGAGTCTCGGCTGGGGAAGGATCCCAATCTAACCAGCTGTGATAGGAGGCTCAGTTGGTAGAGCGTTAAGCTTACATTCACAATGGTAGACTGCCTGGTTCGAGTCTCGGCTGGGGAAGGCTCCCAATCTAACCAGGTGTGATAGGAGGCTCAGTTGGTAGAGCGTTAAGCTTACATTCACAATGGTAGACTGCCTGGTTCGAGTCTCGGCTGGGGAAGGATCCCAATCTAACCAGCTGTAATAGGCCTATAGGAGGCTCAGTTGGTAGAGCGTTAAGCTGACATTCACAATGGTAGACTGCCTGGTTCGAGTCTCGGCTGGGGAAGGCTCCCAATCTAACCAGCTGTGATAGGAGGCTCAGTTTGTAGAGCGTTAAGCTTACATTAACAATGGTAGGCTGCCTGGTTCGAGTCTCGGCTGGGGAAGGATCCCAATCTAACCAGCTGTGATAGGAGGCTCAGTTGGTAGAGCGTTAAGGTTACATTCACAATGGTAGGCTGCCTGGTTCGAGTCTCGGCTGGGGAAGGCTCCCAATCTAACCAGCTGTAATAGGCCTATAGGAGGCTCAGTTGGTAGAGCGTTAAGCTGACATTCACAATGGTAGGCTGTCTGGTTCGAGTCTCGGCTGGGGAAGGCTCCCAATCTAACCAGCTGTGATAGGCCTATAGGAGGCTCAGTTGGTAGAGCGTTTAGGTTACATTCACAATGGTAGACTGCCTGGTTCGAGTCTCGGCTGGGGAAGGCTCCCAATCTAATCAGCTGTGATAGGCCTATAGGAGGCTCAGTTGGTAGAGCGTTAAGCTTACATTCACAATGGTAGGCTGCCTGGTTCGAGTCTCGGCTGGGGAAGGATCCCAATCTAACCAGCTGTGATAGGAGGCTCAGTTGGTAGAGCGTTAAGCTTACATTCACAATGGTAGGCTGCCTGGTTCGAGTCTCGGCTGGGGAAGGCTCCCAATCTAACCAGCTGTGATAGGAGGCTCAGTTGGTAGAGCGTTAAGCTTACATTCACAATGGTAGGCTGCCTGGTTCGAGTCTCGGCTGGGGAAGGCTCCCAATCTAACCAGCTGTAATAGGCCTATAGGAGGCTCAGTTTGTAGAGCGTTAAGCTTACATTCACAATGGTAGGCTGTCTGGTTCGAGTCTCGGCTTCCAACCTTTTTTGGCTTTGTAATGAGAAGAGAGAAACTAGAACATCTTGTGACAAATGGAATGGCAATGATGGAGGCGAAAACGGGCTGAAAATCTTGGATGGACTCATAAAGTGGCACAAAGTAGCTAGGCGTAGGACGAGTGACAAAAGCACTGAATCTTACTGGCAGTTAAAGTCCTGATCACCTGCGCTAGCCTAAAGAGCACGGCACGTGATTGCTTGACTCGGAACTGGCTTATCCCATTCGGTTCTTCCTGCAGCAATGTATCACCATGAAAATAGGTGCGCACCGCCCATTCCTCTCCCGACTTTCGGAAAACCCCGCTCAGTTGGTGCGGCCAAGAGACAGGAAGTACGAGCCCTGAGCTTTTCAGCGCCGTAGTCGAACACTCTCAAATTTTTTGCCGTGTCAATGTTTCGTCAGATAAATTTTAAGCGAGATTTAGATCTAGATTTGTAAGAAACTAAAGCTTTCTATATTCCACTTATCAAATAGAAGGACAAAGATTTACGATTTCGATGTTTTGAGGTAGGTGCAGGTACGTGGGAGAAGAAGACGTGAAGGTTAGCGTTCTAAATCTTGCCGTGGGTTGTTATTCGCCATCTTGGACAATCTTCCTACGAGCTCTCAAGATCTAGATCTAATGTGAGGCTCCAGGGCCACAGTTATCACTAATCATTCTTGTCAATAGTTTTGCTAGCCCGCGCCTTGTTTAGATTCTAGATCTAATTTAAGGTTTAGTCCTGTAACGAGGCAGCCCCTAAATTGGATCTAGGTTGGTTTAGCTGATTTTCATTGAGATGCACACATTTTTCTTTAAATCGAACATGGAAGGCCATGATTTAGTTAGCTAAGCTATGGAGTTCTAAGCTCTGAACATGAAATGGTGGAGTTTGCCATAGGCGTGAGGGCTTTATAGGTAGTCAACTAGGTTCCTCAACATAGAGCTGCAGGTAAGACCCAAGCGCAGATCTATAGGAATCAGGTTTACGATGGCTTTGGTTATAACAGGCCAGTCAGGGGGGGGGCATACAAACTGGTGGAACTGGCTTGTGTTGGCTGGGGTTGGGTTTGTGCCGATCCGCCATTATTTGACGTCGTAGGATGTCCATGATTGACGGGAATGTAACATGATGTCTCTTGAAAAAAGAACGGGCTTGACTCCTGCCTCCAGTCAATCTTGGAGTATTATTTCCTAGTGTGAAAAGGACGCATCCTTCAGCAGTGTGACTCCGGAACCCCCTTTTCTCCTCTAGAGAGTGGATGCCTTATGTAAAAGATCTACATCTACTGCTACTACTTCTGGATACTGTAAGATCACAGCACCACAGCACACAATCAAACTCTGTTATGTCTACTTGTAAGCAACACTACACGGTTTCTATCGTGAGAAATTATGGATCTCCTTATAACTTATTTGTGGCCTGTTTTCCAGTTTTACTTCAACTCATTCATAGCGAGAACATTGGCTGAGTATCATGTTTGGCAGAGTCCAAAGCTACTCTAATTTATTTATTTTTTTTTTTTATGACTTGGAGCTCTGCAGCTCTTGAGAAGATTTTTTTTTTTTTTTGGGGGGGGGTTGAAGGTCATTTTCCTGAATCAAAGTATTCGAGTTAGGTCTGATCTAAATTTGTGGTTCATGAGAGTTGGTTTGGTTTACACCACACCCGCGACCGTTTTGCCACTTTATATGTCCTGCCTCACACACCATGACAGGAAGTCAGAGGTCGTAAGGTTTCCCCCCTCCCCCCGTGCTCTAAGGTAACAACTGTACCGACTCCCTCCCCCCCCGTGCTCTAAGGTAACAACTGTACCGACCCCCTCCCCCCGTGCTCTAAGGTAACAACTGTACCGACTCCCTCCCCCCGTGCTCTAAGGTAACAACTGTACCGACCCCCTCCCCCCGTGCTCTAAGGTAACAACTGTACCGACTCCCTCCCCCCGTGCTCTAAGGTAACAACTGTACCGACTCCCTCCCCCCGTGCTCTAAGGTAACAACTGTACCGACCCCCTCCCCCCGTGCTCTAAGGTAACAACTGTACCGACCCCCTCCCCCCGTGCTCTAAGGTAACAACTGTACCGACCCCCTCCCCCCGTGCTCTAAGGTAACAACTGTACCGACCCCCTCCCCCCGTGCTCTAAGGTAACAACTGTACCGACTCCCTCCCCCGTGCTCTAAGGTAACAACTGTACCGACTCCCTCCCCCCGTGCTCTAAGGTAACAACTGTACCGACTCCCTACCCCCGTGCTCTAAGGTAACAACTGTACCGACTCCCTCCCCCCGTGCTCTAAGGTAACAACTGTACCGACTCCCTCCCCCAGCCCAGATTTTAAATCACTGACAGCAGGGCAGGAGAGCGACAGCTTCTACTAGACCCGCTCCTATAAAAGCTGCAGGGGGAGCTTGAACCGGAGCGGACTGACTAAATCTACCGTTTCTAGGATCCCCTGCTTGGACTGTATAGATTTCCTAACGCTGCTCGGAGGACGGGCTCTATCTCCTTAAGCCACTACGATCCCTGCATGAGAAGACGCACTAAGCGAGCTGTAAGCCGACAGGCTGTTTATCCTAGCACCACCGAAAGCTGTAAGCAGACAGACTATATCTCTTAAACCCAGTGCGAACTGGAAGCGGACAGACTATATCTCTTAAACCCAGTGCGAACTGGAAGCGGACGACTATATCTCTTAAACCCAGTGCGAACTGGAAGCGGACAGACTATATCTCTTAAACCCAGTGCGAACTGGAAGCGGACAATGTCTCCTTCACCCAGTGCGAACTGGAAGCCGACAGACTATATCTCTTAAACCCAGTGCGAGCTGTAAGCGGACGGGCTGTCTCTTCTAAACCTAGTGCGAGCTGTAAGCGGACAGACTATATCTCCTAAACCCAGTGCGAGCTGTAAGCGGACGGGCTGTCTCTTCTAAACCTAGTGCGAGCTGTAAGCGGACAGACTATATCTCCTAAACCCAGTGCAAGCTGTAAGCGGACGGGCTGTCTCTTCTAAACCTAGTGCGAGCTGTAAGCGGACAGACTATATCTCTTAAACCCAGTGCGAGCTGTAAGCGGACGGGCTGTCTGTCCTAAACCCAGTGTAAACTGTAAGCGGACAGACTATATCTCCTAAACCCAGTGTAAACTGTAAGCGGACAGACTATATCTCCTCAACCCAGTGCGAGCTGTAAGCCGACGGGCTGTCTGTCCTAAACCCAGTGTAAACTGTAAGCGGACAGACTATATCTCCTCAACCCAGTGCGAGCTGTAAGCGGACGGGCTGTCTGTCCTAAACCCAGTGTAAACTGTAAGCGGGCAGACTATATCTCCTCAACCCAGTGCGAGCTGTAAGCGGACGGGCTGTCTGTCCTAAACCCAGTGTAAACTGTAAGCGTACAGACTATATCTCCTCAACCCCGTGCGAGCTGTAAGCGGACAGACTATATCTCCTCAACCCAGTGCGAGCTGTAAGCGGACGGGCTGTCTGTCCTAAACCCAGTGTAAACTGTAAGCGGGCAGACTATATCTCCCAAACCCAGTGGGAGCTGTAAGCGGACGGGCTGTCTCTCCTCAACCCAGTGCGATATCTGTTTGGGCGGACCGCCCGTGCGATTCTCGTGAAGAGTTGTGGAAGGCACCTCCGGGGCGATTTACGATTGTCGTCATTTATGTCGTTTCGATCCGAGGCAGTGCGGCTGATCCAGACTGCGGCCGGGCCGAAGGCCATGCCGGTATGTTCACACATTTCTCAGCGCATCTTTTTCATTGTTTTTCTTCTAATTTTACATCGGGTTTTCTCAGAACCCGGGGGTGTATATTTGGCTAACGTTGCCCCCCTCATTTTTTTTTTTTTTTCATCTCAATTTTCCTTGATCGGCGCAGTTAGAATCTTTGCATTTTCAAAGAGATATTGCCGCAGATTTTAATTGAAGTTAAAATTGTTACTGTACGGTTACAGTTAGCTCGTCCTATGATGTTGACTAAAGTTAAAATTGTTTTTTTCCGTTACAGTTAGCTCGTCCTATGATTTTGACTTAAGTTAAAATTGTTTCCGGTTTATTTCCGTTACAGTTAGCTGTTCCTGTGATTTTGACTTAAGTTAAAATTGTTTCCGGTTTATTACCGTTACAGTTAGCTCGTCCTATGATTTTGTTTTTTTCTTTGTTATGTTACTGAACCAGTATTACTGGATAAAGTTGTTGTGTTGTTTTTTCTCTTTTCTGTTTAGCACTATTAGATAGTTTTAATGTTCTCTCTCTCTCTCTCTCTCTCTCTCTCTCTCTCTCTCTCTCTCTCTCTCTCTCTCTCTCTCTCTCTCTCTCACACACACATCAAGTCTCCTTACATTTATGTTAGATCTCTAGGAAATCCATTGGGTCTCCCACGACTCTCTCTCTCTCTCCCTCGCTCTCGCTCTCATCAAGTCTCCCTCCATGTATATTAGATCTCTACAAAATCCACGGGGTCCCTCACGACACTTCCCCTGTCCGAATCGACTGGAGTTAAGGAAGCCAAGAGCTTGTAGCTTTTAACGACTTCGTGATTTTCTTTCCTATTAATCCTATCCAAGCATCTATGTTGTGTGGTGTTTTTTTTTGTTTTTTTTTTTGGTGCGTGTGCCCCAACCCACCTTATTCGCCTTTTTTATGTGTTTGCTTTGCTTGTACATTTATCATTTCTGATATAGCCAGAGAGCCCTCTATTGTCAAATCTCTCTGATATAGCCAGAGAGACATGTTTTGTCAAATCTCTCTGATATAGCCAGAGAGCCCTCTATTGTCAAATCTCTCTGATATAGCCAGAGAGCCCTCTATTGTCAAATCTCTCTGATATAGCCAGAGAGACATGTTTTGTCAAATCTCTCTGATATAGCCAGAGAGCCCTCTATTGTCAAATCTCTCTGATATAGCCAGAGAGACATGTTTTGTCAAATCTCTCTGATATAGCCAGAGAGACCTGTATTGTCAAATCTCTGTGATATAGCCAGAGAGACCTCTATTGTCAAATCTCGCAGATATAGCCAGAGAGACCTGTATTGTCAAATCTCTGTGACATAGCCAGAGAGACCTGTATTGTCAAATCTCTCGGATATAACCAGAGAGACCTGTTTTGTCAAATCTCCCTGATATAGCCAGAGAGACCTGTTTTGTCAAATCTCTCGGATATAGCCAGAGAGACCTGTATTGTCAAATCTCTGATATAGCCAAAGAGACATGTATTGTCAAATCTCTCTGATATAGCCAGAGATACCTCTGTTGTCAAATCTCTCTGATGTATCCAGAGATACCTCTATTGTCAAATCCCTCTGATATAGCCTCTGCAACCCATGTCTTTGCTTTTGCTTTGCGATTTCCTTATTTTTGCTTTTACGTTGAACATTGTTCATTATTTTCCTCCATTTATGTTTCACCTTTTTTATTATTATTTTTATTTTTCTGAGGTCCGCTCAGTATTTCTACCCGGGTGGGCTGTCTTGGTCAGTTGGGTTTAATTATAAGATCTGCATTGAAGTCAAATTTTCAGTACAGTGATATACACGGCTTTGAGGTTTGAAAACCACTTCATGGACTAGTTTAATACAGTTTGAAAACCACTTCATGGACTAGTTTAATACAGTTTGAAAACCACTTCATGGACTAGTTTAATACAGTTTGAAAACCACTTCATGGACTAGTTTAATACAGTTTGAAAACCACTTCATGGACTAGTTTAATACAGTTTGAAAACCACTTCATGGACTAGTTTAATACAGTTTGAAACCCACTTCATGGACTAGTTTAATACAGTTTGAAAACCACTTCATGGACTAGTTTAATACAGTTTCAATTGATATTGTTTGTTTTTTTCCTTTCTTTCTTTCTTTTTTTATTTTGTGGGCAAGATTTTGATGTTATGTACCAGTACATGTGTATGTTGCACTTAACTTCTAGGACTTGTAGGTTTGCCTTTTTCTTCTAACATTTTGAGGTGTTCAGTACAACCAGGAAGGAGAAAATTATAGAAGTATCATACACAACATCTGAGGGGGAAAAGGTTCATTTATTATAATACTAGTATTATAGATATTACTGTTGTTACTGTTATTATTATCCCTACTGCAACAAGTGCTGCTGCTGTTGCTGCTGCTGCTGCTGCTGCTGCTACTACTACTACTACTACTACTACTACTACTACTACTACTACTGCTGCTGCTGCTGCTGCTTCTACTACTAATGCTACTTCTATGCTACTGTTACTACTACTGCTGCTGCTGATACTACTACTACTACTACTGCTGCTACTGTTACTGTTACTACTACTACTGCTGACAACGACGATGATGATGATGATGATAATACTTTTACTTATCTCTACCATCACCACTTTTGAATATTTGTAACTGCTGCCACATCTTCTTACACTAAGACCCCAACTGGCAGCACCACGTTATATTTACAACCACAATGCACTGAAGCATCCTGCTGATTATTTTCTCTAACTTTACCCTGACCTCTGCCATTGGCCCTCTTTCCCCCACCAGTTCAATGTGAAGGACGCGGAACACAAGGGAGAGTACTACCTCCAGAACCAGCAGCTCCATGCCGCCAACGCCAACTCGCGGCTGGAGCATCTGTGTGCGCTGGACATCGACTCAGACCCAGCGCAGGTCCGCATGACAGGCATCATCTGCACCATCGGTCAGTCGCTGCGGGGAGTGTTTGTTGTCGAGGGGGGTTCAGTTGTGTTGTTCCGGAGATTTTTCTTCGGTTGTGGCGTTGTGAGAGACATCTTGCAGTAAAATGTACAAACTTGGTTTATGGAAAAAATTAAAAACAAGAAAAAAAAAGCTGTGTGGTTTTTTTTTTAACTCTACATTGCTAGAAATGTGAGAGAAAACCTCAATAAAACAATAGAGAGAGCCCGATAAAAGTCAAGAAGATGGAGAAAGAAATGGGCAAACCTAAAAGTAGGGAAGACTAGATAAGGAGATGCGTGTTCATACATGAGGGTAAAATTTTGTCATTCCTTAACTGGATACCCTCAGAGTTGAAGTGTATGCGGTAGATGAACTACAAGGAGATGTGTGTGTATACATGAGAGTAAAATTTTGTCATTCCTTAACTGGATACCTTCAGAGTTGAAATGTATGCAGTAGATGAACTATAAGGAGATGTGTGTGTATACATGAGAGTAAAATTTTGTCATTCCTTAACTGGATACCCTCAGAGTTGAAATGTATGCGGTAGATGAACTATAAGGAGATATGTGTGTATACATGAGAGTAAAATTTTGTCATTCCTTAACTGGATACCCTCAGAGTTGAAATGTATGCGGTAGATAAACTGTAAAGAGATGTGTGTGTATACATGAGAGTAAAGTTTTGTCATTCCTTAATTGGATACCTTCAGAGTTGAAATGTATGCGGTAGATAAACTATAAGGAGGTGTGTATGTATGCATGAGAGTAAAATTTTGTCATTCCTTAATATAGATACCTTCAGAGTTGAAATGTATGCGGTAGATAAACTATAAGGAGATGTGTATGTATACATGAGAGTAAAATTTTGTCATTCCTTAACTGGATACCTTCAGAGTTGAAATGTATGCAGTAGATAAACTATAAGGAGATGTGTATATATGCATGAGAGTAAAATTTTGTCAATTTAATTGGATACCTTCAGAGTTGAAATGTATGCTGTAGATAAACTATAAGGAGATGTGTATGTATGCATGAGAGTAAAATTTTGTCAATTTAATTGGATACCTTCAGAGTTGAAATGTATGCAGTAGATGAACTACTCATTTTGTTTTGCAAATTTGTAGAAAGCAGCAAATCTTTCGGTTCTGTTCTGCTTTCCTTAACTCACAAGTATCACAAAGTGCTTTTTGTGACATGATAGGATTTTTTTTAAATGGTTGTTATATTGCTAGCCTCAAATTGCTCGTTGTAAACATACACTAAAGTCAGGCTATCCCAGTCTGTATGTGGTATCAGCAAATGTAAAATGGACTGACTATAACTTTTTTTTTTTTGTGCTTGTACGACAGGTCCGGCGACCAGAGATGTTCAAATGCTGCAGAAGATGATCATCGAGGGCATGAATATTGCTCGTATGAACTTCTCCCATGGAACATACGACGTAAGTAACTCTTTTACAGACAGGCAGGTGTGGAAAACTTGTATGTGTTTCTACAAATGGCCCATACAATATCTATTGTATTTACCTCGCGAAGTGTCATAGCATGTCATATGAGACTTCCAGAATTGCAATCATTGGAAAGTCTATGATTCTTACTAAACATTTCCTCGGAAATAAAGCCATGTATGTGTTTCTATGTATGGCCCTTACGACATCCATTCTACATACCTCCAGGAGTGTTATATCATGTGGTGAGAGACTTCCAGAATTGTAAACATTAGAAAGTCTATGATTCTTACTAAACATTTCCTCGAAAATAAAGTCATGTATGTGTTTCTATGTATGGCCCTTACGACATCCATTCTACATACCTCCAGGAGTGTTATATCATGTGGTGAGAGACTTCCAGAATTGTAAACATTAGAAAGTCTATGGTGCTAACTAAGCGTTTCCTTGAAAATTCATTTCGAAAGTTGAAAGGTACAAAGAAAACTACTTATGCTCTATTGCTTGTAGAGAAATCTGACACCAGGAAATCCAACTGTGACTAGCAACAAATAATTCGCAATGGATGCAACACATGTATGAATTTAAATATTTATCGTCAATTAAAGATGGGTGCCTGTATGGATTCTATATGTGTTTCCTATGGTTCATGTTACGTATTTCTTTGAAATTGTTCTAAGGATTACCTTGGTTAAAGACGTGTCACAACCTTTCACCTTCTCTCTATGTTTGCTGTGTCCCTCCAGTATCACAGAGAGACCATTGAGAACGTGCGGAAAGCTGTAGCGGGGTTCTCCGAGTCGAGATCTATTGCCATCGCCCTGGACACCAAGGGTCCGGAGATCAGGACAGGCCTGATTGACGGGGTGAGTGGTGACTGCTTTCTTCTACACTGCCAGTCGAGCTACAGAACTAAACTGACTGGTTTAAAAATAATTTAGGTACATTAACTTGTTGCGAAACACATCTAATGGTATAAATTAGATTTTAGTCTGTCTCTAGAGGTAAGAGCAATGTTATTTCATTGTTTTGTTTTGTTTTCTTTCTTTACCTCAAACATTGAAGAGCGGCACAGCTGAGGCTTGTCTTGTGACGGGTGAGACGCTGAAGATTACAACAGACGACGCGTACATGGAGAAATGTAGCAAGGATTTGATCTGGCTTGACTACAAAAACATCACCAAGGTTGTCAGCGAGGGCTCGCGAGTCTTCATTGACGATGGTCTCATCTCCGTGATTGTGAAACAGATCGGTAAGTGACCTAGCATAGGACTGAATATAGGTAACTAATCCTAAGGCTTACATGTCTTCATTGACGATTGTCTCATCTCTGTGATTATGAAACAGATCGGTAAGTGACCTAGCGGAGGATTTAATTTAGGTAACATTTCAGACATGCATTCCGTCTCGAAAAAATCGAAACAGTTCCCAAAAATCGGGATAAAAATAAAAATATTCCGCTGTTCTGACATATCCTATCTGGTTCCGAATTTCAGAGACACCCCATTCATCAGCGTACTGTGAACGAATCATTTCCTAGTGAGAAAAAAACCAGATTGAGTTCCGTTCTAGACTGGAAAATAATACCTAATCACTAAATTCCGCCCTGGAAGTGCTGGAGATCGGGATTATCCCAAGGAGGAGCTTTCAGAGCTCAAATCAGCCTGTTACATAGACCTGAAGAACTGAGCGGCAGCCATTTCTTTGTACATACTTAATACGTTGTCCGTTGAAGCTGGAAGTGCTGGAGATCGGGATTATCCCAAGGAGGAGCTTTCAGAGCTCAAATCAGCCTGTTGCATAGTCCTGAAGAACTGAGCGGCAGCCATTTCTTTGTACATACTTGATACGTTGTCCATTGAAGCTGGAAGTGCTGGAGATCGGGATTATCCCAAGGAGGAGCTTTCAGAGCTCAAATCAGCCTGTTACATAGTCCTGAAGAACTGAGCGGCAGCCATTTCTTTGTATGTACTTGATACGTTGTCCGTTGAAGCTGAAAGTGAAGGAGGTGGAAGCGTTTCTCTTTTTTGTTTCTGGTTCCTCTTTTTTATGCATGCTGTTCCTCTTTTCCGTCATTAGGGGTTGGCATGTCTGAGATTGGACTCTCAATCAGAAATTATCAATCTAACAGCAAAGTAGGGCAACAGAGAGGGGCACAGCATTTAGTTTTGTACTTAGACTGGCATTTTTTTAAAACATGATGTAGATCCACTGAAAGCAGCGAGTGACTGAGAAGTGTGGAAACACAGGACCGTCAGTGCTCAACACAGCACTTGATGATAAGCCTAACAATGGAACAAGGTGGTTTAGTTGCCCCAGACTTGATATCAAGAACTTCTGAGTTTGAAATTCAACCCCAATGAGAGTTTAAACTTGTATGTGTAGATGCAACAGAAAATGAGAAGTTATGAGGGAAATGACTACTTCAGAAAATATTATTTTCCTCAAGAATGCTTGAAATCCTCTCTATTTAAAGTGCTTTGACTTCTGAAAAAATATAAAAGTTAGAAATTAGAGCAATTTAAAGAGCCGAAATTTCAAGCTTTCCTAAGGAAAATTACATTTACCGAAAAATTTCTCTGCTGTAAAAAGTCTCATTTCATGGCATTTCTACTGATATTATACATTTTGAAACGGTGACTGACCTTTCCACCACTCATTAACCTGTTGAAAGCAAGCTGTTTTCAGTTCACAACATAATATGTAAATAAAAAAAAAATTGAAAAAATTGTGTAACCTGTTCCATCTGTAGGTGATAACTTCCTGATCTGTGAGGTGGAGAACGGTGGGATGCTTGGCTCGAAGAAAGGTTGCAACCTGCCAGGGACAGCCGTCGACCTGCCTGCCGTCTCGGAGAAGGACAAGCAGGACCTAGCGTTTGGTGTCGAGATGGGCGTATGTGGCTGTGGTTTTGAATTCGATTTCATTATTAGTTCGAGTGAACGTCTCAATGTGTGAAGTCTTGAAAGCTTTTTTCTTGTCATTTCTTTATTATTTGCTCAGTAGTCATGCATTCAAATTTCTCTGCTTTTTATCTTGGTATTTTCAAGAGAACTTTGACAAAGTTTCACAAGTTTTACCATGAAAAATTGGGCCTCAAATAAAAAAGCATTCCATTAAACTTAGTTGATTTATTTATTTTTTTAACCCCCCCCCTCCAAGGTTGACATGGTGTTTGCATCCTTCATCCGTGACGCAAACGGCATCAAAGAAATCCGGAAAGCCTTAGGGCCGAAGGGGGCCAACATCAAAATCATTGCCAAGCTGGAGAACCATCAGGGAATCCGCAAGTATGATGGCAGTCTGTCTGTCTGTCTTTCTCTCTCGCACTCTCTCTCTCTCTCTCTCTCTCTCTCTCTCTCTCTCTCTCTCTCTCTCTCTCTCTCTCTCTCTCTCTCTCTCTCTCTCTCTCTCTCTCTCTCTCTCTCTCTCTCTCTCTCTCTCTCTCTCTCTCTCTTTCTCTTCCTCTCTCTCTCTCTGAGTTGGTCTTTCAGTTTTCCAGCTTTTTGAACCTTCCTACAGTAGTTCTGAAATCTTGCCTTGCTGGTCGCATAGTAACCATTTTCGTTATATTGATGACCCGGAGACCCCGGTTGAGAACCTTTCTAAGTTATATGCTTCACAGATTAGTGTGCAGAGTCTAACTTAAGATTAGATGGTACAAGTTCAATTCTCAGGCGCTGTCATAAAAACTTGCATATTTGCCAAAACAAGAGTCAGAATGTCTTGATCCCCGGTTTGTAAATTGAGTTCAAAATATTGAAGCTCTGAAGACATGCTTGGGGAAAAACAAATTGTTGAGCTTAGCAGAAACTGTTTTATAAATTGATGAAACCAAATTATCTTTTAAAGAGCATTAGATCCTCAAGTTTTGTTGTTTTCAATTTTTGGTTCTTCAAAGTGGTTTTAAATTGAGATTCTATTTCGGACATCCAAATATAGAGTGACCTGCCCAAGATGTTTTATCAATGAATTATTCATTGCATTTCCAATACGATATTGATTGGAAATCTTCAACGACCACAAGCATATAACACACATGTGGTACAACCAGAAGTTTCTACTCCATGTCAAAACAGCTGCAGTAGAGTGCCAGTTACTGCAACATGGCTTTGGGGGTAAACGCTTAGAGTTCATGGTCTGCAGGGTTTATTTGTTAACAACACAGCCACAGAAACTTTTGATCAGATTGTAACATGGCTTTGAGGGGAGGGGAGGGTCAGAGCTCATGATCCCTCTGGTTATTTTTCAGCAGCAACAACTCAGCAAGAGAAACTTTAGTTCAGTCCACAGCTTGTTAGTTGCACTGATATCGTCACAGCATTTTGAAATCAGATGGTGAGAGTTGTAATTCTTCACTATTTATAGAAAACCCCATGAATTCTGAATTATTATTTCAAATATTTTTTTTTTGTGTGTACTATCAGCTTCATGGAGATTCTAGAAGAGACGGATGGTGTTATGGTTGCTCGTGGCGACATGGGCATTGAGATCCCGCCAGAGAAAGTCTTCCTAGCCCAAAAAATGATGATTGGGTGCTGTAACAGGGCAGGGAAGCCTGTCATTTGTGCTACACAGGTGAGCTTTTAATTGTGTCATAGGGCATCCAGGTTTGCTCTTAATGTCAACAAGTAAGGGTGTTATTGGTGTTACTGGACAGGGAAGCCTTGTGAGGTCTTAATTGTGTCATTTTGCAGCCAAGTATGTTGTTAATGTCACTTGAGGGAGGGTGTTAATGGTTTTACAGGAAGCCTGGTCAGGTCTTAATTGTGTCACTTGGCAGCCAAATTTTGTTTTCATGTCACACAAGTAAGGGTGTTAGTGGTGTTACAGGAAGCCTGGTCAGGTCTTAGTGTCATTTGGCAGCCAAGTTTTTTTGTTAAATCATACAGGCGAGGGTGTTAGGGTTACATGGGCAGGATAATCTCTTGTTTTTACCGCTCATGGGAAGTTTTTTGTTGAAAGTTTTGATAGCTTTACGTCGTCTGAGAATCGCTTTGTTCCATCTCCAATTTTGCTCTGAATTATCAATAACTTGCTCTAGAGTTCATTCACATTCTATTTTTAGAGCTGTCGAAATAAATTAACAATTATGGCTCTATCTGCAGAGAAACAGCCACATGTCAAAGCAGTTTTAATAGGTGGAGAAACTAGGACTCAAATGTTTGAACGCAATTTTCTCTAAAGTGTGAAAACTAGAGATAGAACAAAGTAGTCGTCAGGCAACATATGTTTGCAGTACTATTACTTATGATTATTCTTTATGATCAAGAATGTTAAAATGTGGGGAGTCTTAGTTCAATTTGTTTTTTGTTTTTTTTATTGTAACTACGGGACTTGTGATGGGCGTCTCGTTATTCTGACCATCCTCAGATGTTGGAGAGCATGACAAAGAAGCCTCGCGCGACCAGGTCAGAGACCAGTGATGTCGCCAACGCCGTTCTGGACGGTGCTGACTGCGTCATGTTATCCGGAGAGACGGCTAAGGGCTCCTACCCACTTGAGACAGTGAGACACATGCACAAGGTGAGATACAGAAATAGTCTACCCGCTAGAGACATTGAGACACATGCACAAGGTGAGATACAGAAATAGTCTACCCGCTAGAGACAGTGAGACACATGCACAAGGTGAGATACAGAAATAGTCTACCTGCTAGAGACAGTGAGACACATTCACAAGGTGAGATACAGAAATAGTCTACCTGCTAGAGACAGTGAGACACATGCACAAGGTGAGATACAGAAATAGTCTACCTGCTAGAGACAGTGAGACACATGCACAAGGTGAGATACAGAAAGTTTACCTGCTAGAGACAGTGAGACACATTCACAAGGTGAGATACACAAATAGTCTACCCGCTAGAGCACAAGGTGAGATACAGTTATAGTCTGCCCGCTAGAGACAGTGAGACACATGCGCAAGGTGAGATACACAAATGGTCTACCCGCTAGAGCACAAGGTGAGATACAGTTATAGTCTACCCGCTAGAGACAGTGAGACACATGCGCAAGGTGAGATACACAAATAGTCTATGTGCTAGAGACAGTGAGACACATTCACTAGGTGAGATACACAAATAGTCTATGTGCTAGAGACAGTGAGACACATTCACAAGGTGAGATACACAAATTTTTTCCCACTAGAGACACTGAGACACATACACAAGGTGAGATACACCAACACTCTTTCTCCTCTTCTCTCTGTCTCTCTCTCTCTCTCTCTCTCTCTCTCTCTCTCTCTCTCTCTTTCAGCAGCTCAATATAATTTTGTCTTTAACTTTATCTCACAAATCAGTGTTATATGTTCTTGATCTCAAGATAAAGCGGAAACCTACTCCTGTAATACATCTTCGTCACTTTCAACAGTTGTAAGTGGAAAGAGGAATACCTTGTATGGTTAGCTTCCACCGTTGTCTTAATTTAGCTGAAAGTTATAGGTGATGAGACATGGATGATGCTTTGGGTTTATACTGTCTCGTTGTGTAAATGGAGTCACTAGTTGTAGATTTTCTACATCCATAACTGTCAGATGTGGAAGTAAAATCACCCAGTGTGATCTTTATCTTTTAATGTGGTCTACTGGAGAAGAAAAAGACTGATGGTACTAAGATACAAGGTTTAAAAGTCACTTGTAGTGAGTGGACTATATCAACCAAATTCCTCAGATCTGTCATTAGGCAGTCAGCCATCTTGTCCAAGAAAAAAACACCTGTTGAGAAGAATCCCTTTGTTAAGATTCTCTTTTTTTTTTCATCTTGTCAAGTTAAGAAGTGAAAATGACTGATGATAACGATTTTTGCTGATGAGATCAGAATACAATGTTTTATAGGTCTCTTGCAATTAATGAACTCTGTCAACCAATTTCCTCAGATTTGTCGTGAGGCTGAGTCGGCTATCTTCCACAAGCAGCAGTTTGAAGACCTTCGGCGTGAGACTCCACTCTACACTGACTCCACTCACACAATTGCCATAGCTGCCGTGGAGGCTTCCTTTACTTGCATGGCTGCCGCCATCATTGTCCTCACAACAACAGGGAGGTTTGTCACTCAAACATTTTTTTTTCTCTCCTCCTCCATCCTTCACTATCTTTCTCCTTCCTCATCTTCATCGTTTTCTTTTTCTGCTTCTTCTTCTTCTTCTTCTTCTTCTTCTTCTTCTTCTTCTTCTTCTTCTTCTTCTTCTTCTTCTTCTTCTTCTTCTTCTTCTCCCTCGTCTTCTTCATCTTCTTCTTCTTCTTTCATGATTGATTTGTTCTATCTCTGTTGATAATATCAAAGAAAGGGAGAACAGTTTTGTTGAGTTGGAATATTAATACCTTCGGCACCTCTAATGAATGATATATTGTAGTAAAGATGTTAGTAATAGAGGTGTTGAAACTCAGTTCACCCATGTTTTTCTATGAAACCTCAGATCTGCGCATCTTGTGGCAGCATACAGGCCGCGGTGCCCGGTTCTGGCTGTGACGAGAAATCCTCAGACGGCTCGACAAGCCCACCTCTACAGAGGCATCTTTCCCATTGAATACACAGGTAGGCTGTCTTGCAGCTCTATTGATCTCTGGCATCTTTCTCATTGAATACACAGGTAGTCTGTCTTGTAGATCTGGAGCTCTGTAGCATCTTTCTCATTGAATACACAGGTAGTCTGTCTTGTGGATCTGGAGATCTGTAGCATCTTTGACATTGAATACACAGGTAGTCTGTCTTGTAGATCTGGAGATCTGTAGCATCTTTCCCATTGAACAAACAGGTAGTCTGTCTTGTAGATCTGGAGATCTGTAGCATCTTTGACATTGAATACACAGGTAGTCTGTCTTGTAGATCTGGAGATCTGTAGCATCTTTCCCATTGAACAAACAGGTAGTCTGTCTTGTAGATCTGGAGATCTGTAGCATCTTTCTCATTGAATACACAGGTAGTCTGTCTTGTAGATCTGGAGATCTGTAGCATCTTTCCCATTGAATACACAGGTAGTCTGTCTTGTAGATCTGGAGCTCTGTAGCATCTTTCCCATTGAATACACAGGAAAAAAAAGAAAAAACTTTTGGTATCTTTTCTGCAGCAAATACATCTTACAGTTTGACTGTTACCTTTTTTACTTGCTATCTTCGATCTTTGAGCTTTCGCCCTTTTTACCTGCTATCTTCGATCTATGAGCTTTCGCCCTTTTTACCTGCTATCTTCGATCTATGAGCTTTCGCCCTTTTTACCTGCTATCTTCGATCTATCAGCTTTCATCCTTTTTACTTGCTATCTTCGATCTATGAGCTTTCGCCCTTTTTACCTGCTATCTTCGATCTATCAGCTTTCATCCTTTTTACCTGCTATCTTCGATCTATGAGCTTTCGCCCTTTTTACCTGCTATCTTCGATCTATCAGCTTTCATCCTTTTTACTTGCTATCTTTGGTCTATCAGCTTTTGCCCTTTTTACCTGCTATCTTCGATCTATGAGCTTTCGCCCTTTTTACCTGCTATCTTCGATCTATGAGCTTTCGCCCTGTTTACCTGCTATCTTTGGTCTATGAGCTTTTGCCCTTTTTACCTGCTATCTTTGGTCTATCAGCTTTCGCCCTTTTTACCTGCTATCTTTGGTCTATGAGCTTTCGCCCTTTTTACCTGCTATCTTTGGTCTATGAGCTTTCGCCCTTTTTACCTGCTATCTTCGATCTATGAGCTTTCGCCCTGTTTACCTGCTATCTTCGATCTATCAGCTTTCACCCTGTTTACCTGCTATCTTCGATCTATCAGCTTTCACCCTTTTTTACTTGCTATCTTTGATCTATCAGCTTTCACCCTTTTTTACTTGCTATCTTTGGTCTATCAGCTTTTGCCCTTTTTACCTGCTATCTTTGGTCTATCAGCTTTTGCCCTTTTTACCTGCTATCTTTGGTCTATGAGCTTTACCTCTGACTCCTCTGTTTGTCTCGGTTTTCCTGAATCAGATGGGGCTGAGATGAAAGTTGGGATGAGAGATTATCCAGATCTCTCTTTTCTGATCTACTTAGCTCAAAGCCTTTTTTTATTTCTTCCTTTTTACAAGAAAAGAAAAGAGATGGAGAGAAGGGGCACATTTGCGAGTTGAGGATTGGTTTATGTTACTTACTGAATTGGTGACCAAGTTTTGTCTTTTATATGTAGTGTCAAATAATTTTCTCTGTTTAGTTTCATACGATTGCAACAATTTGAGATATAAAAAAGGTAACTAATGTATCCTGTTATCCACAAATGACCCAGAACGGCCCAAAATCCAGAGCTTCAATGGATATGTCTTGTCTGAGCGCTGCTTGAAAGGGCCTTATGTCTTGATGTGGGCAGGCTTTATCAAGTGATCAGGAATGACCATGAGGCGCCCAGAATCCATGGCTTTCATGAATACGGTTAGGGCATCACTTCAATACCACGGCATTGTCTGGTTCACGAAAAGTGCTTGTTTGATAAACATCAGACGACTTATTTCATGAAGTGGGCAGGTTATATCAAGAAATCAGGTGTTTTTTTATGATGCAACGACCATGAGGCTCACAGAATCCATGGCTTTAATGAATATGGTTAGGGCGTCACATTCACATTTATCAACTCGGCATTGTCTGGTTCACGGAAAGTGCTTGTTTGATAAACATCAGACGACTTATTTCATGAAGTGGGCAGGTTATATCAAGAAATCAGGGGGTTTTTTATGATGCAACGACCATGAGGCTCACAGAATCCATGGCTTTAATGAATATGGTTAGGGCGTCACATTTATCAACTCGGCATTGTCTGATTCATGGAAAGTGCTTGTTTTATAAACATCAAAGGGCCTTATGTCTTGATGTGGGCAGGTTGTATCAAGCAATGTCAGTTACATCAATATATTGTATTCTAGTAACTACTAATATAGTTGAATTGATGAGTGAAAGAGGGGAGTAAAGAAGTGAGGTATTGTGAAAGACAGAGATAGAGGTGGAGATGGAAGAGTAACGAATTGTTTGGGAAAGCCACAATCTGTCAACTGAGGATCTGTCAAACTTCTCTGTCAATGTTTTGTGTATATCAAGTGTTGTTGACATCGCTAAAGTGTTTCTAACTCAAGTACTACTGAGCCTCCAACAGGGGAAGGCAGTATCAAGTGTTGTTGGCATGACTAGTGTTTCTAACTCAAGTACTACGGAGCCTCAAACAGGGGAAGGCAGTATCAAGTGTTGTTGACATCGCTAAAGTGTTTCTAACTCAAGTACTACTGAGCCTCCAACAGGGGAAGGCAGTATCAAGTGTTGTTGACATCGCTTAAGTGTTTCTAACTCAAGTACTACTGAGCCTCAAACAGGGGAAGGCAGTATGTCTTTCTCACACTCCCATCATCATCATAAAGATTCGAACTAGCTCTTCTTGGTGGCCAAGTACAGATAGTATTCTGTAGGCCACAAAACCAGTTTGTGTTGAATTAAATCTTTTTTTGTTTGTTTTGAAGAACTTAGATTAGTTAGCTTTAATAAGTATCACTAAAGAAATACTGATTTTTTTTAAAGTATGTTTATTGATTTTTTTTATGTCTGTTGTCTGTGTTTGCCATTTGTATTGATTTTTAAATGTCAGTTGGGTACGGAAGCACGAAAATCTGCACTCTTTGAAAAAAATGAACTTAATGTCTGACAGAAAGCACGATTCATCAAATTCTTTCTAAAAATGTTAATTTTTTTCGTTTCTAAATTATTCTCAAAAACCATTGAGTTTCTCCTAATGGTGGAAACTGCCTCACTGAAGTGGGTCAAAGTAACTTGGAAGGCGAGAGTTTCGTGCTTTCGTCAAGACAGTCATTTGAAAAAGGAGAGAAGCTTGGCCGACCTACTGACAGATTTCATGGTTTGGGGTCTTTAAACTGAGGAGAACTAAGTTTGTAACTGATGTAGGAACGGCTATCATCTAGTTTCTTAATCTGGTCTTGATACTGGCGGAACCCTGGTCTATCCGAGCTAAGCCAAACTCTTGTGGTCAGACAAGAAAACGAGCGCCTGCTGATGCGATTCTTAGTGGGGGGATTATATCATCTTAAGACTAGCTAGGATTTTTTTTTTAATCTGAAATGAATTACTATCAATTTCTAACCTAAAGCATAGGTTATGACATTCTTTCAATTTCTATTATGCCCCAAGGGGATCCATTGAATGGTTAAACAGAATCTTGAACTAAAAAGTGATACCAAAATAGATTAAACAGGGGAGACTAACATTTTCTTGCTTCCCTACCCACCGGTATGATGTAACCGTGCTGTGTCCTCGCCTCATCTGGACTGTTCGTCTCGGGCGTGGATGTCGTCGCTAAAAATAACTGCACCATGTAAAACGTTTCTTTGTGTCTTGGCCGTTTTCCTCTTCGTTGATTATTTTTGGTTTTAAATGTTTTCAATCTTTTATTTTTTAATTTGACGATTTTTATTTGCTTCTCTTTTTTTTTTTTAATAAATATCCCGTCACCACACTTTGCAAAATTTGCAACTAATTAATTTTTACTCTCTGGTGTGGGAAACTGAATCTCTCTCTCTCTCTCTCTCTCTCTCTCTCTCTCTCTCTCTCTCTCTCTCTCTCTCTCTCTCTCTCTCTCTCTCTCTCTCTCTCTCTCTCTCTCTCCCTCTCCTCTCTCTTCTTCTCTCTCTTTCTCTTTCTGTCTCTCTCCCTCCTCTCTCTATCTCTCTCTCTCTCTCTCTCCCTCTTTCTCTCTCTCCCTCTCCTCTCTCTTCTTCTCTCTCTCCCTCCCTCTCTCTCTCTCTATCCCTCTCCTCTCTCCATCCCTCTCCTCTCTCTTCTTCTCTCTCTCGCTCTCTCTCCATCCCTCTCCTCTCTCTCTCTATCCCTCTCCTCTCTCCATTTCTCTCCTCTCTCTCCCTCCCTCTCCTCTCTCTTCTCTCTCTCTCTCTCTATCCCTCTCCTCTCTCTTCTTCTCTCTCTCGCTCTCTCTCCATCCCTCTCCTCTCTCTTCTTCTCTCTCTCTCCATCCCTCTCCTCTCTCTCTATCCCTCTCCTCTCTCTTCTTCTCTCTCTCCATCCCTCTCCTCTCTCTTCTTCTCTCTCTCTCTATCCCTCTCCTCTCTTCTCTCTCTCTCCATCCCTCTCCTCTCTCTCTATCCCTCTCCTCTCTCTCCTCTCTCTCACTCTCTCCATCCCTCTCTCTCCCTCTCCATCCCTCTCCCTCTCTCTCTCTCTCCATCCCTCTCCCTCTCTCTCCATCCCTCTCCCTCTCTCTCTCCATCCCTCTCCATCCCTCTCCTCTCTCTTCTCTCTCTCTCCATCCCTCTCCTCTCTCTCTCTATCCCTCTCCATCCCTCTCCTCTCTCTTCTTCTCTCTCTCTCCATCCCTCTCCTCTCTCTCTCTATCCCTCTCCTCTCTCTTCTCTCTCTCGCTCTCTCTCCATTTCTCTCCTCTCTCCCTCCCTCTCTCTCTCTCCATCCCTCTCCTCTCTCTTCTCTCTCTCTCCATCCCTCTCCTCTCTCTCTCTATCCCTCTCCTCTCTCTTCTCTCTCTCGCTCTCTCTCCATCCCTCTCCTCTCTCTCTCTCTATCCCTCTCCATCCCTCTCCTCTCTCTTCTTCTCCCTCTCTCAATCCCTCTCCCCTCTCTATCTATCCCTCTCCTCTCTCTTCTTCTCTCTCTCTCTCTCTCTCTCCATCCCTCTCCTCTCCTCTTCTCTCTCTCTCTCCATCCCTCTCCACTCTCTTCTCTCTCTCTCCATCCCTCTCCTCTCTCTCTATCCCTCTCCTCTCTCTTCTCTCTCTCGCTCTCCATCCCTCTCCTCTCTCTTCTTCTCTCTCTCTCTCTCTCTCCATCCCTCTCCACTCTCTTCTCTCTCTCTCTCCATCCCTCTCCTCTCTCTCTATCCCTCTCCTCTCTCTTCTCTCTCTCCATCCCTCTCCTCTCTCTCTCTATCCCTCTCCTCTCTCTTCTCTCTCTCTTCTCTCTCCATCCCTCTCCTCTCTCTATCCCTCTCCTCTCTTCTTCTCTCTCTCCATCCCTCTCCTCTCTCTCTATCCCTCTCCTCTCTCTTCTTATCTCTCTCTCTCCATCCCTCTCCTCTCTCTCTCTATCCCTCTCCTCTCTCTTCTCTCTCTCGCTCTGTCTCCATCCCTCTCCTCTCTCTCTATCCTTCTCTCTCTTCTTCTCTCTCTCGCTCTCTCTCTCCATCCCTCTCCTCTCTCTTCTCTCTCTCGCTCTCTCTCCATCCCTCTCCTCTCTCTACTCTCTCTATCCCTCTCCTCTCTCTCCATCCCTCTCCTCTTCTTCTCTCTCTCGCTCTCTCTCCATCCCTCTCCTCTCTCTCCCTCCCTCTCCTCTCTCTCCATCCCTCTCCTCTCTCTCTCCATCCCTCTCCTCTCTCTCTCCATCCCTCTCCTCTCTCTATCCCTCTCCTCTCTCTCCATTTCTCTCCTCTCTCTCCCTCTCCTCTCTCCCTCCCTCTCCTTTCTCTCTATCCCTCTCCTCTCTCTCCCTCCCTCTCCTCTCTCTCCCTCCCTCTCCTCTCTCTCCATTTCTCTCCTCTCTCTCCCTCCCTCTCCTCTCTCTCCCTCCCTCTCCTCTCTCTCCATTTCTCTCCTCTCTCTCTCTCCCTCTCCTCTCTCTCCATTTCTCTCCTCTCTCTCCATCCCTCTCCTCTCTCTCCATCCCTCTCCTCTCTCTCTCTATCCCTCTCCTCTCTCTCCCTCCCTCTCCTCTCTCTCTCCCTACCTCTCCTCTCTCTCCCTCCCTCTCCTCTCTCTCTATCCCTCTCCTCTCTCTCCATTTCTCTCCTCTCTCTCCCTCCCTCTCCTCTCTCTCTCCCTCCCTCTCCTCTCTCTCCATTTCTCTCCTCTCTCTCCCTCCCTCTCCTCTCTCTCTCTCAACATACACACACACATCAACGCATGGTGTGCCTCCACCTGCCACAACGTGTCCACCTCGTTAGCTCTGGGTTATCGGGGATTCAAAGCAGCCCTCCTGTCTGGAGGGGACCCTGCGGTTAGCCAGGGGAGCAAGCCCAACAAGTGTGTCTTGCTGTGTGCCTGTCTGGGTGGGGGAGCGAACGCGAGAGCATCATCATCATCCCATAGCGGTCACCACCGCAGTTCTCCCCACGTGACACACACCCTTGACCCACCACCACATCCACCACTGCTGCCCCCAGGAACCAAGGAGTCGTCCGTGGACGCGACGACAAATGCCAAGAATGAAGGGGGGCAATCCTCTGGGACTTACTACTGGGAGTTGGATATTGACGGACGCGTGCTCCAAGTTCTCATCCATGCCAGGCGCATGGGCATCATCAAACTGCATGACCCTGTCGTAGTGGTCACCGGTCACTTGTCTGGGACGGGGAACACCAACATGCTGCGGCTCGTCTACTGTCCTGCGGACGAGGAGGAGGGCCGAGGAATCCTTTACATGCCCAAGATAAACGTTAGCTCAAAGAAGAGCCCCGGCAAGGGGAAGAGAACGAGCTAGACTGGAAGATTGGAAAACTGATGACCTGTCAGAATAAGATGAAACTTTGTAAGAACATAGGTCACAGGTCACAGGTCACATAGAAGGCATGGGTCTGACGTTAGATCAGGTAGAGTAAAGGTGGGGTCAGAGGTTAAACAAGGTAGGAGAGTAAAGGTGGGGTCAGAGGTTACATCAGGTAGGAGAGCAAAGGTGGGGTCAGAGGTTACATTAGGCAGAAGAGTTAAGGATGGGTCCGAGGTTACATTAGGTAGGAGAGCAAAGGTGGGGTCAGAGATTACATCAGGTAGGAGAGCAAAGGTGGGGTCAGAGGTTACATTAGGTAGGAGAGTAAGGGTTGGGTCAGAGGTTATATCAGGTACGAGAGTAAAGGTGGGGTCAGAGGTTACATCAGGTAGGAGAGCAAAGGTGGGGTCAGAGGTTACATCAGGTAGGAGAGCAAAGGTGGGGTCAGAGGTTACATCAGGTAGGAGAGTAAAGGTGGGGTCAGAGGTTACATCAGGTAGGAGAGTAAGGGTTGGGTCAGAGGTTACATCAGGTAGTAGAGTAAAGGTGGGGTCAGAGGTTACATCAGGTAGTAGAGTAAAGGTGGGGGTCAGAGGTTACATCAGGTAGATGAGCAAAGATGGGGGTCAGAGGTTACATCAGGTAGTAGAGTAAAGGTGGGGTCAGAGGTTACATCAGGTAGTAGAGTAAAGGTGGGGGTCAGAGGTTACATCAGGTAGATGAGCAAAGATGGGGGTCAGAGGTTAGACTAGATATAAGAGCAAAGGTGGGGGTCACAGGTCAGACTAGGTAGAAGAGCAAAGATATGGAGGTCACAGGTCAGATCAGGTTGAAGAGCAAAGGTGGGGGTCACAGGTCGATCAGGTAGAAGAGCAAAGGTGGGGTCACAGGTCGGATCAGGCAAAAGAGCAAAGGTGGGGGTCACAGGTGGGATCAGGTTGAAGAGCAAAGATGGGGGTCACAGGTCGGAACACATAGAAGAGCAAAGATGGGGGTCTCAGGTCGGATCAGGTAGAAGAGCAAAGATGGGGGTCACAGGTCGGATCAGGTAGAAGAGCAAAGGTGGGGGTCACAGGTCGGATCAGGTAGAAGAGCAAAGGTGGGGGTCACAGGTCGGATCAGGTAGAAGAGCAAAGGTTGGGGTCACAGGTCGGATCAGGTAGAAGAGCAAAGGTGGGGGTCACAGGTCGGATCAGGTAGAAGAGCAAAGGTGGGGGTCACAGGTCAGATCAAGTTAAAGGGCAAGCAAGGTCAGAGAAGTTAGATGAAGCAAAGGGACTTGGGTATTTCTTGCGAAATGGACATGCAAGATGGGGCCTGGTGAAGGGGCATCAAAGATATGGCTCACTTTACACTGTTAGGGACATACAAAACATCTGTGTCTAGCTGTTTTTGTGAAGAGGCATCAAAGATATGGCTCACTTTACACTGTTAGGGACATACAAAACATCTGTGTCTAGCTGTTTTTGTGAAGAGGCATCAAAGATATGGCTCACTTTACACTGTTAGAGACATACAAAACATCTGTGTCTAGCTGTTTTTGTGAAGAGGCATCAAAGATATGGCTCACTTTACACTGTTAGGGACATACAAAACATCTGTGTCTAGCTGTTAGCAGTTGCGTCAGCTAAGCTGTATTCTTAGCTTCAGTTCAGCTATACCTTTCTCAGTGTTTGAATCTTCATCTAGCTGTAAAAACTAGCTCAGATTGTGGACAGATCAGACGTGTACAGCCATAAGTCTAAATCTTACAACTCTGCAGGAACAGCTCCTAATCTGTAGTCACCATTACACAATATCCGTAAATCTTAAAGATGGTTCTATGAAATGCAGTGTCTTGTAATGATCTTTTGGGGAGATCTGTGCAGCTGTTGACCCCACAGCTTTCAATAATGTTTTCAGACTCAGAGGGGAACCACAATGTTATTGAGAGCATGACTCTGAATAGACCTGATTTGAATTACTCCAGAGGAGAGCTAGATATTGTTATTGAGGCATGGCTTTCTATAACCTTGGTTTTGTCATCTCCCCAGAGGAGAGAGTCCAATGGTGTTCTTAAGAGCAGGACTCTGTATATATTTCTAGATTTTCTTTATTATATTTCGATTTCATCTCCATGAGAGAGACCTGTTATTAAGAGTTTGACTCTGTGTGTTTGTTGAGATCTAGGGTCTTCTTTATCTTGATTTTATTCATCTCAAAGGTGGGTGTGGGGGATGATGGATGTTAGGGAGCGAGAAAGAGAGCTGTTATTAGAAGTCAGTGTATAATTTCTTTTCCTATTTGATCTCAACGTCACTGCGGTGTAGCTGTGTTTATATAAGGATGAGGTGTATGTCTTCACAATCCTGAGCTACACCAGTGGTGTTTGAGGGGTGTGACACGACCAGAGTATAAAGAGTCAATTTTTTCAAGCGTTTTATCTTGATATTCGGCCTCGGTGTTCTCATGTTGTATTCGGTTTAACTTGTTTCATCTTGATATTCGGCCTCGGTATTCTCATGTTATGTTCGGTTTACCTTGTTTCATCTTGATGTCCCGTCTCAGTATTCTCATGTTGTGTTCAGTTTACCTTGTTTTATCTTGATGTCCTGTCTCAGTGTTCTCATGTTAAGTTTGGTTTACCTCATTTTTTCTTGATGTCCCGCCTCAGTGTTCTCATGTTAAGTTTGGTTTACCTTGTTTTATCTTGATGTCCCGTCTCAGTGTTCTCATGTTAAGTTTGGTTTACCTCATTTTATCTTGATGTCCCGTCTCAGTGTTCTCATGTTAAGTTTGGTTTACCTTGTTTTATCTTGATGTCCCGCCTCAGTGTTCTCTTATTGTGTTGAGTTTCATTTGAACTGATCTCTATTTTCCTAACGGATATGTTGATGTTGAGTTTAATCCCGAGTATGATATCAACTTATCCGTAGTCTGCGAACGACATGTATTGAGTGTTAAGTGTTTTCTGGATCTCGAGTGAACAACTTTTCATGTGCTGTTTGGGATTCACGTTGTTCGAGCTGTTCATAACCTCACACAGTGTTCACTTTTGTTTGTTTGAAAGTTTTCTAAGTTGAACTTAAAGCTTGATTTGTTTGCATTGTTTCCAAATGTTATTTCCAACCAGGTGGTAAGTTTCGTTCTTGTCTTCTCATTTTTTCCTTTAATTTAAGTGAGTGTAAAACATTGATTTTTTTTCAACTGTTTAAGTTTATTTCAATTAATTCAAATTGTGATTACTTATTCTACCATGGTGTCATTTTTAGCTCAGTTGTCTGTGAAAACAGAGCCCAGAAAATCAGGCTGCAGCTATTTTACATGAAGAAGATTGGATCTTCAATCCTTTGCTTAGATGAAGGTACCTGAGAGATAGAAGTTATAGTGATGCAGAGGTTAGGCAGTGCCGCTGGTCTTGAGAGTGTAGGCAGTGGGACAGTCCAAGCTAAAAACTGATATGCTATGTAACACTCGTCTCTTGCGGAACATTTTTTTTCTTGTTTGATAATGTTAGGAGAACACAATGGCTCTGGTATAGTCTTGTGTAAAAATTATTTCAGCATATATGAGAACAGTTTTTTCTTCTTGTTGGAATTATTCAACATTTTAGTATTATTTCTTTTTCTTCATCTTTTTTTTTTCTTTTTTAATTTTGTTCAGAACCAAAGATGGAAGAGTGGACGGCTGACGTGGACCGTCGCATCTGGATGGCTATCAGCCTGGCTCTGGAGCGCGGTCTCCTAAAAAATAACGACCCTGTAAGTTTGTGCAGCGTTTGTGTCTCACTCATAGTCTGCAGACATTCCGTGGTTGTCAAGGGTTACACTCTACAAACAAGTTACCCTTATCTTTGTTAGTTTTCTAGAAATTTTCAACCAAAGTTGTTTTGGTTGTTTGTTTGTTTTTATTCTACATAGCAATGTCTCACAAGTTAATCTATAAACTAGAAGCTGATGATAAATTCTTGAGAATGGCTGTTTTCTTAAGTAACAAAAAACCAACAAAGTCCAACAGAAGCAACTTTGCTTCTAGTAGGTCAAAGGACACAACGTGCTGTGAGTCAAGTCAGGGCTGGATCAGTTTGGGCTGACCCGAGTAAACGGATCATGATTTCTCTGGCTCTCTGGTTGATCAGAGCCTGAAGGGTCAGCGGCCGCTATTTTCTTCCATTTGTAGTGCAGAGAAAATTACCAGGTTGCCAGTGCTGTGAGTCAAGTCAGGGCTGACCCGAGTAAACGGATCATGATTTCTCTGGCTCTCTGGTTGATCAGAGCCTGAAGGGTCAGCGGCCGCTATTTCCTTCCATTTGTAGTGCAGAGAAAATTACCAGGTTGTCAGTGCTGTGAGTCAAGTCAGGGCTGGATCAGTTTGGGCTGACCCAAGTAAACGGATCATGATTTCTCTGGCTCTCTGGTTGATTAGAGCCTTAAGGGTCAGCGGCCGCTATTTCCTTCCATTTGTAGTGCAGAGAAAATTACCAGGTTGCCAGTGCTGTGAGTCAAGTCAGGGCTGACCCGAGTAAACGGATCATGATTTCTCTGGCTCTCTGGTTGATCAGAGCCTGAAGGGTCAGCGGCCGCTATTTCCTTCCATTTGTAGTGCAGAGAAAATTACCAGGTTGTCAGTGCTGTGAGTCAAGTCAGGGCTGGATCAGTTTGGGCTGACCCAAGTAAACGGATCATGATTTCTCTGGCTCTCTGGTTGATTAGAGCCTTAAGGGTCAGCGGCCGCTATTTCCTTCCATTTGTAGTGCAGAGAAAATTACCAGGTTGCCAGTGCTGTGAGTCAAGTCAGGGCTGACCCGAGTAAACGGATCATGATTTCTCTGGCTCTCTGGTTGATCAGAGCCTGAAGGGTCAGCGGCCGCTATTTCCTTCCATTTGTAGTGCAGAGAAAATTACCAGGTTGTCAGTGCTGTGAGTCAAGTCAGGGCTGGATCAGTTTGGGCTGACCCGAGTAAACGGATCATGATTTCTCTGGCTCTCTGGTTGATCAGAGCCTGAAGGGTCAGCAGCCGCTATTTCCTTCCATTTGTAGTGCAGAGAAAATTACCAGGTTGTCAGTGCTGTGAGTCATGTCAGGGCTGGATCAGTTTGGGCTGACCCGAGTAAACGGATCATGATTTCTCTGGCTCTCTGGTTGATCAGAGCCTGAAGGGTCAGCGGCCGCTATTTCCTTCCATTTGTAGTGCAGAGAAAATTACCAGGTTGTCAGTGGAAAATTTCACAGCGCTGCTTCACAAAAAGATCATTTTTGTTTCCCTAAGATCTTTCAAAGCTAAACAAAAAGCAGCTTTACATTTTTATTACCTGAATAAGAGCAAAGGAGAGAAAAGTTTTCACTATTCTCTTAGTTTTAGTTGGTTTATAGTAACATTATATAAATATATATTATATATGTTTATATTAACATCATATATATATATATGTGTGTGTGTGTGTGTGTGTTTATAGTAACATTATATAAATATATGTATGTTTATATATATATAGAGTGCAGAATGGCAGTAGTAATTTTGTAGCATCTGAAGGCAGATTTAGTGGAATTCAAAGCAAGAAGGTTGGATATATATATATATATATATATATATATATAGAGAGAGAGAGAGAGAGAGAGAGAGAGAGAGAGTGCATTCTGACAGCCTTCTGATCTTGTCTTATGCCGTCTTCTCTCTCTCTCTCTCTCTCTCTCTCTCTCTCTCTCTCTCTCTCTCTCTCTCTCTCTCTCTCTCTCTATCTCTCTCTCTCTATCTCTTTTTCTCTGTTTACTACAAAAAGGTTTCTATGTGAAAAAGTTTCTACCAGGTACACATTGTTTACTTCCGCTGGCATATTGTGATTTGTAAAATCTTTCCCGGTCCGGCCCCTTCTCCGTAGGTCGTGATCCTAACAGGCTGGAAACCCGGTTCCGGAGCAACAAACACGATGCGGATCATCGCAGCTCACGACGAGTCTGACAAAGAACTGCTCCCTCCAATCGTGGGCATGAGTTCTGTCCCTTCCTTCCACAAGGGCGGAGATGGAAAGCCGCAGTAGAATATATTCTTTTTATGCCCTTTCCCCCCCCCCTCCCCCAAGTATTTTTTTTTATAAAAAGCAAGGTAGGAAGAGGATAGATGTTCTCTAGGAACTCTTTCCAGGAGAGAAAGCAAAATGTGGATTGACCCCGCGACCTCTGAGAGGAGTGTGTGAGGTCAAAGATCAGCCAGTCATAGTTATTATTGTAATGTGAAGAATCTGAAATGAACTCTGGCTCCTCTCTTCGCGGTAAGAGTGTAGTTGTTTCTGTATTCTAGTGCACCCTCTCATTTCTGATATGAAGGAGTTTTAGTGGGAGCCATGGCCGGCTCTAGCTTGTGCTCTATCCCACTGCCAGCGCTCACCATCCACAGCTTTACATGGAATTATGCTGGCTGACAAGGCCATCCGTCTTGAACCTGTGCGGATCTGTGGAAAGTTAGGGATCTAATGTGCGCAATAGGAGATTTTTGCTGTTGTTTTATCTGAAAAATTGAATACCTCGACCAGCTCATATATTTTTGTGTCTCGGTCGATATAGCAAAAAGAACTGAATAGCTGCAACTAGTAAGAAAACCTTTAAACATGCTTATTTTTCAGGGTAAATGGGTTTTTTGTTCGCTTTCAATGAAGTCTGTGACAGCTAGCATTTTTTTTTCTCTTGCCGTAATCTGTGTGCCAGTAAAGAATATTGAAAAAAAAAATAAACCCAAAGAACGCCAGACGTCCAGATCTATAGGTAAAGCTCTAAAAAATGCTAAGATTATCGGTAAAATAGTTAATCACATCACGACTCTGTTTCTGACACTGCTGCAGTAAACGTTGTCGGCGAGTTGGCTATCTATTTCGAGTGATGAAATGAAGTCAATGTGGTCAAGAATTGTTAAAAGTCTTCCTAGAGTGTTGGTTTGTGGGTAACAATGGCTGCTTTAGCAGTTAATCAGATCAAACAATTTATATGACTGTTATAATAGCTGAAGAAATCTGTCATTTTAGACTCTTTTTATATCTGCGTCGACATATAGATTGACAGATATCTTTACGTGTGCTAAGAATAACACATGAAATAAAAGGAAATTCTATTGAGCTTTGGTTCAAAAAGTTTCTCGATAGACATTACCGATCACATGTTGTAAGGATTTATAATTTTTTTTTGGAAATATGAATTACTTTAACAACAGTAATAGCTTTTAAAATGTCTTGAGTCTGTATAGAAAACTGTATACATGTTCCTGTGATTCCCAACTTTCGACATTTCCTGCACAGGTTTGCAGATCTTTCTTATTAGAACGGTGGAGTGGGATGGGGGTGGAGATCCTGACCGATTGGCCGCTCCCTCTCCCTATCTTACTGAACCTGTATAATCTCACTTGTACACTGAGCCACTATTTATTCTGTAAAACTACTTGCTTTTGTTATTTTGTTATTAATATCCAGTACCACACTACACTCAACTCTCACCTACAATCCAACAACACACCAGCCCAGAAACATCTCATCCAGTGATAGATCAAGAACTTTGTTCTGATGTTAGTTGTCTAGCACTATGCTTCTCCTCCCCCTTATATCAACATACACACTCACACACACCAGCACAGAAACATCTCATCCAGTGATAGATCAAGAACTTTGTTCTGATGTTATTTGTCTAGCACTATGCTTCTCCTCCCCCTTATATCAACATACACACTCACACACACCAATACAGAAACATCTCATCCAGTGATAGATCAAGAACCTTGTTCTGATGTTATTTGTCTAGCACTATGCTTCTCCTCCCCCTTATATCAACATACACACTCACACACACCAGCACAGAAACATCTCATCCAGTGATAGATCAAGAACTTTGTTCTGATGTTAGTTGTCTAGCACTATGCTTCTCCTCCCCCTTATATCAACATACACACTCACACACACCAGCACAGAAACATCTCATCCAGTGATAGATCAAGAACTTTGTTCTGATGTTAGTTGTCTAGCACTATGCTTCTCCTCCCCCTTATATCAACATACACACTCACACACACCAATACAGAAACATCTCATCCAGTGATAGATCAAGAACCTTGTTCTGATGTTAGTTGTCTAGCACTATGCTTCTCCTCCCCCTTATATCAACATACACACTCACACACACCAATACAGAAACATCTCATCCAGTGATAGATCAAGAACTTTGTTCTGATGTTAGTTGTCTAGCACTATGCTTCTCCTCCCCCTTATATCAACATACACACTCACACACACCAATACAGAAACATCTCAACCAGTGATAGATCAAGAACTTTGTTCTGATGTTAGTTGTCTAGCACTATGCTTCTCCTCCCCCTTATATCAACATACACACTCACACACACCAGCACAGAAACATCTCATCCAGTGATAGATCAAGAACTTTGTTCTGATGTTAGTTGTCTAGCACTATGCTTCTCCTCCCCCTTATATCAACATACACACTCACACACACCAGCACAGAAACATCTCATCCAGTGATAGATCAAGAACTTTGTTCTGATGTTAGTTGTCTAGCACTATGCTTCTCCTCCCCCTTATATCAACATACACACTCACACACACCAATACAGAAACATCTCATCCAGTGATAGATCAAGAACTTTGTTCTGATGTTAGTTGTCTAGTACTATGCTTCTCCTCCCCCTTATATCAACATACACACTCACACACACCAATACAGAAACATCTCATCCAGTGATAGATCAAGAACTTTGTTCTGATGTTAGTTGTCTAGCACTATGCTTCTCCTCCCCCTTATATCAACATACACACTCACACACACCAATACAGAAACATCTCATCCAGTGATAGATCAAGAACTTTGTTCTGATGTTATTTGTCTTGTACTATGCTTCTCCTTCCCCTTATATCAACATACACACTCACACACACACCAGCACAGAAACATCTCATTCAGTGATAGATCAAGAACTTTGTTCTGATGTTATTTGTCTTGTACTATGCTTCTCCTTCCCCTTATATCAACATACACACTCACACACACCAATACAGAAACATCTCATTCAGTGATAGATCAAGAACTTTGTTCTGATGTTATTTGTCTTGTACTATGCTTCTCCTTCCCCTTATATCAACATACACACTCACACACACCAATACAGAAACATCTCATTCAGTGATAGATCAAGAACTTTGTTCTGATTTTATTTGTCTTGTACTATGCTTCTTCCCCTTATATCAACATACACACTCACACACACCAATACAGAAACATCTCATCCAGTGATAGATCAAGAACTTTGTTCTGATGTTAGTTGTCTAGTACTATGCTTCTCCTCCCCCTTATATCAACATACACACTCACACACACCAATACAGAAACATCTCATCCAGTGATAGATCAAGAACTTTGTTCTGATGTTAGTTGTCTAGTACTATGCTTCTCCTCCCCCTTATATCAACATACACACTCACACACACCAATACAGAAACATCTCATCCAGTGATAGATCAAGAACTTTGTTCTGATGTTAGTTGTCTAGTACTATGCTTCTCCTCCCCCTTATATCAACATACACACTCACACACACCAGCACAGAAACATCTCATCCAGTGATAGATCAAGAACTTTGTTCTGATGTTAGTTGTCTAGCACTATGCTTCTCCTCCCCCTTATATCAACATACACACTCACACACACCAATACAGAAACATCTCATCCAGTGATAGATCAAGAACCTTGTTCTGATGTTAGTTGTCTAGCACTATGCTTCTCCTCCCCCTTATATCAACATACACACTCACACACACCAATACAGAAACATCTCATCCAGTGATAGATCAAGAACTTTGTTCTGATGTTAGTTGTCTATCACTATGCTTCTCCTCCCCCTTATATCAACATACACACTCACACACACCAATACAGAAACATCTCATCCAGTGATAGATCAAGAACTTTGTTCTGATGTTAGTTGTCTAGCACTATGCTTCTCCTCCCCCTTATATCAACATACACACTCACACACACCAATACAGAAACATCTCATCCAGTGATAGATCAAGAACTTTGTTCTGATGTTATTTGTCTTGTACTATGCTTCTTCCCCTTATATCAACATACACACTCACACACACCAATACAGAAACATCTCATCCAGTGATAGATCAAGAACTTTGTTCTGATGTTAGTTGTCTAGCACTATGCTTCTCCTCCCCCTTATATCAACATACACACTCACACACACCAATACAGAAACATCTCATCCAGTGATAGATCAAGAACTTTGTTCTGATGTTAGTTGTCTAGCACTATGCTTCTCCTTCCCCAAATAACTCAACAACATTGAATTACATCATCCAGAGAAAATGTAACTTTGTGGTCGGACGATCTGCTGAAGCATTGGCTCTTTATCTCTTATCTTTATGGGAAAGACATAAAAATTGTGACCTGTTCAAACACTCACAACCTTTCGTTTCTTGGAAGCTCAGTTGACAGAACAAAATCTTTATCAGTTAATCAAGCTATAGCTTGTCAACCAAAACTTCTCTGGCGCTAGTCTTGGTAACTCTTTCCTCTGAGTCTAATGGGAAAAAAAAAAACTGACTTGCCATGCAAAAAAGCCAGCCCAAAACACATACAGCCGGTTTCTAATTCGATCGTTTTCCCCTGTGGACCAGCGAGACGTCCATCTCTTCTCTGCAGTCTGTTTGAGGTTATTTCTAAGCGTGTCCATGATTTGTTCATCAGTTTCCACCAGAATCTCAGCAGGTCTACCAAAGACTTTCTCTCAAGATCTTTCGAATCATCTTATGCTGACTGCGCTGGTTTGTCTACCTTTAACTCCAGTTTTAAAACGGGATAGTTGCTTTGTGTTGCCGTTGTTATCAACATTGTTCAGATAGATTTGATTATAATTCATCAAGCGTGTGCACATTGCACTCTGTCCATGTCAGCATTGCCTGGAATTTGTAGACAGCAAACTTCTATGGGGCATTAGCTACTTTTACATTTCCAACACATATGTAGAAATTTGTAGGAAATTGTTTATTGTGCTTTCCCAGCTCTGTTACTAAGTACTTTTCCGAGTCTAGCGGGGTAGAAAGAAAGCATATCCGGAACCCGATCAAGGCTCTCTGTAAATTGGTTTACAAGTTAGGAATAATTTTTTTTATGTATTAAATAGGAAGATTAATTTTGCCACATTTAGGCAGCACATGTGAGGGTGGGGTCACAATCGGGCAATTCAGTCAAAAATATCAAAAGCTCTGTTGACGTTTGTCAGAATTGGGCAATTTGGTAAAAAATATTCAAAGCTCTGTTGAAGTTCGCAAAGTTGATAAAGGTAGACTGCATTGTAATTGTGTCTGTATTGATTTACGAGAACTTTGTAGCATGTTAAGTAGAATTTGCTATTTTTAATGAGGTTTGTAGTGTGGATAGCGTTTCCTTGACTTGATGCACAATGTGCTGTGCTACATACGTGTTGTGTGTAGCCTTTGTCTGTTGCGTGTAACATATACATCGGTGATATTTCACCCTTTTTTTTCTTAATTGTGACAGATAACAGAATGAACAAGTTTTGTGATTAAACTTGATTTGGTCTCAACTCTTTTGGGTGATGTATTTTTTTTCCCAGATTCCCTTGTTTTGTCTCTATCAATTCTTCTTTCTTTTGCCTCTCTTTTAATCTTTGCATTACCGTGTTTTTTATTTGGTGTGAACTGTCTTGTGTTATGTGTTTTTTCCTGTTCCTTTGTTTGTCCTTTTCCATCATTTTTCTTCCTTTTGCCTCTATTTCCATCAATCCGTCTTCCTTTTGCCTTACTGTTCATCAATCCTTCCATTTTTCCTCTTTCCATCAATCCGTCTTCCTTTTGCCTAACTGTTCATCAATCCTTCCATTTTTCCTCTTTCCATCAATCCTTCTTCCTTTTACCTCTATTTCCATCAATCTTTCTTCCTTTTGTCTCTCTTTCCATCAACCATTCTCTTCGCCTCTATTTCCATCAATACTTCTTCCTTTTGCCTTTCTTGTAATCTTTGCGTTACTTTTTATTTGGTGTGATATGTTTCTTCTTGCTGCTTTTGGTTTGTCCCTTTCCATCAATTCTTCTGGAATTCTTCTTCCTTTTGCCTCTTTTTCTATCAATCCTTCCTTTTGCCTCTCTTTCGATCATCAGTCCTTCCCTTTGCAGGGGTTATATTTTGTTGGACAAGAAAGACTATTTACAACCCTGGATTATAGTACATGTATCCTGTTTGTATTTGCAACCAGGATGCGGACAGAAAAATACAAGTCCTGCATGCCCCGCCTCATCATAGAGCTGAGTAGGACAAAGAGATTTGAGTTTTAGTTTAGGCTTGGAATAGGAGGAGTATGAAACAACTTAAAAACGTACGGAAAATGTAATATATGATGAAGAAACTGCTACATGTACTGTACAGTCGAGTCCGCTTATTTCGAAGTCATTTGGATTTAAAAAAAGGACTTTGAATTATCCGAAATTCGAATTATCAGAATACATAGAGAAAGAGTAAAGAAAGAATAAAACAAGGTGGATGACAGATCAGGAATGTCGTACAAGTGTATGCAGGGGGGTGGGGGTGGGCCTTAATCCCCTTCCCTCTGGTAGCCTTATTGCAGACTTGCCTGTAACGGAGGTACACACACACCAGAATCACTTGCCGCGCGGAGCAGAGCACTACATGTACTTTGTTTTACCAGCCTGGAAAAGTGCTTTCACTGTGTCACTCAGAATAAGAAAATCACGCCAGAATCGCTTCGAATTAAACGGATCCTTATTTCAAAATTCAAACCAACCGATATTTAAAGAGAGAAATTTTCGGTAAAATTAAACATTAGGCACACCGTAAATTCCTTTAAGTGCTGACAGTGAAACACTAAATTTGAGTCTTCTTCAACTCAAGCCATCGTGGCAACACATTCAGCAATAACGTGATTTGTGCTTGTTAACCAGATACACGGCATGCCAATCACCAGATCTTACTACTTTCTTGTAGGCATCTTTAACCGGATACACGACATGCCAATCACCAGATCTTACTACTCTCTTTTAGGCATCTTTAACCGGATACACGACATGCCAAACACCAGATCTTACTACTCTCTTTTAGGCATCTTTAACCGGATACACGACATGATAAACACCAGATCTTACTACTTTCTTGTAGGCATCTTTAACCGGATACACGACATGATAAACACCAGATCTTACTACTCTCTTGTAGGCATCTTTAACCGGATACACGACATGATAAACACCAGATCTTACTACTTTCTTGTAGGCATCTTTAACCGGATACACGACATGATAAACACCAGATCTTACTACTTTCTTGTAGGCATCTTTAACCGGATGCACGACATGATAAACACCAGATCTTACTACTCTCTTTTAGGCATCTTTAACCGGATACACGACATGCCATCGCTCTCTCTCTCTCTCTCTCTCTCTCTCTCTCTCTCTCTCTCTCTCTCTCTCTCTCTCTCTCTCTCTCTCTCTCTCTCTCTCTCTCTCTCTCTCTCTCTCTCTCTCTCTCTCTCTCTCTCACTGTCTCTCAGCCAGTTAAGCATTCTTATTTTGTAGTTGTGAGAACAAAAATCATAAATATTGAAATGTGAACTTCCCAACGATTACCGATTTACGGTCGAGTCCGATTATTTCAAAGTCATTGGAATAAAAAAGGACTTCGAATTACCAGGATACTTACGGAAAAGAGAATAAAAAAATGTGGGTGACAGATTAGTAATGCACTCGGTTGTGTAGGGATTCACACCTGGTCCCTGGGCCTAACCCCTTTCCCTTTCCTTCACCTACTCCTACTCTTACTGCAGACTCCTACCTGTAACATGAGTGGTCGGAACATACACCAGAATTGCTTGCCACACGAGCATAGCACAACTCTCTTTGTTTTACAAGCTAAGAAAAATGCTTTCAGAATCGAAAAAACCCGTCAAGATGGCTTCGAATTAACCGGATCCTTCTTTCCAACTTCGAATTAACCGATATTTTTTTAATAAAGCTTAAGGAGAGAAAAATTAATTGACCTCGAAATATCCAAAAAATCGAACTATCCGGATTTGAATAATTTGGATTCGACTGTATGTTTCAGGATTTGAATCTCAGACCTTCCAGACACAATCAAAAACTGTTACCAGTGGACTCAAAAGGCCATTTCGTAATATCAATTGACGTTAACTATAAAAAAAGCTTTCAGTTTGGAAATAAAGACGGCCTGATTTTAAACTACTAAAGTATTCTTGGGTTTTTTGGGGGATGGATCCAGCAGTCTTAAATTAAAAAAAACATCATGATCGATCAAGATGTTCTATTTATAGCCCGGGGTCTCTTTTTTTTTTTTTTTTTTTTTTTAAATTACATGTACATGTATTTATATGAGACCATCTGGTGATGACGTCTGGTCCATCACAAACTGCCACCAACTAATGATCACCGGGCGGCGCAATAGGTTTGATCTAGTTTATCATTGTCGTTGTAGCTTTTCTGTCTGTCTGTCTGTCTGTCTGTCTCTCTCTCTCTCTCTCTCTCTCTCTCTCTCTCTCTCTCTCTCTCTCTCTCTCTCTCTATCTATCCTTTCTCTCTCTCTGTCGGTCTTTGTCTCTCTCTCTCTGTCTCTGTCTCTCTCTGTCTCTCTCTCTCTCTCTCTCTCTCTCTCTCTCTCTCTCTTTCTTTCTTTCTCCTCCTTGCCCTCTCTCTTTCTTTCTTTCTCTCTCTCTCTCTCTCTCTCTCTCTTTCTTTCTTTCTTTCTCCTCCTTACCCTCTCTCTTTCTCTCTCTCTCCTCTCACCCTCTCTCGCTATCTCTCTCTCCCCTTCACCTCTCTCTCCCCCCTCTCCTCTCTCTCTATCTCTGTTACTCACATCTTCTCTTTCTTCCTCTTTCTTTCTATCTCTATCCTTCTGTCTCCCCCACTTTTTTCTTTAATCCATCAATCTTGCCACTATTTACCTCAGAAGTCTCGGAGAAAGACTTATTACATGTATGTAACTGAGCAGTTTCGGCCTCCCTCTGAACTAATTGTTCTTTTACCTCAAGCCTGCTGATCTCACAGTAATGATTGTTGACGTAGTGCCAGCTAGTTTGGGGGGGAGTCTGCCATTACTGTTGTTGATCACATAACTGCAGGACATACCGCTTACACAAATCTGTTTTCATGAACAAAAGGTATAATCTTTTAAAAAAAAAAAACATTGACCTAGCTAATTTTAATTTTAGGCTAGACTAATCGGTCCTCGTGACAAATTTTAGGTCAGCTACGTCTGGAAAAAAAAATTGGGAGGAAATTTCTGTAGATATATGGTAACTGTATTGGAAATTTAGGGAAATATTTTCAAGATGTTCAATTTGAAGAAAAAATATTCAAAATCCGTTATCAATTTCTTTATCGTATAAGATAGTATGTAAATTGCTTCATTTACACCCAAAATGAATAAAAATATTGCAGATCTGAATAATAAAAAGTTTTGAAAGAGCTTCGCAGCATCATTTTTATTTCTTTTATTTCTTTTAATTTTTTTTTTTTCGTTTTTGGTGTGTGTGCTGAGATGGTCAAATTAATTTATAAAATCCTCCAACTATTACTAAAAGAACATATAATTTTTTTATTTCTTATTTTTTTGTGTGTACGAAACAAATAGACTTAGCTGAGACCTAAATTTTATTCCTTAATGCAGACTCTATTAATTAACTTTACGCCAAAATTTAGTACCACGAAATTCCATTGAATAGGTCTTAGGACTAAATTTACTTTTCGACTTAAGTTAGTCAAATTTTTGTTGGACCTAAGCCTTCTCATGTATTATAGATCTATGCACTGCACTACTCGAAATAAATAAATTTTAGTGTAGATCTAGCCTATCTAGTGCTGAAACCCTTCCCGACACTTTTTATGACTCTTCAGTCGTTTCTATGCAAATAATAATAAGAAAAAAAATCGATGTAGGCTAATTTAGATAACAAACATAAAAAGGGGAAAAAGTAGAAAAAGGGGGCCTAAAATGTCTTTGATTGACATAGTTTCGTTGTACACAGGCAACCTGTGCTTATTAAAAACTAACATACTTTACATTTTTAAAAAATGCACTTGATTTTTCTCCAACAGATTCATCACATAATGTTGTTTTTTTTTAAGATCATGTTTCAAATTCTGCCCATTTGCCTTTTTTTTTCTTTTACTTTCGGTTAACGCGATTCAGATCGGAAGAGCGTCTAATCGGATTCTTGTGAAAGTGTAACGTAGCTTGTCTCTTTTTGTTGTTGTTGTTGTTGTTGTTGTTGTTGACTAGACTAGTCAGTATTCATGGCAAATTTTGGACTTAGACTAGCTACGTCAGAAAAAAATGAAGGAGGGAAAGTCTCTAAAATAAGAAACCATGTTGAAATTTTAAGGAAATGGCTTTAAAATGTTGAAAATTAAAAACCATAATCAAGATCCATTAATTCATTTCTTTATTCCTGTAGATTGGTGGGTGAAATGTTTGTAGATCTAAATTATAAAATCATATAAACCGGCTTGAAAACATCATTTTTTCTACTGAAATGATCAAATTAGACTCTTAAATCATCTCACTATTACTAGAATAACACAGAAGTAAGCATTATTTATTTTTTCTAGGGAACAAAATTCAGTCCCGAGCCAGGTGTAACTTTACGCCAAAATTAGTACTAGGAAATTCCCATGAATAGGTCGCAGGACTAAATTTAGTTTTTAGACTTAAGCTAGTCAGATTTTTGGGCCTAAGCCTTCTCATTGTTCGCCATAAAGGTGTTAGATTAGTTTTGGGCGAAACAGTTGCACAAAGGGTCAAATCGCCATGTTTCGCAGATTGAGTTACGTACCGTAAGCATGAGTCATAACGTAACAAATACGTAGTTTCCCTAGTGACGTGTGCAAATCGGCCTGTGTTGTTTACATCGGAAGCCGCAAGCGAGCGTTAGGCCTGGTCAGTCTGGTCAGCTGTTTAGACCAGTGAAATCTGCTGCTGCTGCTGGTATAACTGTCTCGGATCATGTGATTGTTATGTAATGTAACTGTGTGAGCATGCAGTGGAGCAGTGGAAAACACTCTCCATAGCGCGCTTGCACCTGGTCCAGGCTAGCACTCAGTACCGGTAGCATTAGAGCATCGCTGGCAGTCATCATGTAACAATTACATAACAGTTATGTTCTCGGTGAGAGGGCTAGCATGTGTGCGAAAAGCGATTATGCTACGTACCGCTGGGTGGGAGGAGTTTATGCAAATGATGTCGGTCAGTCTAAAAGTAATTTATTACGCCGTAGTCTAGCTAAGGGCCCGTTAGCCTTCCCTGCGAAACCTCAGAAATAACGGAAATTTGACTTCTGTGTTAGCCGTATAAATAATCTATAAGGACTTCGAAAGATTCTGCTCTAATTAATGCTTTCTAATTTTTTAGTCAAAAAGCAGTCTTTAAAATTTATACAATGTACCAGATTATTTTACGCATCGGAAGCAGATAAAGAAGCCAACCGCACAGCTGCAGTTATCTCGCTTGTGGTTTGTTATTACTCTATAATTATTATTATAATCTGACATGACTAGGCTCTAGTTTCTTCCCTTGAACCATTACACCTTGCTCGTGATATAGAATCGTATTTTGCACTGATTTGCACATAGAACCGTCAAAAGTTCATAATTTTTCAGGACTGTCACGCCTCACCTTTCCTTTCTTTTCTTTTTTTTTAATAATATTTTTTTACCGTTTTGTGTAGGTTGTAAGCGAAGAAAAAAAAAAATCCCCAAAACATTGATCTATTATTAGTAACGTCACTGCCCAATTATACTCTCGAAACCATACTGCCTCTTAACCCTTAAATTGACCATTTCAAACATTTTAATATTCTAGCACAAAACTCAACTAACTGTTACGGTTTAATGATAGCCTACATGTGATAATAGATTCTATGACTCGTTTTTTAAAAACAAAATAAGTTTGCAAAAAGATTGTAAGATATAATGCCACCCAAGAACATGCACAAAATAGGATCAGAGGTGGAAACGAAGAGTTACCGTTCTTAATTCCGCTGCTGATTTGTTACCACCTTTTCTCAATATTTTGTTTCTTTAGAAGTCATGAAGAATGACTTTTCACTGGAAAAAAAATCGATTTTCAGTTAAGAATTGTACTTTGAGGAAGCTCTCATAGAAGATTCGTGCTTCAGGTTTGCTAAAATGCGAAGAGAGTTACACCTTGACGCCATCTTGTTTTAACGGCGGCCATTGTTTACAGTACACGAACTTGGACCAAGCTGAAGATCAGCGATTTTATTCTCATGCACGTTTTCCAAACACTCTAATGACTACACCTTTAATATCTTTTGGTATGATTTGATGAAGTGTGGAGTTGGATTATCAATTTTTTTCTTCTTTAAACTTGTGAGGCCAACGTGTAAAGGATAATATTTTTGTTGCAACGAGCTGGTGAGGAAAACCGTAAAAATCTGATAGTTTGGAACGATTTTAAAACTAGATCTAGATCTAGATTAGATTCATTTACTGCAAGCTAAAACTAAATAAATATAGATCTAGACATAATTAAAAAAAAACTTGCTAATCTGTCTTGAAGTTTTAGCCTATTCAAAATCTATGACCAGTTCAAGAACAATGTGATGGAACTTGGAAGTGCGATAGTGTGGATTCTATCTAGAGATCTGGATTCTAGATCTAGATCTTCTAGATTTGGTTTAATTTGGAAAAGAGTTGGTCAGTGAACATTCTCTTTTGTTTTTCAGGTATAAGCAATGAATTTCGATCTTGCTAGGCACTATTAAAGAAAAATATATATCTAGATCTAGATTTATATTTAGGCCTAGATGCCATCCCTTTCAACTTGTTGAATCATTGTGGAAAAGTCCAATCTGACTTCTAGAGTTGTAACAACATACTGTGTTTTAGAAACAGCTGTGAAGGCTTTCACAATGATACTTATTTCTTCTAGATTTAAGCTTGCTAGACTATCTAAACATATGAAGGCTTTATTTGAGGCAAATTGATACTATAGTAATGAAAGATAGTAATTAGTATTACTACTTGGACTTCTGTATTGTCTAGATTTAGATAGATCATAGATCTAGATGGACTAGCCTTGAAAAATGAAGGTCTTTACTCTTCATTAGTGCATAGAATTTATGCAAGATGCTTTTTGATTTTTATTTTATGTACTGGGGTATTCATATTTTTTTTCAGTGTGTGTAATATGAAGGTAAAGATCTACTAGACCGTGACTATTGATGCTATCATAAGTGAATGCAATCCCTACAAGTTTGGGTTAATTAAAATTAAAAATGTCCTGTTGCTTTACTTTGAGTTTATTACATTAATTGTAGACCACTTAAAAGTAGCTTCAGTTTGGCAATAGGAGAGGGGCAAACGAGGTGTAGTTGTCAGTCCTGAAGATAGGACATTCATTATTTTTTAATCGTCCAAGTTTTGTTTATCTTTCATGCTGAAGTAAACTCTAATGAATTATTATAAAGACTTGTGTTAGGTAAACATTGGATTATATTAAATTTCTTCAACTTAATATGCTGTAAAAATATTTGTGCAGGTTCTCTCCTTGTTTTTAATTATTTTTCCTTTTTTTTACAAGTAAAACCATTTATGTTTCAAGAGAGTAAAAGTTGTTGACAATTTGTAACCTCCTAGAAAAAACAAAATCATTTGAATTTCTATGTGATGCAGGACAAAAAAAAATGTTCATGTGATCAATTTGGAAAAAAAAAATGTCTTAGTATGCTGCCCACCAATTTACAAGTAAAACCGAATTTATCATTAGTTTTTTGTTTGTACTGCTCACTCCTTGGCTAAAATGTGCACGATTTAAGGGGGAAAAAATGGAAAATAAACAGTAGAACAGAATCTTGGATAGTTGCACTCATGAATATATCACAATCTCTGTTACAAATAAAATTTTAATATTCTACTCATGATTCCAAACACTTTAGTATATATTATAAAGCAATTTTATTTCTTGTTCATAGCAAAACCTGAGGCATAGTGGAGGGAAATTGCAGTTTCCCATCTCACCCAGATGTTATTTACAGCAGTAAATGACAATAGTAATGATGATGATGCTGATGATTATAATATAGGCTAATAAAAGTAAGATTTTTAATCAGTACATATGATGTCCAACATTTTCTTTGCAATAGCAGGCACATTGATGCGATAACACATAAGACAAAATAAATGATTTGATTCTCTGAAAATGGATCTCAGGTTAAGTTCCCTTATTGCAAACATTAAATCCTATATGGTTTTTTTTATAGACAATAAATGCTACCTTGTTAAGAGAAAGATCAATACAAATTTTCCATTGACACAATTCTGTTTATCTCCTCATTGAAAAACAAAAGAGACATCAAGTTTCGGATCCTGAAAAGTGGCTCAGGAAAAAAATTTTTACAATCTTGTCTTAAAATTGAGTAATTTGCAGGTTTTTAAAGCTTGAGAATGCAACAAAATCCAATATAGTCACATTTAGAGCAAATTCTATCTATGGAATTTTTTGAAAAGGGAATATTATTTAACATTTGTTCTTATATTTAGTTCCAAAGGAGCAGTGAAGCTTGTAAAGTTATTTATAACACATCTCTAATCTTGGTGTCGCTAAGTTCTATGAGTCCTTGATCTCTCTTTCTCTCTATCAGACTCTGGAGGGGGGAGAATGCCACGAGAGATCAAACCTCCATCTCGATATGTGACAGACGATGGACTTCCTCCCCAGTTAGCTCGCAGAATTAGCACGCCTCAATCAGCTGCTAAAAGAGGTAAGGCATCGAAAGGGCCGAGCCCGGCCTCAACGCCTCGCTCGACCAGAACCCCGACTGGCAGGAATGTGGACGACTCTATCGTTATTGGTGACGATGATGACTCGGACGTGGAGATTGTGGAGCCGCCGAAATCCACAAAGAGGAAGCGGGATGATGATAAAGACCCTGACTGGGTTTCTGGGAGAAAGGTGAGGTATTATACAAGTTAGCCGGTAGCAGCCAACAGGTACATTACTACTCATCTTATTATTTTATTTATAGTCAGTCCGTCTTCTTGACTAGTTCTATTTTTTTTTTTTTGCATAGTCTATGCTAAAAATGATATAAGTAAACTCATTCAATCTTTTTAAAATGATGTGCTTGCTTGAGAAATATTCTCAGATTTCTGTATCTCCTGTGCTGTATAAATGTTCATGTAAAATGTCTTTGCCATTCAATATCTTTGTTCATTTTCTCAACCTAAACATTTGCAGATGTCAAGATCATGGAAACCTCAAGATCGTTCTAACTTAAAAATGCCAGTAACCAGAACCCCTAGTTCTAAAAATCCTCAACCGTCAGGCTCTAGGACCTCTCAAGCCACAACCTCAAGATCTGCCCCACCCTCTAGGACCCCACAACCCCCAGGTTCAAGATCTGCTCCACCTTCTAGGACCCCACAAACCCCAGGTTCAAGATCTGCTCCACCCTCTAGGACCCCACAATCTTCCGGTTCAAGGACTGTTCCACCTTCTAGGACCCCACAATCTTCCGGTTCAAGGACTGTTCCACCTTCTAGGACCCCACAATCTTCTGGTTCAAGGACTGTTCCACCTTCTAGGACCCCACAACCCTCCGGTTCAAGGGGAGTTCCACCTTCTAGGGCTCCTCAACCCTCCGGTTCAAGGGGTGTTCCTACTTCCAGGACTCCTCAAGTCTCCAGTTCTAGGACCCCGAATCCGTCACGCCCAGGCCCTGGCCGAGTATCCCAGCACCAGAGAACACCACAAGCACCATGTCTACCGACCCAACTCCAAGCATCCCAGAGATCGGGCGGGAGGAGTGCCCCGGGCACGGCACCCAAGGTGCTCCAAGCGAGAGGCCAGCATGTACATGGTACTCCATCTCAGCCCCAGCATCCCTTGAGAAAACTTGCCATCCACATTGATCTGTACATGGAATGTTATGAGGAACCACTGAGTTTGGTACAGGTAAGGAGTGTAGATGGAGAAAAAAAATTTGCTTACTGCTGGTTTGTGTTTGTGATTCAATGTTATGGCAGAACAACAAATATTTTTTGATTACATTCTGTCTTGTTAGAACCTGCTTGTTCTTTTACTTTTTTTTCTTATGGATGTTTTAACATACCATCTTCCTTGTGTTATGTCATGTCATATGTGGTCACCAACTAGCTTATAAGTGTTCGTATGTCCTAAGTTAATCTCATCAAATTGCCTGGAATATGGGTTATACTACAACGCCTCTTTTTCTCTTTTATCTCTCAAAGTTGTGTAGGCTTTTGCATACTGAAGAGAATTCAGTGTATTTACTAAAACACATCCAGACTGTTGAATTTAACGGCCATTTCAAACTATCTTGGTTATCTGCGTTAAGAAGCCTGGGATTGTAATTGCTTGTGTAACTGTTGTTGTAACTTGGATACTTTTCAGTAAGGGCAAAGGGAGGTGATCATTTTCATCATCAAATGTCTTTGCCCTTTTAAACAGTTATTCAGTTATGATGAATTTAATGTATTATCAGTTCTGTGAAGGTGGAAAGTAAAATTTTAACCTTTTAATACATATCTTCTTTTGTAATTTTTTGCGAAATTGTCCTTTTTATTCACTCATATGATCCTTTGAGTGTTGTCTTTTTTATATATTAAAAAAAAAAAAAATGGACTGTACGGATAATTAAAGCATTTTTATCATTTTTTTATCTTCTTAGGGTCAAAGAGTGCTCTAGCTGGATGATTTAAATGAATTGTAACATTGTTTCCTTTTTTAAAAATTTTTCAAAAAGCCCTGTGTTTTTTGTTTTTTTTTGTTTTGCTTTAAACTCTTGGTATATCTCTGTGGCAGGTACAAAATGCCAAGAGGGAACAGCAAGCATATGATAAATCTCAGATGTTAATCAAGGCAGCGAGAGAGGGAAGACTGCTGTTTTCGCCGACCGGCGAGGCCAAAGTTTTGAGTGAGTTGTATCCCTTTGTTTAGAATCCATGCATTTCGACCCTTTACCCCCCCTCATTTTTTTTCTTTTCTTTTTTTTTCTTTCTTTTCGATTGAAGCCAACGTTAACATCTTTTATTTCAGACGAAACCATAATTGTGCACCCCTTCTCAAATTTAAATTTTACAGCTATCTATCCCTACAGCAAAACTTGAAGCTTACCCTGGTACTGTAATGTCAAAATTAAAAGAAACTTTGTCAGGAGAAATTTAACACAGATCTTGTAATTTATAATTAACTTGTTCACACATGACTTCTGATAACACTGAGGGTTTTCGTGGCTTCGACAAAGAGGGGAGATTATTTTAGAAGAGCTAACGTGTCTACTTCATCTCAACAGAAAAACCTTATCAGCCTCCGAAGCCAGCGACTCCTCCCCCGCCCCTGCCGCCTGCTGTGCCTGCCTCACTGATCTCGACGCCGCAAGCCGCTTCGTTGTTCAACATGACTCTTCAACAGACACCTCTGTGAGTGCTCACAGTCTCCGAGTTATGATGTGTTTTCAAAGAATGTGGGCGGACGCCTTATCAGATAGACAAGTACACTTCTCTAGCAATGTGTATATCTGCCTGTCTCGTGGTATTTGTTTTCAAAGAATGTGAACCGATTTCTTATTGGATAGATTAAGACACCTCTGCAGTGATGGGAATATCTGCCTGTCTCGTATTTTTAAAAAAAAATGTGCGCTAATATCTTATCAGATATATCAAGACACCTCTTCAGTGATGGGAATATCTGCCGGTCTTGTATTTTTAAAAAAAAAATGTGGGCTGATATCTTATCAGATATATCAAGACACCTCTCCAGTGATGGGAATATCTGCATGTCTTGTAATTTTTTTGTAGAATGTGGGCTGATGTCTTATCAGATAGATCAAAACATCTCTCCAGTGATGGGTTGGTCTGCCTGTCTAATGGTATTTTTTCAAAGAATGTGAGCTGAGGTGTATTACCAGTAGGACATGTTCAATGATTGAGACATCCTTCCACTGATGGGTTGGTCTGCCCGTCTAATGGTATTTTTTCAAAGAATGTGAGCTGAGGTGTATTACCAGTAGGACATGTTCAATGATTGAGACATCCTTCCACTGATGGGTTGGTCTGCCCGTCTAATGGTATTTTTTCAAAGAATGTGAGCTGAGGTGTATTACCAGTAGGACATGTTCAATCATTGAGACATCCATCCACTGATGGGTTGATCTGCCCGTCTAATGGAGATCTTGGGGATTTTTAAGCATTTAAGTGCGTCGTTGTTCAAATAAGGGATTCTCTTCAAGTTGTCAGCAATATGGCCGATGGTTTTCTATCTAGTAATGCGAAAAAGGCGGGAAAAAGTTATTTTCACCGGAACTTAATAGTGATAGAGGGGCAAAAAGTATTTTTTTCACACCTGTTCACAATATGTTAGGGTGGCTCGCTTTCGAGGTACAGGCTGTAGTTATACATTTTGCAATAATTAAATTTAAAAAACAAACAAACTGCACAGCATATATTTTTATATGGCCATTATCAAATCCAAATTTTTTTTTTTTGCTACAGTGCTGACAATTTATGTCTTCTATTATCTAAAATTTTCAATATTTCATTGTTGGCCAATAGCCAAAAGTATCCTTTATTATTATTATCTTCTCATTTCTGATTTTTCCTTACTATGTTGCACCAGGACTGCCAGTGGAACCTCGCCCGAACTATCCAGTCTGCCCCAAGTTGTCAGCACAAGTATCGCAGCGGTCAGTTCGTTTTTAAACATAACCTACTCATTTTGATGTTTCAATCAATTCTTAAGCTTAACCTGCTCATTTTGATGTTTCAATCAGTTCTTAAGCTTAACCTGCTCATTTTGATGTTTCAATCAGTTCTTAAGCTTAACCTGCTCATTTTGATGTTTCAATCAGTTCTTAAGCTTAACCTGCTCATTTTGATGTTTCAATCAGTTCTTAAGCTTAACCTGCTTATTTTGATGTTTCAATCAGTTCTTAAGCTTAACCTGCTCATTTTGATTTTTCAATCAGTTCTTAAGCTTAACCTGCTCATTTTGACGTTTCAATCAGTTCTTAAGCTTAACCTGCTCATTTTGATGTTTCAATCAGTTCTTAAACTTAACCTGCTCATTTTGATGTTTCAATTAGTTCTTAAGCTTAAACTGCTCATTTTGGTGTTTCAATCAGTTCTTAAGCTTAAACTGCTCATTTTGATGTTTTAATCAGCCACTTGGTTACCAGAGTAGAGATTCAAGTAAATACTGATGATAGTTTGGTCTGAAAGCAAGCGACGCAAGCTATGGCAGATCTCACTTAACAGTGTGAGCCAAACAGCAGGGATGATATGTGATTGTCTTTTCTAGTCACCTCTGTCTCGTGTCATAGGGATACACATTTTTGGGTCTGTTGAAAATAGGTTTTACTCCTCTCTGGGAAAATGTGAATATAGCCACAGGTGGGGGGCTGAGAAGTGTGACATTAAGGTGAAATGTATCCAAGGAAAGCAAGAGGTGTGGGAGGGTCTGAAGGTTATGATAGTTGTCAAGAAAGACTGCTATTGAAAAAACAAATGGTTTCAGCAGTTTGCCATGTAAAGGGGATGGTGGGAAAATAATTTCGATTCAAAAAGAAATCGTACACAATACATACATGCAGTTGCTTTTGTCTCGTCTGTTATACCTAGTCATTGTGCAGTATTATGTGAACCCCTATGGATATAATTTTGCAGATATGATCATGCCTTCTTTTGCTTTCCTTCTTCTATTTCCAGATCTCTGGTTCAGCTCCTGGCTCACTTTGTAAGTCAGTTTTACGTTAAACATTTGAAAAAAATGTTTCTTTTTATTCTGTCACATTCTCCTCTTGTGTCTGTTTTATCGCTCAAAATTTTCTTCTCTGAGTTGATCAAAACCTATGAAAGCTTTGCCACTTGCGTTGCAAATCTCCTCACGGGGGCTAGATTTTATAAGCCTCTGAAGTTGCCTGCCCCTTAATCAAGCTGTCATCACTAGAACGGGCTGGTTTGAAAGTGAAACTTCCGTTATCAAATTTTACGACAAGTTGTATTTTTTTCTTTCAGATTCACAGAGGTGTTTTCAGCTCTGCATTGATATTTTTTAACTTCAGGATTTGATAATTTCAGGCTCCTGAAAAAGGAAAAAGTTATATCTATTTTGCTTCCCAACGCTCTTCATATGAATATTGGGTACAGGCCATGAAAGCTACGTGATTCAATGCCAGCGATCATTTCAACCTTTCAGGATGTGAATCTATCGAGGTGAAAATAAAAAGAGAAAAGTGTTGGAAGACCACTGATTCCATCAGTGGTTAGAGGAGGAAAGAATTTCAAGAATCCAAGTACGGTTTGAGTTTGAATCAATGTCCTTCTCAGCTGGGTCAGGATTCTGTTATGAAAATAATGCCAAAATTATATGAAATCTAGGCCAAGATAACATGAAAAGATTGTAAAAAATAATGCCAAGATAATGTGAAATCAATGCCAAGATTGTACACACAGTTCTCAATTCCTCAGTTCTGAAGCTGTCTTGTCAAGGATCAGCACCTCTGAATTTCCGACAGAGTTTGGGAAAAAAAAAGAAAGAAAATATTTCATTTTCTTATGGTGACAATGACAATTGGACTACTGGTGCGAAACAAATACTCATCAGGGTACACTTACATGAATCTATTTCTGTGGTTTGACAGAAGATGTCAAAAAAACATCTTCGAAAATAAAGAAACATAGATTCTGCCTTCAAGAAAATCCTTGAAATTAAGAATGTGTTTATTCTGCCTTTCCAGTTTGGTTGAGGACAAAAATGGCGGCAACTTTTGAAAAATATTATGTATTTAGTTATTAAAAGCATGGCGTAAAATTTTAAGGTGTATTAGGCGAGTGATCTATTTATAGTGTTGATAGTTTTTATAAATATATAAAAACAGACTTTTCTTATATTGATAATTTTTTTTATAAATATATAAAAGCAGTTCTTATATTGATAATTTTTTATAAATATATAAAAACAGTTCTAATGTTGATAATTTTTATTTATTTGTTTTATTTTATTTATTTATTTATTTATTTATTTATTTTTTTTTTTGGTGTATTTGCTTTAATCTAAATAAGTTATAGTATCGTGAGAAACTAAACTGTATCATGCTGTATTCTGTATATTTTTATCAAACATCTCTGTACCATTGTATGCTGGACAGTGTGTTGATTTATAATACAATATATGATCTTATCAAAGGTAGGGCATGGTGAAGAAGACAGCTATGAGTAAACGCCCACATAGTAGTAGTTGAAGTAGTAGTAGTGGTAGTAGTAGTAGTAGTAGTAGTAGTAGTAGTAGTAGTAGTAGTAGTAGTAGTAGTAGTAGTAGTAGTAGTAGTAGTAGTAGTAGTAGTAATAGTAGTAGTAGTAGTAGTAGTAGTAGTAGTATTATGACCATATGAACATTGTCAACCTACAACCCATTCACTCAAACACCTCAACCCTGCATAAATCAGAAAAAAAAAAATTGGTTGAGGAGGTGGGGGAGAAGGATGCGACAGTCTTTTATGTCTTAAATTTATTTCCTCTTTTGCTACTTGTTGACATGTATTGAAAATAGTGATTGTATTCTTCGAAATAAAAGTTACACCAATGCAAACTGCTTGTTTTTAAACGTTAACGGTGTTATACGTATTTTAGGTCCTAAAAACTCTAGTGATCTTTTTGTTTTTGAGAAAGAACATCAGCAACTTCAAGATACAACCTTCCATCAGCTTGTCTTCGCACCTACCTGTTGGCCACTAGCGCTGTGTGTGACTCAAGACCCAAGAGACAGGCCTCTGTCTCAGCTATAATGTCGTGACCACCAGCTTTTTTCGAACTTCATCTGTTCTTTTTTTTCTCTTATCTCCAGCCGTTTCTCAGTTTCATTTTATATCATTGCTGTGAAAAATTTCTTTTTACAGTGTTCATCAGTTTAATCTCTACTTTTTCTTTATGTAAATTTTTTTTTTATTTTCTTGAATAATAGATTCCTTAAATTAGAAATGTATTTTATAAACTTAATAATGAATTTTTAATTTCTTTTTTTTTTTTTTGAGTTTCTGACTGAGTTGAAACATTTAACTTGAGATCTGCGAGTACTCAATTTTTGTAACATTTATCTGTCTGTCTGTCTGTCTGTCTGTCTGACAAATGCCTCCCTTCCTCCACAGACCAACCGGTGGGCGGAACTTATGGCCTAGGCATTCGATTGCCCCATTGGCAGGCTATCATCCCACCACCACCCAAGCCCACCCCACCAGTGCCACAAAAACCGATTCCAGCAGCCGCCACTCCAGCCCAGAAGAAGGCTGGCCAATTGAAAACTAAAAGCGTTTCACCACAATCTGGACTAATGTCAAAAAAACAGGCGGAAGTTTTAGCATTGCTTCGGTAAGTCAATTCTTGCTGTGGTTTACTGTCGAGCTACTTTTGCTATTGATGTTGCTATTGTTGCCAGGCTTACTGGTATCAAGTGTATGATGCATTAAAAGAGCTACTTTTCCTAATGGTACTACAGTTGCCTCTCTCATGCTCAACTGGTAATATGTGGTTGAAATTGAGATGGGATTGGTAGCACTCGAAAAAAAACTTTCTAATGGAGTTCAAATCACTTGTTCTATCAAACCACACAGCTTCAAGCCCAATCTTTTTTAATTATATTAGTCACGGCTGTTAAAGAGCGGCATTTTAGTTTGCCTGCCGCACCCGTGAAGCAGCCTGTAACCCGATCGGGTCATGGGGTCAACCACCCCTGCAGAACGGGGATTCCCCTTTCCTCGCAGCTTTAGATTTTAGATCTAATTTTCACACCAAAACAATGGAGAATTTAAGCTTATGCATAAAAGGAAGAACTACAAAAATCATATAATTTGTTACATCTATATTTTAGCGATACGAGGATATATTTTTTGCTCTTCTTTTCATGTAATTGATGGAGTTATTGAGCGCTTGAATAAGTACATGAATCTGGAATAATCATAAGTTGGTGATGTTTTTTACGGGACATTTATGAAAAATTGAAACAATTTTTGGGGATGAAATTTTTACAGCATTTCATATATATGTTGAAATTAACACCCACCAAAGGGCATTAGCGAAGAGTTCTCCGTTTCTAAGTTATGCGGGTTTGAGTTGTGATAGTCCACTTCTTACAGCGCTGGTACGGCGTTTTGATATAAAATAATAAATCTAAACAATGATAGAACATCGTAGTTCAAGCTGTAGAGCGTCAATATATATGAGGGAGGCCTGGTGTTAACTTTTAACAAAATTAAAAACACGCACTAAGAAGAAAATGAAACTTGTGTAGGGTTGCGCATTGTCTTCCTTTACAGGTAAGTCATACGTTTACTTTGCCTTAAGTTCTTCAATCGGCGGGGCGTGCGCTAAGAGTAAGAGAGCTCTCTCTCTCTCTCTCTCTCTCTCTCTCTCTCTCTCTCTCTCTCTCTCTCTCTCTCTCTCTCTCTCTCTCTCTCTCTCGCTCTCTCTCACTCTCTCTGTGTGTGTGTCTGTCTGTAATATTTTCAAGCTTTTATTATAACTTTCTTCAAACCTCTGACTCCTAAGTGCTTTGAGTTTATTTACGTCAGAATATTAAAAGCATATTGTAAAAATTTTTTTTGTTACTGGAATGATTGTGAACACCAAAAGTTAGTAACGAGCCGTTGATAAAGTCCGCACAGAAGAAACTTTTGATTGTTTCCTCTATCTGTTATTTAGCGATATATCACAACAAGATCTGCAAACTTCATGGAGCTTTTGGTTGCGTTCAGATTCTAAGTGCTGCTCCATATTTAATAGTGTTGGTTTGAGGCATCTAAGGTAGATCTATAGTGCAGAGTGTTATTAGCGGGTAGTTCGTGCAGACCCGAGCGTGTGGAATTATTTTAAAAAATCATATAAAATCAATGAAAAACTCTTCGCACTTCAAACTTTCACAAGTTCTTTATATTAATCTTTCAAATATCGGGAAACAATTTTTAAGCGATAAAATTGTTGAAATATTCCTATCAAACTGAGGTGTTATGAAAATCAAGAATTTTTTCTGTTCTTTTACTAGAAGTATGAAGATTCACCTGCACCATCTAAACACTTTATAATTGAGAGATAAAAAATATAGCGTTGTATTCAGGACAATTTCAGCTTTAAAATGATTATATGTTTGATATACTTGGTGTTAATGAGGCCATATTTATTGCAATTCAAGAACAAGTAAAAATTCCCAATATTAGATTTAACAGCAGTGCAGCGTCATGCACGGGCACACACGGTTGTAGCCTGCCTGACAGGTGATTTATCACCGATCCGCCCACTAACTGGGGGCGTCTGAGGTAGGGCCTGGAAGCAAACTAAGTTGCCGCTTTTTGGTCTGTTTTAACAGCCGTGTAGTCGGCAGTTCATAGACAAGGAAATTGTGGTGCCGTGCCTTTTTATCTGCACAGTGATTGATCTTCTGCTGTGAGAAAAAGCACTGTTGAGAAAAGGTTTAATCAAGTCATGTGATGCTTCCTTAAGCCAGGCTTGGACTGCCTTCTGTCCATAGCAACAATTTCAACAACTCTCGGCCTCGTTTCAGTTATAGCTGGACAGCTGTCGCCTTCCGGCTTGACTCGCTGTTTTTTTCTGGTTTTGTTTTTTGTTGAAACAGTATTATTACCCGTGTGTCCATTTCAAATGTCCTCAGGAAAAATACTCCAGACGAAGGAGGAGGGAAGAGCAAGAGTTCATCCGAGACGCAGAAAAAGAAGGAAAAGAAGCAGACTCAGCAGGAGGAAGACGAATCAGGCAAGTCTTACCTGTAGCCTTATGCCTCCTCTTCCTTCTTTCTCTTTTCTCTTTTTTTTTTCTTTTTTTCCCTTTTGCCTTTCTTTTATCTCTGCCCCTTGTCTATATCAGTCTCTGTCTGTCTCTCTCTCTTTGTTTGTCTCTCTCTCTATCTCTCTCTCTCTCTCTCTGTCTGTCTGTCTGTCTGTCTGTCTGTCTGTCTGTCTGTCTGTCTGTCTGTCTGTCTGTCTGTCTGTCTGTCTGTCTGTCTCTCTCTCTCTGTCTGTCTGTCTGTCTGTCTCTCTCTCTGTCTGTCTGTCTGTCTGTCTCTCTCTCTTTGTTTGTCTCTCTCTCTGTCTCTCTCTCTCTCTCTCTGTCTGTCTGTCTGTCTCTCTCTCTTTGTTTGTCTCTCTCTCTTTCTCTATCTCTCTCTCCCTCTCTCTTTCTCTCTTTCTCTATCTCTCTCTCTCTTTCTCTCTCTCTTTCTCTCGCTCTCTGTCTCTGTCTCTCTCTCCCTCTCTCTGTCTCTGTCTCTCTCTCTCTCTCTCTCTGTCTGTCTGTCTGTCTGTCTGTCTCTCTCTCTCTCTCTCTCTCTCTCTCTCTCTCTCTCTCTCTCTCTCTCTCTCTCTCTCTCTCGCTCTCTCTCTTTTTCCTTCCTTTTCTTAGTAGATTGATCATCAATTCACACATTTCTCCACAGAGCAGAGAAACCAAACTAACCTGAACTGCTCTATTTCTTTCCAGGGAACTGGGTGCCGCTAAGCGAGTATTACTACGGCAAGATGGAGGGCGACCCTACCTACAAGGAGGCAAAAGGCGAGTTTCGCTTTAAGGTGAGTGTAGGGATGTGAGGGACAATCTCCCGCCACATGTTCTCAACCTCCTCACTCCCTCTCTCGGAGAATCAAGAGGCTTCTCCCACTCCGCGGGAGAAACCTCCATGGGCTGCCAGATCAGACCATGTCTCTTTCAACCAGTGCCAAGTCCAAAAGTTGATTTAATTTTTTTCTTTTTTTTGAAATTAGCCAACAAGTTCACCTTTTTGAATTGAATGTGTCTATATCACCCCTTGTTCAGAACTGGGGTAGCAGCAAAAGAAAAAAAATGCTCTAAAAGATAATTTTTTAAAAATATTTGCCAACCTGTGATAATTTTTTTTTCTTATCGTATGTGTCTATCACATCTTAATTTATGGCATAAGAAAAAAAAATTGCTTTCTTCCATTCCTTAACCAGGACTGGAACTATATTTTTTTTAATTTTTCTGGCACTTTCCTACCAGTTTTGCTAATGTAACAATCTTGATTACTGTAATGTTAATGTACGTTTGAAGTTATATATATATATATATATCTGGATGTGACTTTTTTTTTTTTTAATTTGTCCAACCCACTGGACAACAAATATTTTTGTTACCTAATTTTTTAATATACTTCTCCCACTTCCAAGCAGGGCTAACCCGCTAGTGTAGTAGATATATAGTTTTCTCCCCTTCCCCACCCACCGCTGATGCACTAGAACATATTGCCAATTAACTAGAGCTGATATATTTTTTGTGCCACTTTCCAACAATTGCTGTTCAGTAATATATATATATTTTGCCTCACTTCCCAACCAGTGCTGTACTGTAACATATATATTTGCCTCACTCCCGAACCAGTGCTGTACTGTAACATATATATTTGCCTCACTCCCCAACCAGTGCTGGTACTGTAACATATATATATATATATATATATATATATATATATATATATATATATATATATATATATATATATATATATATATATATATATATATATATATATATTTGCCTCACTCCCCAACTGGTGCTGGTACTGTAATATTTATATATATAATTTGCCTCACTCCCCAACCAGTGCTGTTATTGTAACATATATATTTGCCTCACTCCCCATCCAGTGCTGGTACTGTAACATATATTTGCCTCACTCCCCAACCAGTGCTAGTACTGCAATATATATATTTATCCTCACTCCCCAACCAGTGCTGGTACTGTGACATATATATTTTCCTCACTCTCCAACCAGTGCTGGTACTGTAACAAGATGCTCTACTCCAATGTTGCGGCCATGTTGCATATCCAGGGTCATATTGACTCCGACAAACAAGTGAACCTTGACCTCAACGACCTGACGTCGTGCAAGCACTGCTACAAGACGTTCAACACACCGTTCGAGATGCAGACTCATATTGAGAAGGTGTGGGTCAAATCTGCTGATCAAGTTGGATAAGTTTTCCTTTACATCCTGTATATCCGACAGTGACATGTGACTTAGTTTTGCTGGAGTGTTCTTTGGTTGTTTTTTTTTTTTTGGGGGGAGGGGGGGGAGGTTTGTGGGGGCGGGGTGAAATGAGGAGAGGGCACCAGTGAAATTCAACTTGAGTTGTTTTTGGACTCAAGTGGTTTTTGGGTCACCAATTCATTTAACTTGAGTGGTTTCGGTCACCATTGAAATTCAACTTGAGTGGTTTTTGGTCACCATTGAAATTGAACTGGAGTGGTTTTTTATTCAACAGTTTATTTAACCTGAGTGGATTTTGGTCAGCATTGAAGAAGTAAAGTTAACTATAATGATTCTCAATTACCTCGCAAACTCTCTTAACCCTTTGGCTGCTACATGTTTTCCTCCCCAATGCGATAAAGACTTTTCTAATGAATGAGTCACAGTATGGGTATATCACCACAAACACAGTCCAAAACAAAATAGAGTGAATCTAAGTTCTGGTTTTAGTCATGACAAAGATCAGGACCTTTGCCCGGAAACTAAAATTAAATATAAAAAAAAACTATCATGATGCGGCATAAGGGAAGCAAATAGGGTTATGATATAGGCATACCTAGCAGTGCGCTGTTCTCTCTACTTGGAGGGCCTACCTGGTACGTCTATAGCGCAGCCAAAAGGTTTATGAGTGAGCTTCTGAAACATAAGCTTATGTAATACGCTAGAGCGGGCCGCAGATATAAACTTTCGCCAGAGAGTTAGATATGCTGAGCTTGTTTCCCATCCGTATATGAACTTGAGTTTATGAACATATGTTATCTAGATCGTAATAACAGCGATTCATTGAGTTGACTGATTTCTTCTCCACTCTCAGGTGCACTCCAACAAAACCAACACTCTGCAGTGTCGTATCTGCGAGAAAGACCATGACACGCGTCACTCACTGCGAGAACACATGAAACGCCTCCACAAGGCCTGTGAGATGCCGTACGTCTGTCAGTTATGCAAATTCCGATCCTCCATGTACAGCGACGTGGTGGACCACTTTAAGAAGGTAGATAACTCTCTCTCTTTCTCTCTCTTGCCTCTCTCTCTCTCTTTCGCTCTCTTCTTTCTCTTTGTCTCTCTCTCTCTCTCTCTCTCTCTCTCTCTCTCTCTCTCTCTCTCTCTCTCTCTCTCTCTCTCTCTCTCTCTCTCTCTCTCTCTCTCTTTCCTCTTTCTCTTTTTCTATCTTTCTCATTTGCTCCCTTTTTGTCTCTCACTTGCTAACTCATTACTAGTGCCACTTCTTTTCTATCTACTACTGTCTTTATTATTACTGTTAGCATTGTTGTTCTTATTAATATTACTATTTAACCAATACTGTTTTTACTACCAAAAGTGGTGTAGCTTATACCACAAGCATTACGAAACCACTGTCTTTACTTTTTTTTTTTGCAAGAATGAAAGCTTTCAACTAAGTTGCTGATAACTCTGATTTTTAATTCTTGCTAATACAGTGTATTTTACTCTTTCTAGAAACATTCCTTTTTCCCTCTCTAGAAATATTCCTTTTGCTCTCTCTAGAAATATTCCCTTTGCTCTCGTGAGAAACATTCCTTTTGCTCTTTCTAGAAACTTTCCTTTTGCTCTCTCTAGAAACTTTCCTTTTGCCCTTTCTAGAAACTTTCCCTTTTCCCTCTCTAGAAAGATTCCTTTTGTTCTCTAGAAACATTCCTTTTGCTCTCTCTAGAAACATTCCTTTTGCTCTCTCTAGAACAATCCTTTTGTTCTCTAGAAACATTCCTTTTGCTCTCTCTAGAAACATGTTTTTTTGCTCTCTCTAGAAACACTTCAACTCATCGTCACTGCTGTGCCTGTACTGCCTGAAAGTTATGAATGTGCGCTTCATTAGTCAGGGCTGGGGGCAGACACTCAACTACTACAACCATCTGCTCAAGCATCAGGTACTGTCAGTGTTGTAAGAGGTTGGTCTCTAGTCAGGGCTGGGGACAGACGCTCAACTACTGCAACCATCTGCTCTAGCATCAGGTACTGTCAGTTGTAAGACATAAGTCTTTAGCCAGGTATTGTCAGTTGTAAGACATTAGTGTCTAGTCAGGGCTCGGGGCAGACGCTCAACTACAACAACCATCTGCTCACGCATCAGGTATTGTCAGTTGTAAGACATTAGTCTCTAGTCAGAGCTGGGGGCAGAGGCTCAACTACTACAACCATCTACTCAAGCATCAGGTACTGTCAGTTAAAAGACATTAGTCTTTAGTCAGGCACTGTCAATGTTGCAAGACCTTAGTATTTAGCCAGGTACTGTTAGTTGAAAGACATTAGTTTTTAGTCAGGAACTGTCAGTGTTGTAAGACCTTAGTATTTAGTCAGGTACAATCAGTTGTAAGATATTATTCTATAGCCAGGTACTATCAATTGTAAGACATTAATCTTTAATCAGATACTGTCAGTTGTAAGACATTAGTCTTTAGCCAGGTACTGTCAGTGTTGTAAGACATTAGTTTTTAGCTAGGTACTGTTAGTTCTAAGACATATAATCTTTAGTCATAAATTGTCAGTTGTAAGACATTAGTCTCTAGTCAGGTACTCTCATTTGCAAGACATTAGTCTCTAGTCAGGGCTTGGGGGAGATGCTCAACTACTACAACCATCTGCTCAAGCATCAGTTACTGTCAGTTGTAAGAGGTTGGTCTTTAGTCAGGTACTGTCAGTTGTAAGACATCAGTCTTCAGCCAGGTACTGTCAGTTGCAAGACATTAGTCTTTAGTCAGGGCTGGGGGCAGACACTCAACTACTACAACTATCTGCTCAAGAATCAGGTACTGTCAGTGCTGTAAGACATTAATCTTTAGTCAGGTACTGTCAGTTGTAAGACATCAGTCTCTAGTCAGAGCTGGGGGCAGACACTCAACTACAACAACCATCTACTCAAGCATCAGGTACTGTCAGTATAAAGACGTTGGTCTTTAGTCAGGTACTGTCAGTGTTGTAAGACATTAGTATTTAGCCGGGTACTGTTAGTTGAAAGACATAAGTCTTTAGTCAGGTACTGTCAGTTGAAAGACATTAGTCTGTAGCCAAGTACTGTCAGTTGAAAGACATTAGTTTCTAGTCTGGTGCTGTTGGTAGTAAGACAAAGAATGTACCTCTTTGGTAAGCAATAGCAAGACCTGATCATAGTGAAATCTGAAGCATAATGAGGTGAAAGGTTTAGCAAGCATTAGTGACATTTCTTGTGAATATACAGGATTAACTTTGAAGCATATATGTTTTTCTTCTTTTCCCAATAAATGATGACAATTGACATCAGCACTACCAATCCTGATCTTTTGCATTTTTGGGCTTTTGTGCAAGTGGGTGAGTAGGAAAGAATGCGGAGTGGAGGTGAGATTGGCATGAGAAATTTTTCATATGATGCTTAACGTATCAGAACCCTTCACGATTATGTGACCAGGGCAACGGTTCTACAGACCTCTTCTGAGTTAGATGTTTTTTGATCTCCCCAAGTAACCGCGACAGTCAAAAGAATAGTTGGGAAAAGTTTGTACTACTCAATAAACCAGAACAGGTGGTTGCTTGAACAAGAACTGTCGTTTGCTGCTTGATAATAGAAACATGAAAATTATCAGATCAGACAACTATGGGAAGAATTTCATCATTTCTTTGTGTTTCTACTAGATTAAGAACTGCACGAAGAAGTGTAACATGTGCAAGCTGGTCTTCCACTGTACCGGCACCCTCAAGACACATCGACAGATGGACCATCAGGCCAACCAGAAGGGGGTCATGGGTGGGTAACACATTAAGCAGGACATTCAATCATGATTACTGCCTGTATTCAGTCACGCTCATCTCATATGTTCATTTGTGAAGGCCACATATATTTAATCATGATAGTACATATTCAATCATGATTGCTGCATATCTTCGGTCATGATTGTTGCATATATTTAATCATGATTGCTGCATAAATTCAATAATCATTAACACATATGTTCAATCATGATTACTGCATGAATTCAATCATTATTACCGCATAGATTCAATCATGATAACCGCATGTTTTCAATAATGATTACCACATCTGCTCAGTCATGATTACTACATGTGTTCCATCATGATTACTTGTTTTCAATCTGTGCAAATATAGAATGACAACTGCATGTTTTAGCTATGATGTGTTCAGTTAAGCTTTTTCCTGTCTCGCCTCAGTTACTACTCAGTCTGATTTTTTTCTTAAATGCCTTTTTTTTAAACCCGTTTTAATGGAACCTGAATATACCTGTCTCTTTTTTATGTATTTTATTAACAACATTTGTCCCATTCTCTCTCTCTCTCTCTCTCTCTCTCTCTCTCTCTCTCTCTCTCTCTCTCTCTCTCTCTCTCTCTCTCTCTCTCTCTCTCTCTCTCTCTCTTTGTTGTTTTGCCTTTTTATTTCCTTTTTTTTGCTCTCATTTTGATGACTCAAACTCAAAGTAAATTTTCCTTTCGAGATTTTTTTTTTATTTACTCATTTTCAACGATTCTTGACAAGACAGTTGTTGTACCTCATTAGAGCCACTACCAAATCATGCTATTTGAAACGAGGTTGATTTAACTAATGTCAAATGAATATCATTTATTTTTACAATCACCTAGACTTTGTTGTACCTCTGTACATAAGGTTTCAATTCAATGACCTTTTCCAAATATGTTAGACCTATGTTACGACCACAGCAAAATCTTCTTTTACAAAAGTAAAGTATTCTCAAAGCATCTCATTGTAAACAATATGGTCTTGTAAGACTTTTTTACTGACGTTTCTCCAGGAATTTACACAAAGCACAAAACATCCGACGAGGTGATGATCAAAATTGCCGGAGATACCACCAGCTCCACTGGTGGAGGGAAAGGCAGCAGAGCCGGACCTGGCAGTGGAGGGGCAGCCGCTGGTGGAGGGACTTGGAGTCCTGCCTTCAGTGGAGTGAGGTCCCTCAACGTCCCCGCAGTGAAAAAAGTCCTTGAGCATAGATTGCTCCTCCCAGCCGCGGCCCACAAGCTCAAGTGTGTTGAGTGTAACATGTTCATGGGGAATCCAGACCATTACAGGTGAGTGGCTTCATCATCAAGGGAAGCTGCCGTTACTCGGATATGAGTCTTGGCTATGTTCAGAAGATTTAGCACTGGCTGTATGAGACAAATAAAAGCAACCTAAATTAGCTTACAACTGAGTAAGTCTAGTAACAATTATAGGAATGTCTGTGGCTATGCTGTATCACATGTCCATTTCACAGCAACCGTTCTGTTTAAAACTTTTTTTTTGTAGCTCTTGCCTCTATCACCAGGTTATATCTGTTTCTCCACGCCCAAAAAACCAACCTATATCAGCTTATGATTAAAGAAGCCAGTAGAAATTAGAAGAATGTCAGAGGCTAAGAAGTTTGTCTTATGTTGTATCATATCCATTTCACAGCAACCGTTCTCACATCCATTTCATAGCAACTGTTCTCACATCCATTTCATAGCAACTGTTCTCACATCCATGTCACAACAACTGTTCTCACATCCATGTCACAACAACTGTTCTCACATCCATTTCATAGCAACTGTTCTCACATCCATTTCATAGCAACTGTTCTCACATCCATTTCATAGCAACTGTTCTCACATCCATTTCATAGCAACTGTTCTCACATCCATTTCATAGCAACTGTTCTCACATCCATTTCACAGCAACCGTTCTCACATCCATTTCACAGCAACCGTTCTCACATCCATTTCACAGCGACCGTTCTCACACTCATTACACAGCAACCGTTGTATTTAAACCATTGAGCTTGTTCTCTCATAGCTGTTGGCCTCTAGCACCAGGTTGTATTTTTGTCTCCCGTAGGAAGTTCATCCAGTGTTCAATGTGCCGATTTGCCTCCAGCTGCTCCCAGGCTTACTCCAATCACATGCTTGGAGTCCACTCGGGCCAGGAGGCTGCGGTGGCAGCTCTGAACATCCCCGCGGACCGACCCATGGACAGGAAGTTGTATTGTCTGTGTGGCTTCTCCAGTCTCTATGGCAACCAGCTAGGTGAGGTGATTGGTGTTCAGTCCGTGGTGGCTGTGTGGGCAGAGAGCACATCCAACGTCTGTCTAAGATCTGGGGATTTTTAGAGAGAGAGAGAGAGAGAGAGAGAGAGAGAGAGAGAGAGAGAGAGAGAGAGAGAGAGAGAGAGAGAGAGAGAGAGAGAGCATACATGGTGATATCTATCAAGATCTGTCTGCTGCAGGGTTCAGACATGCCATTGTCAGCTGACTAGTTTTGGACAAGTTGATTTCTTATTTGCCCGACGATTCAGGGAGAATGCTTATTTGAACGGGCTTTACTCAGTAAAAAGAGCCAGCATCAAACAAAGTAAAAGTCACGACTATCTGTTGAGGGAAACTCTCAAGTCTGGGTATTGGAGGGAAAGATGATAAGTTTGTGTGGAATTTTTCTCGAGCTCAGTGCTATCTTGTATCTCCATTTCCACCTTATTGAGTAAAACCAGTTTGAAATGTTTGCAGGCTCGCTGTGACTTTATCTGTTTATCTGACAAGCAGGGGCATTAATTGTGGTAAGGCAAACCACAGAAATTTTATCCCCTCGTAAAACTGGACTAAAATCTTGAGTGAGCCTGAAAATGGACTCACGATAGGATAGCACGGAGCCCACGATTTGTTTGACATTCCTTGCCATCATGGAAAGTATGCGATGTGAGGTGATCAGTCTTGGTGAATCACATACAGGTCTTAAATTTTAACATATTCAAGGTCTAGTTCCAGACAATAGGAAACTTTCAGTCTCTTAAGAATGGAAAGTATTTAAACTCTTATCGTTTCTATGTCCTCACATGTTTTGTTTCCAATAGCTATAAAACAAAGTACTACCAAATAATCAATGTCTATCTTTAAGAGACTCTACCTTGAATCATTTGTGAATGCCTTAGTGTCTAAATTGTTATCAATGCCTCAGTTGGCAACGACATTGTCAAGACAACCTGAACAAAACTAGAAGTTCCGGCTAGCTTGATACCGCAGTACTTGTTGTTGACCTCATGTTTCCTCAGTTAGCAGTGACATAGTCAAGACAACTAGCCCAAAACTAGATAATCCGGCTAGCTTGATACTGCAGTACTTGTTGTTGACCTCATGTTTCCTCAGTTAGCAGTGACATAGTCAAGACAACTAGCCCAAAACTAGATAATCCGGCTAGCTTGATACTGCGGTACTTGTTGTTGACCTCATGTTTCCTCAGTTAGCAGTGACATAGTCAAGACAACTAGCCCAAAACTAGATAATCCGGCTAGCTTGATACTGCAGTACTTGTTGTTGACCTCATGTTATGTCTGGTCTTGTCCTTTTCCAGCCAATCATCTAGTGTCGTGTTCCAAGAGCTCCTGCTACACGAACCGGCCGCCTGCGCCATCTGGTGATAACTTTGGTGAGTGTAACCCTTGTAAACCCTCGTAAACGCTAGCACCATGTACACAAATACTCTTGGTAGGCTTGTAAGATCTAGATATCTAAACTTCTGTTCTCAGCTCACATGTTAAAAAAGCTTGTTAGGGTTAGTGCAACTCTCGTAAACCTTAGCATCAGGTACAGAAACACTCTTGGTAGGCTTGTAAGATCTAGATATCTAAACTTCTGTTCTCAGCTCGCATGTTAAAAAAGCTTGTTATGGCTAGATTAATTCACGTAAACCTTAGCATCAGGTACACAAACACTCTTGGTAGGCTTGTAAGATCTAGATATCTAAACTTCTGTTCTCAGCTCACATGTTAAAAAAACTTGTTGTTGTGAGAGTCTTGACAAGTATAACTCCGCAGCTCTTAAACTTGAAATGGAGCATCACTACAGAGTCAGATGAACCTAGACGTGCACCGCCAAATGCAGCATATCCAAGAGCTGGCTAACAAGTCATGTGATCGCATTCTTTGGGGCTATCTGAAAGTGCCAGTGCAAACTGCCCCAGGCCATCTGACCTACATACGTATACTTATGAGTCATCTTACTGTTATAGATGTACATGTTTACTTGTCTTGGCTATGTAGTAAGGTGATTGCCTGACATCCCCCCCCCTACAAAAAAAAAAAAAAAAAGTGCACGCAGGAAAATCACGCTGCTTGGTAAATTATACGCTTGACTCTGTAAACTTTCATGTGCATTCAATTCAAGGCCTTTCAGGGGTTGGCTGAGTCGCAGCGGGTTGGCTTAGTCGATCAGTCGTGCAGCGGGTTGGCTTAGCCGATCAGTCGTGCAGCGGGTTGGCTGAGCCGATCAGTCGTGCAGCGGGTTGGCTGAGCCGATCAGTCGTGCAGCGGGTTGGCTGAGCCGATCAGTCGTGCAGCGGGTTGGCTGAGCCGATCAGTCGTGCAGCGGGTTGGCTGAGCCGATCAGTCGTGCAGCGGGTTGGCTTAGCCGATCAGTCGTGCAGCGGACGTGTCACCTAGAAAGTTTATGATAATCTTTAACCTGGTCTGCGTCATGAAAGTTTTAGCCGTGCCTGGCGGAGTTGTTGTAATCTTCTCATCAGAATGAGAGCGACACAGAGCACGACACAATTTGTGCTGATTGAACTACAAGTCCACAGGTCAAATTCGTAAAGCAAAAGCATTTTTTTTGTGTGATCATTTTCACTCAAAGCCTGTTTCTAAGCACTGCATAGCACTATCTAAAACTCTACCACAGTATAATTCTAACCTAAAATTATTCAAGCAAGACCAATGTGGACTGAGAAATTGACAACAATGTACATGGTTAAAGTTAATGTGGCTAAATAAAGTCTGTCAGTTTTTAACCGACTCGGTACTATCACCATTGTATGCTTTATATGTTTACACTAAATCAGCATAGCTGATGTCACACTTGTTGACAGCTGTGCTACATGATAGCCACACTAAAATCCACCTCTCTCCTCCTCCGCTGTGCTATATAGCCACACTCAACTCCTCTTCTCTTCTTCTCCGCTGTGCTAGGTGATAGCCACACTCAACTCCACCTCTCTTCTCTCCTCCACTGTGCTAGATGATAGCCACACCCAACTCCTCCTCTCTCCTTCTCCGCTGTGCTAGATGATAGCCACACCCAACTCCTCCTCTCTTCTCCGCTGTGCTAGATGATAGCCACACCCAACTCCTCCTCTCTTCTCCGCTGTGCTAGATGATAGCCACACTCAACTCCTCCTCTCTCCTTCTCCGCTGTGCTAGATGATAGCCACACTCAACTCCTCCTCTCTCCTTCTCCGCTGTGCTAGATGATAGCCACACTCAACTCCTCCTCTCTCCTTCTCCGCTGTGCTAGATGATAGCCACACCCAACTCCTCCTCTCTTCTCCGCTGTGCTAGATGATAGCCACACCCAACTCCTCCTCTCTTCTCCGCTGTGCTAGATGATAGCCACACCCAACTCCTCCTCTCTTCTCCGCTGTGCTAGATGATAGCCACACTCAACTCCTCCTCTCTTCTCCGCTGTGCTAGATGATAGCCACACCCAACTCCTCCTCTCTTCTCCGCTGTGCTAGATGATAGCCACACTCAACTCCTCCTCTCTTCTCCGCTGTGCTAGATGATAGCCACACCCAACTCCTCCTCTCTTCTCCGCTGTGCTAGATGATAGCCACACCCAACTCCTCCTCTCTTCTCCGCTGTGCTAGATGATAGCCACACCCAACTCCTCCTCTCTTCTCCGCTGTGCTAGATGATAGCCACACTCAACTCCTCCTCTCTTCTCCGCTGTGCTAGATGATAGCCACACCCAACTCCTCCTCTCTTCTCCGCTGTGCTAGATGATAGCCACACTCAACTCCTCCTCTCTCCTTCTCCGCTGTGCTAGGTGATAGCCACACTCAACTCCTCTTCTTCTCCGCTGTGCTAGATGATAGCCACATTCAACTCCTCCTCTCTTCTTCTCTGTGCTAGATGATAGCCACACCCAACTCCTCCTCTCTCCTCCGCTGTGCTAGATGATAGCCACACTCAACTCCTCCTCTCTTCTTCTCCGCTGTGCTAGATGATAGCCACACTCAACTCCTCCTCTCTCCTTCTCCGCTGTGCTAGATGATAGCCACACTCAACTCCTCCTCTCTCCTTCTCCGCTGTGCTAGATGATAGCCACACTCAACTCCTCCTCTCTTCTTCTCCGCTGTGCTAGATGATAGCCACACTCAACTCCTCTTCTCTCCTTCTCCGCTGTGCTAGATGATAGCCACACTCAACTCCTCTTCTCTCCTTCTCCGCTGTGCTAGATGATAGCCACACTCAACTCCTCCTCTCTCCTTCTCCGCTGTGCTAGATGATAGCCACACTCAACTCCTCTTCTCTCCTCCTCCGCTGTGCTAGATGATAGCCACACTCAACTCCTCCTCTCTCCTCCTCTGCTGTGCTAGATGATAGCCACACTCAACTCCTCCTCTCTCCTCCTCTGCTGTGCTAGATGATAGCCACACTCAACTCCTCCTCTCTCCTTCTCCGCTGTGCTAGATGATAGCCACACTCAACTCCTCCTCTCTCCTTCTCCGCTGTGCTAGGTGATAGCCACACTCAACTCCTCTTCTTCTCCGCTGTGCTAGATGATAGCCACATTCAACTCCTCCTCTCTTCTTCTCTGTGCTAGATGATAGCCACACTCAACTCCTCCTCTCTCCTTCTCGGCTGTGCTAGATGATAGCCACACTCAACTCCTCCTCTCTCCTTCTCCGCTGTGCTAGATGATAGCCACACTCAACTCCTCTTCTCTCCTCCGCTGTGCTAGGTGATAGCCACACTCAACTCCTCTTCTCTCCTTCTCCGCTGTGCTAGATGATAGCCACACTCAACTCCTCTCTCCTTCTCCGCTGTGCTAGGTGATAGCCACACTCAACTCCTCCTCTCTTCTTCTCCGCTGTGCTAGGTGATAGCCACACTCAACTCCTCTCTCCTTGTCCGCTGTGCTAGATGATAGCCACACTCAACTCCTCTCTCCTTCTCCGCTGTGCTAGATGATAGCCACACTCAACTCCTCCTCTCTCCTTCTCCGCTGTGCTAGGTGATAGCCACACTCAACTCCTCCTCTCTCCTTCTCCGCTGTGCTAGGTGATAGCCACACTCAACTCCTCCTCTCTCCTTCTCCGCTGTACTAGGTGATAGCCACACTCAACTCCTCTTCTCTCCTCCGCTGTGCTAGATGATAGCTTCTCTCAGTTCCTCCTCTCTTTCTCCGCTACAGGGACAGAGCTCCAGGACCCTAGGAAGAAACCAGACGCTTGTCTGCTAGATGTCCTCGGCCTGGTCAAGAAGGATTCCCTGGCCCTCTATACCTCCAGTAAGTGTCTTCATATCGCAAGAAACGGCCCTCTATACCTCCAGTAAGTGTCTTCATATAGTGAGAAACGGCACTCTATACCTCCAGTAAATGTCTTCATGTTATGAGAAACGGCCCTCTATACCTCCAGTAAGTGTCTTCATATAGTGAGAAACGGCACTCTATACCTCCAGTAAGTGTCTTCATGTCATGAGAAACGGCCCTGCACCTCTGGCAAGGTGAATTTGAGGTTGCCCCTGAAAGCTTCATAACCAATCGCTGGAGATCTGTAAAAAGTGGCCCACAAGGAATTTAGTTCATGAAATTGTCAGTATTTTTTTTTTCAGATTTGAACTAGCAATTGGCACCCCTAATGCAAGTAAAGTGGAACCATATTTTCCTGATGTTTCTCTGTTAAAATTATTTCACTTCTTTTTTTTTTTTTTTGCCTTGCAGGAAACTTCAAGCAGGAGTCACCACCCCCTGATCCTGTTGATATGCCAGAAGTTGACGAAGTCGCCAGGCCTGCTCGCCGACCATCGCTGCTCATGGACTCGAAAAAATCGTTCAAGGCCGTTCAGGTCACGGTAAGTATGGGATTCAGCTGACCTTCAAGTATGTAAAAAAAAAACAAACAAAACAGAAAAATAAAAATAAAAAACATGAATAATGGTGCAGATAGCTACTTTCCCTGGAGAAGAATTTCGAATTATTGGCCTCAAACAACCGCATTGGAAAGCTTGGGATGCCAGTTTTAGATTTAGAGGTGTGTCTTTGTGAACAACATAAGCGGTTACGCTCTTTGAAGAGTAACAAAATCATTTACATGGATCGTTTTGGAAAATCATGAAAAAAAATTATTGGCTAAGGACTAAGATGTAACCAGGGGAAATGTGAAGGAATGAATCGGTACCATGATATCCTGCATCCCTAATGGTTTCTTTCAATGGAGGAAATAATTTTTTTCTCATTTGTTTCAGGATGAGAAAGACTTGTCAAAGACTGGTCAGGACCTTGAATCAGATGTCATCAGCGAGAATCGGGTGGAGAAAGTGGAGAAGGTAGAAAGAGACCTGAAAGAGTCGGGGGTCAATGATGACAAAGATAGTGACACGGGAATTGAGGCAGAAAAGAAAAATGTTGAAATCATGACTAACGAAGCTGAGAAAATAAAAGAAGAGGAAAGCAAAGATGAAGCAAAGGAAGGCGATGTAAAGGAGGGTCTGGAATTCAGGGGCAGTTTGGAAAACGTCTCCGATGTCCAGAGTATGAGTGAGGAAAGCAAAGACGAAGCAAAGGAAGTTGATCTGAAGGAGGGTCTGGAATTCAGGGGCAGTTTGGAAAATGTCTCCGATGTCCAGAGTATGAGTGAGGAAAACAAAGATGAAGCAAAGGAAGTTGATCTGAAGGAGGGTCTGGAATTCAGGGGCAGTTTGGAAAACATCTCCGATGTCCAGAGTATGAGCGAGGAAAGCAAAGATGAAGCAAAGGAAGTTGATCTGAAGGAGGGTCTGGAATTCAGGGGCAGTTTGGAGAAGGTCTCCGATGTCCAGAGTATGAGCGAGGAAAGCAAAGATGAAGCAAAGGAAGTTGATCTGAAGGAGGGTCTGGAATTCAGGGGCAGTTTGGAGAAGGTCTCTGATGTCCAGAGTATGATTGAGGAAAGCAAAGACGAAGCAAATGAAGTTGATCTGAAGGAGGGTCTGGAGCAGGGGGTTACATTAGAGAAGGCCTCCCATGTCCAGAGTATGAGTGAGGAAAGCAAAGACGAAGCAAAGGAACGTGATGTCAAGGAGGGTCCGGAATCTGGGGACAGTTTAGAGAAAATCCCCGATGTGCACAGTATGATTGGGGACTTAGGAGAAAGACAAGAGGGAACTGGACAAGAAGAAATGAATGAGGCTGTAGAAAGAAGTCAAGCTATGGAGGTTGATACTGGTGATGATGATGATAATAATGATGCAGAGGTGAAAATTGATCAGCAGGAGGGAGTGGAAGACAGTGGTGAGGAAGAGAGGCCTGTTGGAGATGGGGGAGATAAGGAGAGATCCTGTGTGGCAACTTCTAGCAAACCGGGTGCAAACATTGAACCAGAAATTCCTGGAGCTGTGGAAGATCACATGATGAAGGACACATCGCCTTCGCAGAAACCTGGTGGTTTGTTAGTGGACTACGACTCTGGGAGTGATGAGGAGGTGGACTTACTCCATGACGATGAGGAGAAAGAGGCAGAGGAGCCTTTTGGTAACGGCACTTCTGATCCGAGAGAGATGACGGCCGTAAAGTCTTCTGAGACAAGAGTGGAAGATCTCATAGAGAAAGAGGTTAGCTTTATGGCAGAAGATGTAAGGAAAGCGGAGACAAGAGTGGAAGATCTCATAGAGAAAGAGGTCAGCTTTATCACAGAAGATGTAAGCAAAACGGTGACAAGAGTGGAAGATCTGGTAGAGACAGAGGTCAGCTTTATCACAGAAGATGTAAGGAAAACGGTGACAAGAGTGGAAGATCTGGTAGAGACAGAGGTTAGCTTTATGGTAGAAGATGTAAGGAAAGCGGAGACAAGAGAGGAAGATCTGGTAGAGAAAGAGGTCAGCTTTATGGCAGAAGATCTAAGGAAAGCGGAGACAAGAGAGGAAGATCTGGTAGAGAAAGAGGTCAGCTTTATGGCAGAAGATGTAAGGAAAACGGAGACAAGAGAGGAAGATCTGGTAGAGAAAGAGGTCAGCTTTATGGCAGAAGATCTAAGGAAAGCTGAGACAAGAGAGGAAGATCTGGTAGAGAAAGAGGTTAGCTTTATGGCAGAAGATGTAAGGAAAACGGTGACAAGAGAGGAAGATCTCATAGAGACAGAGGTTAGCTTTATGGCAGAAGATGTAAGGAAAGCGGAGACAAGAGAGGAAGATCTGGTAGAGAAAGAGGTTAGCTTTATGGCAGAAGATGTAAGGAAAGCGGAGACAAGAGAGGAAGATCTCATAGAGAAAGAGGTTAGCTTTATGGTAGAAGATGTAAGGAAAGTGGAGGTTCCAAAATTTAGTGAGACAGAAGAGGATGGAAGCACAGAGAATGAGGTTGACCTGATCAAGGATGATGAGAGGGAAACAGACGACCTATTGGCTGCCAAAGAGGAACGAAAAGAGGAAGGAAAGAAAGGCGTGACCCATAACGTGGTAGCACTGATGGATCTGGAGATGAGTGAAACAGGAAGTAGTAAAGGCATAGAGGTAGAAGGTACGGATGGCAGCAGCTCAACTGAAGTGAAAGAAACGGCGGCCAGTGAGAGTTATGACCTGGGGGTAGAGGAAAGAGATAACATTGTTATTAGCATGGAGGGCACAGGTGTACATGGGACCTCAGATTCTAGTGGAATGGAACAGAAAGACCACCGGCAGAAAGAAGAAGAAGAGACGGTCCAGCAGGAAATGGTAAAAAATGTTTCAGAGATGGAAGAAGATACCAGTATGGATATCAGCGAGTCGGAGACAACAGGGGGCATTGAGGAGTTAAAGGGACAGCCGGACAAAGAAAATGATTCCTCAGCTTTGGATTCAGTTTTGCAGGCTTGTTCACAGGAAGCAAGTCCCACAGAACAAGGGAGAGAATCAAAACATGCAGGAACCACTTGGCTGAATTCACCAACCGAGAAAGGGAATGTTTCAGCGGCCAACGCCAAAGATGATGAAAACATGGAATTTTCAAACATAGAAGAAGAAGAAGAAAGCAGCACAGCAGACACCAACTTTGAAGAAGAGGATACGACGACAAATACTAACAATAGAGACGGCAGCAGTCCTGAAGAAGAGGATACGACGACAAATACTAACAATAGAGACGGCAGCAGTCCTGAAGAATCAGAATCAAGCAGCTTTAAAGCATTGGATGCTGAGAATGGAGCAGAGTTGGCGATGGCAGGCCAGCAAGTGAGATTTAACGAGAACTTTAGTATTTTGGGTCTGAATTCTCTTGGAGAGGGAAGCTGTGACGCTAGGGACTGGACGGGAAGCTTTCCTCATGCCGAGACAAGGGAAGAAACTGTGGGAGGGGACAAGACAGGACCGAGTTTGGCTGGTGCCTTGAGTGAGACGGTATTTGAGCATAAATCGGAGGAACGCAGAGACAATGAGGAGGCGGAGGCTCCACAGAGAAGACAAGAGGAGGGAGAAAGATCTATAGACATTGACTCGCAAGACCAGATTACGCCTGGCGAATTGCAGGAGTCGTTGGTAGACGCTGAGAGAGAGATTGATGAGGAAGATATTGGGGCAAGACAAGAAAAGTCAGAGAAAAGTGATCTGGACTCTCTTGATGAACCTCTCATCACTAGGGCCGACCAAGTTGAGGGTGATTCCACCACTCAAGGGGAATCACTCTTACGTGACTCTGAGAGAAGTCTGGATGAGACAGGGGCCGACCAACTTGAGAGTAATTCCGCCACTCAAGAGGAATCACTCTTACGTGACTCTGGGAGAGATCTAGATGAGGCCAGACAGTGCTACGGTTCTTCCCAACTAAAACCTTATACACAAAATGTGCCTGATGCGTCTGCACAAGAAGGGACTTCTACCGGAAACATCATTGATGCCTCATCTCAAGAGGAACCCCAAACACAGGGCGATGAAGGTGAGGAGAAGACGAGGGAGACGGGAGAGGGAGCTGAGATGCAGGTATCTAGCGAGTCACATGACCAAGATAGCAACCTGAGCACACAAGGGAAACAAGAAGCCACCGTGGAGTCAGGCGAAGAAATTGTACAAAAGAATTATGTCCTCTCCTGTGCAGATGAAGAAGACTCGTTTCACAAGTCACTGCCTGACAAAGGCCCAGAACAAACTGATGCGAGACCCAGTGTGTCTCACTCTTCTACCCACTCTGGTGAAGACGGCAGAGAAAGGTCAAGGTCGCGGGAACGTCGGAGGTCGAGGTCAAGAGAGAAGAGGTCATCGAGGTCAAGGTCAAGGGAAAGACATAGGGATAGGGAGAGAGACAGACGGAGGGAGAGGGATCGCTATCATCGAGACAGAGACAGAGACAAGTATTACGACAGGTGAGGCTATATAAGCACATTTTACACTGTCATAGCGTCACGTTTGAAAAAATCAATTTGGGTTAAACATCCCGGTTTAGCTAGGGTAATTGAGATTCATCTTTGCTTGATATTAATTTAAACCGTTTTCGGTCACCTGCTTTTTTACTCCAAACGGTTACGGCCTTCTCAAGGCAGTCCTAAGGAAACTGATGTCAGAAATTTGAACAGGAAGACATTTCAGAATCTCCCAGAGAAAAACTCATGATTTCATACTATGTTCACTGCTGAAAAGTTGAAAAAAAAAATTCTATTATTCCGAACAGTAGCACCTTTAATAGTATTATGAGCAACATTCAAGTCTATAATACCTGGTGCTAGAGATTTCTTGCGGATTCAAACTCCTTTTCGCCTGACTGTGTCACTATTAGTGGCAGCTAGACACCTCGTTCCAATCAACTACTATTAGTTCTAGCATTACTATTCGGACCCGAAGAAGGCTCTCAAAATCTTCCTCAAACCAGTTCTTGATCAACCAGAATTCTTTGTTTGAACCACGTTTACCTGAGGGATTTTAAAAAGTTCACTTTGCTTCAGTGATGCAAAAATGGTCAATTGGTTTAGAAATTAAATTTTTTTTTTCTTTATATCTTATATAGGTAAATAGATCGGGTGGGTCACCCAAATACAAGTTAGGTGGGTGTTGACCTACAATTCAAGGTTAGAAAATGAGCAGAAAAGGGTTGAAACATTGGTCTCAATATCTTCATGTGCTGTGTAACTGGCAATTACTATCAGATCCCCTGCACAAATCAGTGACTAGTTTCCACACCTCTCAAATCAGTGACTATCCTAGTTTCCACACCTCTCAAATCAGTGACTATCCTTTTCTCCACACCTCTCAAATCAGTGACTATCCTAGTTTCCACACCTCTCGAATCAGTGACTATCCTAGTTTCCACACCTCTCAAATCTGACTATCCTAGTTTCCACACTTCTCAAATCAGTGACTATCCTATTCTCCACACCTCTCAAATCAGTGACTATCCTATTCTCCACACCTCTCAAATCAGTGACTATCCTATTCTCCACACCTCTCAAACCAGTGACTATCCTAGTTTCCACACCTCTCAAATCAGTGACTATCCTAGTTTGCACACTTCTCAAATCAGGACTATCCTAGTTTCCACACCTTTCAAATCAGTGACTATCCTAGTTTCCACACTTCTCAAATCAGTGACTATCCTATTCTCCACACCTCTCAAATCAGTGACTATCCTATTCTCCACACCTCTCAAATCAGTGACTATCCTAGTTTCCACACCTCTCAAATCAGTGACTATCCTAGTTTCCACACCTCTCAAATCAGTGACTATCCTATTCTCCACACCTCTCAAATCAGTGACTATCCTACTCTCCACACCTCTCAATGTGTGGGATTCTGGCCGCCTGTGTGGCGTGTGTTGTTTTAGAATGGGTTTGAAATATTTTCTCAGCACTTGACCCTTGTCTGTTCTCCTAGCCCGGATTAGAATTGAATGAGTGACCCCTCTAAAAGCAACAGTTACTAATGTGCCTGTGTGGTGTGGTTTTGGTTTGAGAGGACAAAAAAAACAAACAAAAAGAAAATTTATCATTCTGTGACATCCTGCATCTAATACATAAAGTGGTCAAAATCTTTGACTCTTCACGTTTTTATCTTCCTTCCTCGCCAGAGATCGTGATCGCCATCGAGACCGTAGAGACAGAAGTCGAGACAGGGACAGGAGAGACAGAAGCCGAGACAGAGACAGGGAAAGACATGGAGAGAGAGACAGAGAAAGACATGGAGACAGAGACAGGGAAAGATATGGAGACAGAGACAGGGACGGAGAGAGACACAGGGATTACCACAGACATAGGGATGACCGCAGGTACCGGTGATGTCTTAGTTTTCCCTGATAGTGAGACAGCTTGAGACAGCAGATTGTCTTCTCGTTCTATCCATCATTCACTGCCATAGTTGATGCGGAGGAAAGCATGACTGTATATATACATATATGTTGCTATCTTGACGGTAGAATCTTGTTATTTAAGTGGTGAGTGAAGTAAAATAGAACTACAAGTAACATTTTACGCTGCTATTGTGAAGAAAAGCGACAATATGATCAGAAGTGTAAATTTCCCAGGCTTGGGATCACACATGGATTTTGTGATATGTTGTTTTTTTTTTATATGTAGTTCTCGGGCAAGTCTTACACATTGTGCATTCTGTCCATTCTCACAAGAAATGGGTTTCATCTCATAATTGAGGAAGTGGGAGGTGGAAGGGAAGAGGGGGGTTTAAATACATAAATGTTTTTTCGATTAGTTTACGCAATTATTTGAGATCTCTGTGAAGCTCAGTTTTATTTGGGATTTTTAGCATTGATCTGATTTGTTGTTAATTTGGTCACATGCAGGCTGTAACGCGGCTCATTTTTTGTGAAATGTTTTCTGGCATATCTTTGAAAAGTTGTTGATTTTTTTACAAATTATAAGAGGTATTTAAGAAAGATAGCTTTTTACATAAAGGTTGTGCGCGCATATTCAAAATTTTTTTATGTGGTCTTTGTTTTCTTAGCTTATTCAGTAAATGCGGGACTCATTTTTACCCTGTTTTGAGTTATTAAAAAAAAAAATATTTTCTTCACGTATGAAACAAACGTATTGTTAGTGATATTATTTTAAATAATCTGAATATTTAATAAGCAAAACCTATTAGGGCTCAAGCAAAATGAAGGAATCAATAAGAATTATAGAAAAAAATTCTATTAACAAAACAAAAAAATCGCGTAAAATTGAGTTGGGCATTTATCGAACGAGCGTGATGATATATGAAATCCATGCACTATTGTTATGCATTGATGATAAGAAAAAATCTTGTTCAACAATGAATCTTGTTTTTTTAATGATCACTATGTAGGGTGCCTGTATGGTTTTACGTGGTTACTTGACTCTTCCAAAACAAAACGCGTCAGAAAGAAAATATTAGTCTCACTCTCAGCTCTTGGTTGGCAGTAACGGAATTTTTGATCCAGCCACAAAATTTGGACACACTTCTGTCACTCAGTCATGTGCCTTCCTCTATATAAACATTGCATTCACTTACATCTGGGTCATCTATAAATAGCATTTGCCAAAAATGCCGCTGTTGGCATGAAGTACTATAGAATTTTACAATGTCGGTGAGAGCCACACCATCTTGGGGGGAAAGCGGAATGTATGCCAGTAAAGACCTTACATTATATTGCAGCGGAAGAACTGTATCAAACAAGGGTTAAACTGGTTTTGATCTCTGCAACTTAGACAGTGGTTGAATTGTGTATCAAACAAAGGTTAAATTGGTTTAGATTTTTGTAACTTAGACATTGATTGAATTGTTTATCAAAGAATTGTTAAAGTGACTTAGAAAGTGGATAAAAATGTGCCATGTTGGATTTTATGTTACGCTGAATGTTATGTTATGTTGAAGAATTATGTAGATTTGTATCATTATTGTTGCTTACATGCCTTAATTATGTCCACAATGATGATGATGACGACGATGATAATGCCTGAGATTTTTGGTCGAGAAAAAGGTACTGCATAGTCTTTCGAAGCCAATATGTTTTTTGTTCGCAGGTTTTGTTTTAATCTCTTTTTTACCCTCTTGGTGTAAATGAGTAAATTGATTGCACTGCATGTGTAGTTTCCGTATTGTATGGCCTTAGTAAGATCAACAGCTTGATATTCCATCCATGAATATGATTCTCAGCTAGCCTCGTATTCCTGGGCCGTAAATATGCTGGATAGTTCCATAGTGTATGATTGTAGTAAAACTGGTATGTGTAGGAGAATATAATATATATATATATATATATATATGGTTTAAACTGGTGGTTGATTGGTTCTGATCCTGAATTTAGCTCCATATTGTATGAACATAATGAAACTGGTACTTTACATGTGGTTCTAATTTTCTATACTGGTGGTTGGTTGGTTCTGATACTGCGTGTAGCTCCATATTGTATGAGCGTAATGAAACTGGTAATGAACGTGTGGTTCTGAACTGGTAGTTGATTGGTTCTGATACTGCGTGTAGCTCCATATTGTATGAGCGTAATGAAACTGGTAATGAACGTGTGGTTCTGAACTGGTAGTTGATTGGTTCTGATACTGCGTGTAGCTCCATATTGTATGAGCGTAATGAAACTGGTAATGAACGCGTGGTTCTGAACTGGTAGTTGATTGGTTCTGATACTGCGTGTAGCTCCATATTGTATGAGCGTAATGAAACTGGTAATGAACGCGTGGTTCTGAACTGGTAGTTGATTGGTTCTGATACTCCGTGTAGCTCCATATTGTATGAGCGTAATGAAACTGGTAATGAACGTGTGGTTCTGAACTGGTAGTTGATTGGTTCTGATACTGCGTGTAGCTCCATATTGTATGAGCGTAATGAAACTGGTACTGTACATGTTTTTCTGAAGTGGTGGTTGGTTGATTCTGATCTCTCACCTGTCTAGTTCAAGAGCCATTTGAGCACCAAGAATGGTATTACGGCAGGGAAACTTAACCACTCTTTTTCGACCCATGCAATGTGCAATGTTGGCATAACCTCTACAGTGACAATGATAGAGTATTACTCTTAGTATTAAGTATTACGGTATTAGGCGCATTTCAAGTCTTAGGATAGAGCTGTTGAGGTGAGATCCGACCCGACCACTAAATAACCCAAGACAGTATTTGAACCCCAGACCTTAACACTGTCAGCCCAACGGTGCTTTACTTTCAGATCTCTGATACTCTTGTATCTGTTGACATGATTGATATTGTCAAACAATGTATGATGTAGGTTCGCTGTCAGGTTGGAAGGGTATAGCCCAAGAAAGGATTTGAACCCCGAACTTTAGTGCTATCAATGTCAGTCCAGCGGTGTACTGACTGAGCCATACTGTCAGGTCTCTGATATTCTTGTGTCTGGTGACATGATTGATAGTTTGTCAAACAATGTAGCCTCGCTGTCAGGTTGGAAGGGTATAGCCCAAAACATGATTCGAACCCCAGACCTCAGTGCTATCAGTGTCAGCCCAGCGATTTACTGACTGAGCCATACTGTCACTGTCAGGTCTCTGATATTCTTGTATCTAGTGACATGATTGATAGTTTGTCAACAATGTATGATGTAGGTTCGCTGTCAGGTTGGAAGGGTATAGCCCAAGACAGGATTCGAACCCCGGACCTCAGTGCTATCAGTGTCAGTCCAGCGGTGTACTGACTGAGCCATACTGTCAGGTCTCTGATATTCTTGTGTCTAGTGACATGATTGATAGTTTGTCAAACAATGTACATGTATGATGTAGGTTCGCTGTCAGGTTGGAAGGGTATAGCCCAAGAAAGGATTTGAACCCCGAACTTTAGTGCTATCAATGTCAGCCCAGCGATTTATTTTGACCGAGCCATACTCTCAGGTCTCTGATATTCTTGTCTGAGGTCGGAAAGGTGTATGTTTGAGGATTTTTCACTTTGTCAATGTAGATTTCTCTCCAGATTGGAAGTGTATACATAGTATGTTTGAGTTTTTGATGCGATATTTTGAGGCTTAGCAAAGTTTGTTTTACTTTTGGAATAAATCTGAACCATTGATGTTTTTTTTTTTATTTTAAAATTTTCATGCCTTTTTGTTGTTGTTTTCTTTATTTAATCAGCACATTAATTAACTGATTACGCCCATTTCCCACCACTACAATAACTGACTGACAATCAGCACATTAATTAACTGATTACGCCCATTTTCCATCACTACAGTAACTGACTGACAATTAGCACATTAATTAACTGATTACACTTAGTGTCCACCGCTACAGTAACTGACTGACAATCAGCACATTGAATAACTGATTATGCCTAGTGTCCACTGCTACAGTAACTGACTGACAATCAGCACATTAATTAACTGATTGTGCCTAGTGTCCACTGCTACAGTAACTGACTGACAGTCAGCACATTAATTAACTGATTGTGCCTAGTGTCCACTGCTACAGTAACTGACTGACAGTCAGCACATTAGTTAACTGATTACACCCATTTCCACCGCTACAGTAACTGACTGACAATCAGCACATTGAATAACTGATTATGCCTAGTGTCCACTGCCACAGTAACTGACTGACAATCAGCACATTAATTAACTGATTATGCCTAATGTCCACTGCCACAGTAACTGAATGACAATCAGCACATTAATTAACTGATTATGCCTAGTGTCCACTGCTACAGTAACTGACTGACAATCAGCACATTAATTAACTGATTATGCCTAATGTCCACTGCTACAGTAACTGACTGACAATCAGCACATTAATTAACTGATTATGCCTAATGTCCACTGCCACAGTAACTGAATGACAATCAGCACATTAATTAACTGATTATGCCTAATGTCCACTGCCACAGTAACTGAATGACAATCAGCACATTAATTAACTGATTATGCCTAATGTCCACTCCTACAGTAACTGAATGACAATCAGCACATTAATTAACTGATTATGCCTAATGTCCACTGCCACAGTAACTGAATGACAATCAGCACATTAATTAACTGATTATGCCTAATGTCCACTGCCACAGTAACTGAATGACAATCAGCACATTAATTAACTGATTATGCCTAATGTCCACTGCCACAGTAGCTGAATGACAATCAGCACATTAATTAACTGATTATGCCTAATGTCCACTGCCACAGTAACTGAATGACAATCAGCACATTAATTAAATGATTACGCCTAGTGTTGGCTACTCTATATGGCCGACATGTACTTTAATCCTCCCATTTAGGACAGACCTCAAGAGGGGATATGGCTTACAAGGTTCAGCAATGGTGACTGCATTTTACTGAAATTGTTCACACTTTCGCTCTTAATCTTGACTGTTTTGTTTGCAACACACACAAAAAATTGGATTGTGTCACAAATTACTTATTTAGGTGTATATAAAATGAAATAATTTAAAAGAATTGCATTTATTGGAAAAAAAAATAATTTCTTCATTTTTTTTTGCTGGTGTGAATGTTGTGTAGTATGTGATGAGTATTGAATTAGCTG
>JAWDGP010004109.1:75000-102500 GCA_033675545.1 Elysia crispata | reverse complement strand
TATTGCTTGCTTTCGCACCCTTTGATGACCGGAAAAAAAACCCCAGAAATAGTATTGCCAATAACCTTAATCCAATTCAATCTATGGAATCAATGGGTTGGATTGTAATAATTATGTGACCCGACGGCAACTGCAGAACGTTAGAACACTTGCCCTTTAACCTTTCTTTAAGTTGAGGTGCTTAGGCTTTACAGATATACTCTACACTGACTTCGCCTTCTTGTCAGATTGCGCCAGAAACGGTGTGGATGCAAACGTGAGGGAAAATGATTCGTGGTATTTTTTTTTTTTTTTGCCTGAGCCTGGCAAGAATGAAAACCTGGGTTTGTAATGAGCTTCTCTATCCTGTGACATTCTGCAAGAAACAAGAGAAGACCAAGCGCTTGTGTTAGAGCTTTTTTTTCTTTTTTTTTTTGTCTATTCTTTTGGTGTAGATGTATAATAGCTCACTCTCAACAGACAAATCCCGCACACTGCTCATGCCACATCCACTTGAGGTCCAAGTTTGGCTCATCAACACTTAAGATCGTGTAACAGTAGGCAGAGAGTGGGACACAGAGAGAGAGAGAGGGAGAGAGAGGGGGAGATAGAAAGAGAGTGAGAGGGAGAGAGAGAGGGAGAAAGAGAGAGAGTGAGAGCGAGAGAGAGGGGAGAAAGAGAGAGAGAGAGAGAGAGAGAGAGAGAGAGAGAGAGAGAGAGAGAGAGAGAGAGAGAGAGAGATCAGTGTTAGACAAACCACGACCTCAAGTTAAGATTGTGTTTTAGTGGTTTGGCTGCGAACGTTTAGTTGACATAATCCATCTCTCGTTGTTTTCTTTTGTTTCTCGGGAGATTCGCCGATCATCATCAGCTTGTGATGCGTCTACACGTAAAACTTAGGTAGTCGTTAAGAATTGTGGTGTTCAGTAATTGGCCTATTGTTGAACACACTTCCTGGATATTTATAAATAATAATAAAAAAAGGATAGTGTTTTAGATGACGTTATGATAGCCATGTAGCCCATTCTTGCTGGCTTCTTCGCAGCCGATATATAACCAACTAGACTGACTGGCTGTGTGCACGCGAAAAGTGGTTGATGTGTACAAGTATTAGATCTACAATTAATGATGTGCGTTATATCTGTAACTGAGACTGCTGACTCCTTCATACCCTGTATAACCCCAACTAGATGGACTGACTGTGTAAGCTGGACACGCAAAAAGTGGTAGATGTGTACAAGTATTTGATCTACAATTAATGATGTGCGTTATATCTGTGACTGAGACTGCTGACTCCTTCTTACCCTGTATAACTCCAACTAGATGGACTGACTGTGTACTTTGGGCACGCCGAAAGACGAAAGTGGTAGATGGGGATTAGATCTAGAATTGAAAATGTGCGTTAAATCTGTAACTGAGAGTTGAATGTTCACTTCACAGACTTCCAAACTCTGCTGAGGTTATTTTTTTTTTTTATCTTTCTCCTCCATAACGAAAAATAATAATTGTGATTAGACGTTAGTATAGAGTAACTACCCTTGGATATTCCAGCGTTTAACCCTTAGTTTGGGAAGTCAAGGCCTAGGTCTAAGTTTTTTTTTAATGATTTTTATCGAGGTTTGGATTCGAAACTTCCACACGAATTATATGCCAGATTGGCCTTATGGGAGAGCGGTAAAGTATTAATACTGATGCCCTCTCGCCTGAGTCCTGGCAAAATGATCAGTCCAATCTTTAGCTTTAGAAATAAGAGGGTTATAATCTCCGTGACTGTAGGTCTAGAATCACACTGAATTGACTCATTGCCTCTTCGATTTAAAAAAATAAAAATAAATAAAAAACCGAAGCAAAACAACAAAAAAACAAAACAAAAACTAAAACAAAAAACAAAAACAAAAACAAAACAAAACAAAGAAGGGTGCAATCATTCGAAGTCCCAAAAAATTGAAAGTTCAGATAAGAAATGTATATTTATATTACCCGGGAATATTTAAATTTAGTTTCCATGTCTTCATACTCATATACAAAGATATAAAATGTACCAATATTAAGAAAAAAAATATTTTGACAGTTTTAGTGTAACCTTTTATAAAATTTGTGACTGTATGGTTTTGTATGTTTTAAAATGGTCCCAGAAAAGTTTTTTATTACATTTTCCTTATAAAATTCTAAAAGAATAAGATATACTTTACTGCAATATAGTAAAGTCGTTAAAATTGGAGATATCCGCCCACCTCACGTCGGGCTTCACAATTGAATGTTTCCCGACGAAATCGAAATTTCTAGTTTAATGGGAATTTTAGAGCAACACAAAAATGCTTACATCTTGAAAAGCATTTATTTGCGACAAATAAAATCTTCATATTCGTGTTCAACATGTCAAATTCATTAACAAACTACAATTTTATAGCTTAGAGTGAGTTGGGCCGATATCTGGAATAATACCGGAAGGTCAAGTTATTTTGGAAGGACTAAAATAATTATATATTTTCTATATTCCGGTATATTATATATATATATATATATATATATATATATATATATATTCTAGTTGTTTCCACATGACCACAGACTGTAAGCTTCTCCAGTCTATTGTTTACAGTGAGGGGAAATATCTTTAAAGTTATATTTAGAATTTTCACGTCCAACAAAGAGAATAAACTCAACACACAACTTTCTATTTCCACGTAGATCTCTTTTGTTTGAAAAAATGAGCTGCATTTAACAATTTTCTCCAAGAGTGTCGCTGTGACCTCGTTAGACCGAACTTCCGCTGAGTTTGAAAGACATGACAGGATAACAATGCGTTTAAAAAAAAAGAGTAAAAAACAGAAACAGAAATAGAAACAGAAACAGAAACAGAAATAGAAACAGAAATAGAAACAGAAACAGAAAAAGAAGAAATCCCATTTCCGCCTTTTGTTTCTGCAACCGAGTCCGAGAGAGTTGGCAGAACGACAATGCATATATTAACTGAACAACAACAACAACAACAACAACAACAACAACAACAACAACAGCAACAGAAAAAGAAAGGGAAACTAGACCTTTCTCACTTCCCTCCTGTGCTTCCTTTTCTATTCTAGATGAAATCCTCTAAGTCTAAAATAAAAGTAGGCAGACGTGGTGTCATCTGTGCCCTATTTTTTTCTCTTAAAAAAAGCAAATAAAGAATCAAACAAAAAGCAATAATAATAATAATAATAATAATAATAATAATAATAATAATAATAATAATAATAATAATAATAATAATAATAATAATAATAATAATGATAATAATAATAATAATAATAATAATAATAATAATAATAATAATAATAATAATAATAATAATAATAATAATAATAATAATAATAATAATAATAATAATAATAATAATAATAATAATAATACTAAGGAATACAAAAGAAAGAGAGAAAACAGAAAAGGAAACAGACTGACAGATAGATACGTACCAGGTAGGCTAGGTAGCTAGAAAGATAGATAGAGATAGTTCTAGATAGAGAGTGAGAGAGAGAGAGAGAGAGAGAGAGAGAGAGAGAGAGAGAGAGAGAGAGAGAGAGAGAGAGAGAGAGAGAGAGAGAGAGAGAGAGAGATTTGTGGACTCATCCACTATTACTTAAACTACAGGAAGGGTACTGTTTAACGACAAAAATGTTTTGACACATGAAGTGGTGACAGTTACATTAGATCTACGTTAACAAACCAGACTGAAGCCACTTTGGCGCGACATTTTGTCTGGTGCATAACACTTAACATTTCCCTCAGCTGAGGCTGCCATTTTTTAAGTGCCTGCTGTAAAAAAAAAAAAAAATGAACCATTTCGTGTCATACGCATTTTACTTCATAAATTAAAACTTGGTTTACTTTCATATTGCATTCAACAAAAAGTTTAAAATTAGAAAAAAATCAGACCTAATAGAAAGATGAATTTCAAATCAGACCAAAATGAAAGATTAATTAATTAAAATTATTATCTGTCAGATTACAGTAATACTATTATCGAAAACATGAGAAAATGCAATAAAACATTAACACGAGCAGTATAAATTACTAATTATACCAGCATCACCATAATTACCATGACCATGAGATACAATAAACACACAACAACGACAAAGAAAAACTTCGGATTTTAGCCTCGCGCAAACTTAATACCAACACAACGTTTCAGCCATACTGAGCTGGCAATTTAACAATATTTTTGTTTGCATGTCGCTGGCCTAGGGCTTAAGGAAGCTTAAAAACTAAGATAAAGATTCATTTACGATCAAGTAAAAAATCATATGAGTAAAACCTGCGTTGCTTCGCTACTGTAAGGGAAAAAATTTAACTGATATTTTTTCAAATTCGTAAAGCTATTGGTAAAATTATCTGGCACATGGTCTAGGTCAGAAAGTTCAGCTTTGCGGTTCATTCATGAACAGGCTAGGCTACGGGTACTGAGAGGGACACGCGGACTGAGGTCAACGTCCAAGTTATTGTATCAATATCTCGATTCTGGATTGTGCAATCACCATCATCTAAGTGCCAGGTCTGCTGCAGACATCGATGGCTATGAGCTTTGAACAACTATAACGAAATTTCAATTAAAGTGTGTGTAGGTAGATAACATCATCACCTCAAGGCTTCAGATTGAAATTTGTGAGAATTCCTCACACAGCTGTCTTGGGGTGGGTTTTTGAGCAACACCTCCGAGCCAGCCCTGTTACTCAAGATGTGAGGAAGTTTTTCTCTGAGACAAGACCCGCTTCCTTGTGATTAACAACTCTGCTAAGAGACTCTGAGATGGTGAGGGCAAGGATTTACATCTTCTTTCTTCTCTGCATTTACATCGGTTGTGATGGTAAGTTTTGAGAGTTTGAGAGGACAATTAATTACCTGTATCTCAATATATATTTTGAGAATTCATGTAATATTACCTCTGCTTTCTTTATAATGTAAACACTGACATACAGACACATACACACACACACACACATATATATATATAGTTTGAAAATTAGTTGGAACAATCGGTAAGAGTGCTCAACTATGGGAGCTTTTCATAGCTGAAGATGCTCTTACCTTAGAGTCTCTACATGCAGTAATTGTTTATCAAGCGGAGAACAAGTCACATAAAGAAATGGGTACTCGGGCCAATTGGGTAGTTTTACAGCATGGAGTGAGTTACATCAGAGAAACATTTAGTAATGTAACTGTAGCGTTACGTTGAGCATCAAAGAAACAGTTAGTATTGTTACTGTAGCGTTACGTTGAGCATCAAAGAAACAGCAATGTAACTGTAACGTTACATTGAGCATCAAAGCAATAGTTGGCACTGAAACTGCAGCGTTATATTGAGCAATTTACAATTGACTGGCAGTAATAGAAGCGTTACATTGAACAATTGACAAGAACAATCTGTATTCTTCCAGATTATCTGGTTAATGGGTACCTGAGTTGACTGAGGAGTGTGGCAGTAATAGAAGCGTTACTATGGGCAATGGACAAGAACAATCTGTATTCTTCCAGATTTCTGGTGAATTGGTATCTGAGTTGACTGGGGAGTGTGGCAGTAATAGAAGCGTTACATTGAACAATTCACAAGAACAATCTGTATTCTTCCAGATTATCTGGTTAATGGGTACCTGAGTTGACTGAGGAGTGTGGCAGTAATAGAAGCGTTACTATGGGCAATGGACAAGAACAATCTGTATTCTTCCAGATTTCTGGTGAATTGGTATCTGAGTTGACTGGGGAGTGTGACAGTAATAGAAGCGTTACTATGGGCAATGGACAAGAACAATCTGTATTCTTCCAGATTTCTGGTGAATTGGTATCTGAGTTGACTGGGGAGTGTGGCAGTAATAGAAGCGTTACATTGAACAATTCACAAGAACAATCTGTATTCTTCCAGATTATCTGGTTAATGGGTACCTGAGTTGACTGAGGAGTGTGGCAGTAATAGAAGCGTTACTATGGGCAATGGACAAGAACAATCTGTATTCTTCCAGATTTCTGGTGAATTGGTATCTGAGTTGACTGGGGAGTGTGACAGTAATAGAAGCGTTACATTGAGCAATTGACAAGAACAATCTGTATTCTTCCAGATAATCTGGTTAATGGGTACCTGAGTTGACTGGGCACTGTGTCTTTAATAGATTAGTTTTTATGACAAATGTATTTTCTATGATCCTCAAGTAAATGGATGCAGTATGAAATATTTTAGTCTAAGATCATGTTCTATCTAGACAAGATGTCATGGGAAAGTTTAAAGAGTTGTCTTTAGCGGTGTTGTTTGTATATTTTTTCTTCTTTATAATCATATTATAAACATTTTTTTTTGCTATAGATGTCAAAGAGAGATTTACATCCGGTTAAGACAGAAACCCATATGGTCATATGTGGATGAAATTTAATTATTTCTCTTTCACCAGCAGAATTATGTAAAAGGGTACCTGAATAGTCATGGGAAGGGCCACAAGGAATCCTATCTGGACATGGCTTTATGGTCAAATGTGTTTTGATTGTTGTTTGAAATAGCCTGTTTACAAGCAAGTGATCTGAAGTTTATTTGCGTAATAAACTTAAAGTCTGTATTGGGAATGGTAGAACTGAAAGATGACGCCTCAAACTTACCCTCTTCATTCAGTAGAAAGTGAATTAGTCTGTATTGGGCAGGGTAGAACTGAAAAGATGAGGCCTCAAACTTACCCTCTTCATTGAGTAGAAAGTGAATTAGTCTGTAACGGGCAAGGTAGAACTGAAAAGATGAGGCCTCAAACTTACCCTCTTCATTGAGTAGAAAGTGAATTAGTCTGTATTGGACAGGGTCTAACTGAAAAGATGAGGCCTCAAACTTACCCTCTTCATTGAGTAGAAAGTGAATTAGTCTGTATTGGACAGGGTATAACTGGAAAGATGAGGCCTCAAACTTATCTCTTCATTCAGTAGAAAGTGAATTAGTCTGTATTGGACAGTATAGAACTGGAAAGATGAGGCCTCAAACTTATCTCTTCATTCAGTAGAAAGTGAATTAGTCTGTATTGGACAGGGTATAACTGGAAAGATGAGGCCTCAAACTTACCCTCTTCATTGAGTAGAAAGTGAATTAGTCTGTATTGGACAGGGTATAACTGGAAAGATGAGGCCTCAAACTTATCTCTTCAATAAGTAGAAAGTGAATTAGTCTGTATTGGACAGGGTATAACTGGAAAGATGAGGCCTCAAACTTATCTCTTCAATAAGTAGAAAGTGAATTAGTCTGTATTGGACAGGGTATAACTGGAAAGATGAGGCCTCAAACTCATCTCTTCAATGAGTAGAAAGTGAAAAGGTTCAAGGATCAAAGATTTTAGAAGTCGAGAAAAGATTTTCATTTTTGGACAATTGTCAGAATTCCGGCAATCAACAAAACCAAGAGAATCTTTATATCCCTTCATTGTTGTGGTATTAGGTTATACAGCCGGAAAATAAAATTAGAGTTTAAAAATACACAGTAAAATTTGTAATTCTTTGAATATTGTTTCCGTGCTAATTTCTGAGCTTTTTAATTTCATTTTGCGTTTGTTTTTATTTCATTTAACAGCAAGAGGGCGCCACTTGCCTGCACCAAGAAGAGTTAACGCCCGCGTGTCGTCTCCCTACAGCATCCAGGTGAAATGGCGTGACCCTGGAGTTCGTACCAGGGTCAAAGATGGCCGTAGATATTTCTTGCGGTACACTGCTGATGTTGGCTTTACCAACCCAACTGCCTCGGAAAACAAAACAGATTTTGAACCAGGGGAAGGAACTCTGAAAGAAAAGATTATTAGGATTTCAAAACGGAGGGCAAAGTTGTACGGATTACGACCAGCAACTACATACAAGATTGACGTAAAAGTTACAAAAGGCAGGAGGTCAAGTCCGTGGAGTGACGTCATTGAGGTCACGACCTTGGAGGAAGAGATAGGTAAATAAGCAAAACAAATTTCTTTCTCCTATAAAAATAGGTCAAACCACCTCAACAGAATTCTTGTTAAATAACATTGAGATGTAAACATTCGACTTTGTTTTCAGATGAAAGCATGGTGCAGAATGTCACAGCAGTGGCCATGTCTTCCTCCTCCGTAGCGTTGTCGTGGATACAGCCTGAGGTTGCAGATGATGTCATGGCTTACACCGTCATTGTCACGCCCACCAATGGGAGAGGCCGTCAGAGAAAAGTTGTCATCGCCAATAATGTGACGTCACATGTCGTTAGCAGCTTGAGGCCGAGCCAATCATACTGTTTCAGGGTTCAGTCCATGAAGGTATGTCTGGAACACTGAAAAAAAAAAACAGAAGAGGGAAAAAATAAAGAGGAAGAGAAAGAGGAATGAGAAGAGGGAAGATGAAGAGGAAGAACAAAATGAATAAAAATAGATAAATAATTTTGTAAAATCTCAGTTCATTCAAAGATTCTTTTGAACTCTCAATATTTTTTTGCACCTCTAAGTACCATTTGCATCTCTTGAGGATTGCACAGACTCGGAAAGTAACGGTTTAGCCGTTTTCCTGTAAGAATAAAAGGATGAAAAAAATTAAAGAAGTGAAGGAGGAGTAAGGAGTATAGGAGGAGAACGTAAGAATGGAAGGCTAAGCAAGAAGATTTGTTAGCGGGTATCAAAGCATCTCAACTAGCCATTAGAGTATAAAGAATAGGAGGAGAACGTAAGAATGGAAGGCTGAGGAAGAAGATTTGATAGCGGGTATCAAAGCATCTCAACTAGCCATTAGAGTCTAAAGAATAGGAGGAGAACGTAAGAATGGAAGGCTGAGGAAGAAGATTTGATAGCGTGTATCAAAGCATTTGTTAGCGGTTATCAAAGAATCTCAACTAGCCATTAGATTATAAAAATAGGAGGAGAGCGTAAGAATGGAAGGCTGAGGAAGAAGATTTGGTAGAGGATATCAAAGCATCTCAACTAGCCATTAGAGTATAAAGAATAGGAGGAGAACGTAAGAATGGAAGGCTGAGGAAGAAGATTTGATAGCGGGTATCAAAGCATCTCAACTAGCCATTAGAGTATAAAAATAGGAGGAGAACGTAAGAATGGAAGGCTGAGGAAGAAGATTTGATAGCGGGTATCAAAGCATCTCAACTAGCCATTAGAGTCTAAAAATAGGAGGAGAGCGTAAGAATGGAAGGCTGAGGAAGAAGATTTGGTAGAGGATATCAAAGCATCTCAACTAGCCATTAGAGTATAAAAATAGGAGGAGAGCGTAAGAATGGAAGGCTGAGGAAGAAGATTTGATAGCGGGTATCAAAGCATCTCAACTAGCCATTAGAGTATAAAGAATAGGAGGAGAACGTAAGAATGGAAAGCTGAGGAAGAAGATTTGGTAGCGGGTATCAAAGCATCTCAACTAGCCATTAGAGTATAAAAATAGGAGGAGAGCGTAAGAATGGAAAGCTGAGGAAGAAGATTTGGTAGAGGATATCAAAGCACCCACGACCCAACGCTTTTGTCTATAATCATAACTATGTGATCTGCAGGTGGTGGGGCCTCACCCAATGAGCCGGCCTGTGATAGCCAAGCCACTGTCTGCGAGGCCATCTGGAGCGCCTCACTCTCTCAAACTCGTGCCGGTCAATTCGTCAGTGAGTGCTACACAATTTTGATTGTTCAGGGTAAAATTGGTGAAATCCCAACAACTTAAATCTTAACTTCTTCTCGTTTACCTGTTGCATGTCTTTCAAACACATGCAAATGATGCGTTTGTTCAAATATTATTTAGAAGCGTAAAAAAGCCCTCCCAAGTAGTAACATATTATGGGTGATCTCATCGTAAATCTCAACTAGCCATTCCTTATTCCTCAGCTGGTCATGGTATCTTGGAAACCGCCCAATCAGAGGACTAGAAATGGTCAGCTGACCGGATATAAAATAGCATACAAGCGCAAAAGGTCACGGAAAACTGATGTTCAAACCGTGATCGTGGGAAAAGGTCAGCGGAATTACCAGCTTGGAGGTAAATAACTGACATGTCTTCACATTTGTATTTTAGAGTAATTTCCCCTGCATGCAAAAAAAGGCTGCGTAAGTAAGTAAGCTTAGCTGTTTTTTCAATTTTACATTTGATTAACTTCTTTAGGGTTTAAACAAGCCTAGGATTTTGAGTTAATGTTTTTTCATAAAGAAAACTTGAGCTTACAGGTGATGCATAAGGTTGGAGGATCAAACATAAAAATAAACCATTGTAAAGTCTTCAGTCAGTTTTTACTTTGAGTGTGACGCTTCAACAGTTAATGCAAGGATTTTTATTTATTGTATACATAAAAATTATCGACCTGGTGCATACAATTTTATTGTAAACCTGTGTATACTGTATAAAAGTATAATGAAGTATATACAGACAAGTCTTATTGGAGTGGAAAGTTTTTGTATACTTAAACAAAGCTCGGCCTGAAAGTCGTGAAGACATGAAAGGTATTTTGATGAATGACGTTTCACCCAAATCAACATTTTTATGTCATGGACTTTTTTTTTCACTCTTTACACGATTTAACATCTCTTCTTTCCCTGTAGATCATATATTTATGTAAGCATTTTTGTTTTATGGAGCAGAACTTTGTAGTTCATGATTTGCTGCAGGTTTTCCCGCACCTTTAGAGAATTGTGAAGAATTTCAGCATAGAGTTAAACAAAGTTAAACCTCTTGCTCATTTTTCTTTCTCGGTCTTCCACTCACTTCCATCTTTTCATCCTTTTTTTCCCCTCTGCTTTAACCTCTTGCTCATTTTTCTTTCTCGGTCTTCCACTCACTTTCATCTTTTCATCCTTTTTTCCCCTCCAACGCATGAACCACCCAGACCTAGAATCTAACACAACGTACAAGGTTCGCGTGGCAGCTCAGAACATCAACGGGACTGGCCCGTTTACCAAGTGGAGGGCAGTGTACGTCAAGCCGGAGGAGGCCAGCGGTAACGGTAATGCAGTTTGGTTTTGTTATCTCCCCTAATTATACTTTTTTTTGGTTTGTTTTTTGATTCCGTGTTTTTGAAAACATCTAAACTCAGTTCCAAAACTATCAATTTTGGAAATCTATAATATATATATTTTTCATACAAAACGAAGAACAATCTTTATCCTTTACTCATCAAATACATATAGATATAGAATCACAAGCCTTGTCAGTAAAGAGAATTAAAGAAAAAAAATGTATCTAACGAGAGTAATTCTGATCTATCAGATATCGGTATTAACAAAATTGGAATAGAAAAATCTGCAGCCATTAGGCGTTATATTTTTAGATTCTTTACGTAAGCTGCAAATTGTTTAATATCACGTTTTATGCCTTCCTATAGGATGATGCTGAGTTTAACGCAAAACATCTGTTATACGTGACTAAACACAGACAAAACAGGAAGAAATGGAGGAAAAAGAAATCTTAGAGGTCACACTTTAAATGAAATAAATGTGTCATTTGGTGAAACTTTTCTATTTTGAGCTGTATAGCTGTTTGTCACGTTTAGCTTTTCAGTTCAGATTGCTTCGAAACCTTCAAATGAATATGATGGTATTTAAGTTTCATAGGGTGTTTTTCTGTCCACTGATACGTTTGGTGAGGAATACAAAATCCCGTGCTCCATTGTGTGTTGCCATCCACAATTATTGATTTACCACATTAGGACAAATACTGCGTTCTTTCAAGAACCATAATTCTTTTAAAAAATGCAGTTGCTTCAACCCCCTCCTTTTCTTTCATCTGTTCCTTTTATTAAGCAAACTCCACCAATATGTAGACTACTCATTTTTTTTCTCTCCACAGAAATAAAAAATCACACTCCTATGGCAAATATAGATCTTGCTAGATCGAACTCACCCATTGAACTTTTACCTTCACCTCCAAGTGACATCAAGGTCATCAACAAGACAGGAAGTTCACTCTTCCTAAGCTGGACTGTACCAGTGACCCCTGCGTGTTGCCCTCTTGTTGCCTACAGGATCACTGTGCAGAATCTTAACGGTAACTGACAACCTGTAGACCCCTCACCCCCCCCCCCCCAGCAAGTTCACTCTTCCTAAGCTGGACTGTACCAGTGTTCCCTGCGTGTTGCCCTCTTGTTGCCTACAGGATCACTGTGCAGAATCTTAACGGTAACTGACAACCTGTAGACCCCTCACCCCCCCCCCCCCCCAGGAAGTTCACTCTTCCTAAGCTGGACTGTACCAGTGTTCCCTGCGTGTTGCCCTCTTGTTGCCTACAGGATCACTGTGCAGAATCTTAACGGTAACTGACAACCTGTAGACCCCTCCCCCCCCCCCCCCCCCTCAAAATTGAAGATCCAGAGAAAAAAAGTACAAAAATCGCGTGTGGCAATAGCGCTTTAACTTCAGCAACTTTGCTGAGATTGTTATCATTTTTTGGGGAAAACGATAAGAAACTGGCACGGTGACTTTTTGAATTTTTCCATGTGCTTTTTGACAGAATGATCTTTTCTATACTTCAGTCAGCCAACTTATTAATATTTTTTTTACATTGTCATTCTTTTTAAGCACCAAACCTCAAAAAATATATATATAAATATTGAAAAACTAGGAGTTTGCTTGGGCAAAGAAAAATTTCTTTGGAGGAATAGCTTGATTTGAGAATACGCTTGTATTCAATGAATTCGCAATAAAGTTGGACGGCAAATCATGATTTCTCAAGCACTTGTATTGATTTATTCAAGGACACTTTAGTGTGTGTGGCATCTCATCTTGTTGGCGATAGCCTGTCCAGCTGAAGATTGTTTTCATGCCTCACAGTGAACTCTGTCATGAGTTCTTTCCATGACACTGTCTAATAGTCTTTATTAAAAAGTAAGAACACCCGCCAAGTAGCAGAGAAAAGTTAGGCGATTTTGATGAGTTCTAGAGATGGGACATTACTCTTGATTTTATGGCTAGTTGCACTCCGCATACTCCACAGACTCCACTGTGAGAAAACTGATGGAAGAAAGTCATCACGTCCACATTACTGACCTTCGACCTAATACACGGTTTGGGGTGAGCGTCACGGCCTTGAACTCTGTCGGAGAAAGCGGAACATCCGAACAGCTCCTTGTGTCGACCGCTGGTTTTGGTAAAAATAGTTGTCGAGTGCTTGAACCGTCCAAAATGTCTGACACGAAGAATAAAAAAAGAGAACATTAAAAGAATAGACAATTATTCATTCAATTTCATCATCTAAAAGGTAAGAAAAATGCATCGTTAGTAATTTCCAACTTTGAAATGTTGAAGTAACTGCGTCCAAAACATCTGTACAATGGGAACAAGGCAATCTTTTACTTTCTTTGTGACAGTATTAGAATATTTCCATCTGTACAATGGGAACAAGGCAACCTTTTACTTTCTTTGTGACAGTATTAGAATATTTCCATCTGTACAATGGGAACAAGGCAACCTTTTACTTTCTTTATGACAGTATTAGAGTATTTCCATCTTTACAATGGGAACAAGGCAACCTTTTACTTTCTTTGTGACAGTATTAGAATATTTCCATCTGTACAATGGGAACAAGGCAACCTTTTACTTTCTTTGTGACAGTATTAGAGTATTTCCATCTTTACAATGGGAACAAGGCAATCCTTTTACTTTCTTTGTGACAGTATTAGAGTATTTCCATCTTTACAATGGGAACAAGGCAATCCTTTTACTTTCTTTGTGACAGTATTAGAGTATTTCCATCTTTACAATGGGAACAAGGCAATCCTTTTACTTTCTTTGTGACAGTATTAGAGTATTTCCATCTTTACAATGGGAACAAGGCAATCCTTTTACTTTCTTTGTGACAGTATTAGAGTATTTCCATCTTTACAATGGGAACAAGGCAATCCTTTTACTTTCTTTGTGACAGTATTAGAGTATTTCCATCTTTACAATGGGAACAAGGCAATCCTTTTACTTTCTTTGTGACAGTAGTTAGAGTATTTCCATCTTTACAATGGGAACAAGGCAATCCTTTTACTTTCTTTGTGACAGTAGTTAGAGTATTTCCATCTTTACAATGGGAACAAGGCAATCCTTTTACTTTCTTTGTGACAGTAGTTAGAGTATTTCCATCTTTACAATGGGAACAAGGCAATCCTTTTACTTTCTTTGTGATAGTAGTTAGAGTATTTCCATCTTTACAATGGGAACAAGGCAATCCTTTTACTTTCTTTGTGATAGTAGTTAGAGTATTTCCATCTTTGTGACAGTACCTAGAGTATTTCCATCTTTGTGATAGTAGTTAGAGTATTTCCATCTTTACAATGGGAACAAGGCAATCCTTTTACTTTCTTTGTGACAGTAGTTAGAGTATTTCCATCTTTACAATGGGAACAAGGCAATCCTTTTACTTTCTTTGTGACAGTAGTTAGAGTATTTCCATCTTTACAATGGGAACAAGGCAATCCTTTTACTTTCTTTGTGACAGTACCTAGAGTATTTCCAATGGGAACAAGGCAATCCTTTTACTTTCTTTGTGACAGTACCTAGAGTATTTCCATCTTTACAATGGGAACAAGGCAATCCTTTTACTTTCTTTGTGACAGTACCTAGAGTATTTCCAATGGGAACAAGGCAATCCTTTTACTTTCTTTGTGACAGTAGTTAGAGTATTTCCATCTTTACAATGGGAACAAGGCAACCTTTTACTTTCTTTGTGACAGTACCTAGAGTATTTCCATCCTTGTGACAGTACCTAGAGTATTTCCATCTTTGTGACAGTACCTAGAGTATTTCCATCTTTGTGACAGTACCTAGAGTATTTCCATCCTTGTGACAGTACCTAGAGTATTTCCATCCTTGTGACAGTACCTAGAGTATTTCCATCCTTGTGACAGTACCTAGAGTATTTCCATCTTTGTGACAGTACCTAGAGTATTTCCATCTGTGTGACAGTACCTAGAGTATTTCCATCCTTGTGACAGTACCTAGAGTATTTCCATCTTTGTGACAGTACCTAGAGTATTTCCATCTTTGTGACAGTACCTAGAGTATTTCCATCTGTGTGACAGTACCTAGAGTATTTCCATCTTTGTGACAGTACCTAGAGTATTTCCATCTTTGTGACAGTACCTAGAGTATTTCCATCCTTGTGACAGTACCTAGAGTATTTCCATCTTTGTGACAGTACCTAGAGTATTTCCATCCTTGTGACAGTACCTAGAGTATTTCCATCCTTGTGACAGTACCTAGAGTATTTCCATCCTTGTGACAGTACCTAGAGTATTTCCAATGTCTCTTATGAACACCTTTCTGCACGCAAGTTTGTCTTGAGCGGCAAACACGAGCAATGAGAGACCAAAAGTTAAACTTTTGTTTGTTTTTTGTAACATTAGTGACGGCAATGGAAAATTAAAAGAAACGCTTATTAACTCAGGATGTTATAGGTCAACCGAAAAAATGCAAGTATATTTTATCTCAGGATTGGATGCAATATCAGAAAGTACGAGATTGATACAACCTTTTGGGTCACTGTTACAATGCGAATGAATGGGTTTTTTTTTGATATTATGACAGGACAAATATATATGCATGTGTATAACCTTAGGTTTTGTTGTTACATCAAGAAGTGTAAAAATATGTTAACTCAGGCGTTTGATAATGCAACAGCACATTTATGGATGTTATAACAATATGATATGTTGCAACAACAAAAAGGCAAGAATGGTATAACGTAGAGGCCGAATATTACAATAGAAAATGATAGAGTTTAAAACAAAATATTGTATCAGAAATGATACAAGGATGTTATAACTTTGGGCTTTGATGTTACAGCAGGAAACTTAAATAGTTGATAACCTCAGGGTGTGATAGTACAGCAAAAAATATACGGATATTCCCGCAACAGGTTTCAATCATACAAGAAATACAAGGATGGTATAACTTTAAGCCTTGGTCGTACAACTGCAAACTGTGAAAGGTTATTACAAAACTGGAGTTTAAAATAATGGAAGAAATTGTAAAAGTGTTCCCTGTCATAAAGCACAGGTTTCTCAATTTCTGTCGTCTCACAGCTGCCCCTCGTGTGACCTTCATCCATGCCCAGGCAGTGCATCTTGGAGGTCATGCTAACCTGACCTGTGAGGCGAAAGGTCAAGAGATTCCGTCCATAGAATGGTACACGCAGTCTGCCCTGGGCCAAGTTAGTATTGTAAATGTAAGACACACGCCTTTCAGTTTCTGGAGACTTGCTCTAAAAATTATGTTTCCCTCATTCGATGGATTATTTGATGAGATTCAGCTCTCGTTTTGATCAGCGTTATCTTGCCTTACATGGGCTTTCTGCATAAACAAAAATAAAATAAAATGAAAAAGTAACTGTTTTGTCCTTAGCCAGTCTGTGAAGACCTCTTTACATTGTTTTTTGCTTTGTTTATGAGTCTCGGAAAAAGGCAATGGGCAAAATTATGTAAGGCATCTTTGCATATTTGGGCAGGAGTTATTTATAATTCTTTAGAGCTGGAACTTAATCATTAGATACTCTTTTTAAAAAAAGAGCTTTGATTTATCCAAATTTTTATATGGCAGAAAATATCAATACATAAGGGATTAAAGACATTGTGCTCAATTTGAAAATATCAATTTTTATGATAATTTGTAGGATGAGCATATATATCACAGAAAATCTTGCTTAAAAAAATTTAAGTTTAAATTTCAATTGAAGTTCTATTGATTCCGTCCATTGTCTCGCTGTATGATAGTGTGTATCATTGCAGCATTGTCTGCATTATTGTCTGTATTTACTCTGAATTATTCATATGTCATAGTCTGTATCATTGCTTTTATTATTTTCTGAATCTGGAGCTACCATTGTATCCATATGCATTTTTTTTATTTATTTCTGTAATGTCTGTATCAGTGTCTGCATTATTGTCTGAATCTGTCTGTATAATTGTGCATATCATTGTCATAATTAATGTCTGTATTTTCTGTATAATTTACAGTATCATTCAGTAACATGTCCACATCATTGTCTGAATCTGTCTGTATAATTTACAGTATCATTCAGTAACATGTCCACATCATTGTCTGAATCTGTCTGTATAATTTACAGTATCATTCAGTAACATGTCCACATCATTGTCTGAATCTGTCTGTATAATTTACAGTATCATTCAGTAACATGTCCACATCATTGTCTGAATCTGTCTGTATAATTTACAGTATCATTCAGTAACATGTCCACATCATTGTCTGAATCTGTCTGTATAATTTACAGTATCATTCAGTAACATGTTCACATCATTGTCTGAATCTGTCTGTATAATTTACAGTATCATTTAGTAACATGTCCACATCATTGTCTGAATCTGTCTGTATAATTTACAGTATCATTCAGTAACATGTCCACATCATTGTCTGAATCTGTCTGTATAATTTACAGTATCATTCAGTAACATGTCCACATCATTGTCTGAATCTGTCTGTATAATTTACAGTATCATTCAGTAACATGTCCACATCATTGTCTGAATCTTTTCAGATTCGTGACACAAATCTCAGCATCTCAAACAGAGTGGCTGTGGCCTCTAGTGTAAAAGGTCACAACCTCCGGAGGTCAACCCTGATTCTACACGAGGTCACCCAGACTGCAGAGAGAGAATACACGTGCGTGGCCAGGAACAGCGTTGGGTCGGATGAAGCGAAAGTGCAGCTTATTTTGTATGGTGAGGATGAAAACTCTGATTGGTCAGAATATCTACGTTGAGGACAATATGGTAGTGTATATCACTTATCAGCTCAATCAAGGACATGGGATAAACCTTAAGCTTTTCTCTGATTGGTCAGAATATCTATGTTGAGGACAATATGGCAGTCTACCACTTATCAACTCAATCAAGGACATGAGATAAACCTTAAGCTTTTCTCTGATTGGTCAGAATATCTATGTTGAGGACAATATGGTAGTGTATCACTTATCAACTCAATGAAGAACATAAGAGAAACTTTAAGCTTTTCTCTGATTGGTCAGAATATCTATGTTGAGGACAATATGGTAGTGTATATCACTTATCAGCTCAATCAAGGACATGAGATAAACCTTAAGCTTTTCTCTGATTGGTCAGAATATCTATGTTGAGGACAATATGGTAGTGTATCACTTATCAACTCAATGAAGAACATAAAAGAAACCTTAAGCTTTTCTCTGATTGGTCAGAATATCTATGTTGAGGAACAATATGGTAGTGTATCACTTATCAGCTCAATCAAGGACATGAGATAAACCTTAAGCTTTTCTCTGATTGGTCAGAATATCTATGTTGAGGACAATATGGCAGAATCAAGGACATACGACATATGACAAACCTCAAGCTTTTCACGTGCTTTTTAGCAAATAAAATTTGATCCGACTGTGTCAAGATCTAGATCAGAACTGAGAGTGAGAATTCTTGGACTCCTCAGCTCTCCCCAGAATCCCGGATGTAATATTCGTCACGGGTTAGTCTTTAATACTCTCCATGCTATTAATAGTCCAAATGCCACAGTAGAGCTTTGCGCTGTTTGTTGTGTATTCATTTTGCTTGATGTTTAGACTCAGTAATACTTGCCGCTAATTCTATAGTTTTAAACAATATGGAGAATAGGCAGATTTCTTTGGTGGAACTTGGATGTGACTCGGATCTGTTTTTGTCCTCATAGAGCCTCCCCAGATAGTCCGTTCTGACGGAGCGAAGGTGGTCGAGGGGCAGAGTGCTCGTCTGGTGTGTGAAGCTCGTGGAAAACCGTTGCCACAGATTGTGTGGGTCCATGAGAAATCTCGGCGGGTTGTGGAGGAGGTGAGTAACTTGGATGTGGGGGACATGACAGAAAGAGGGAGGGAGGGATGAAGGGAGAGAGAGAGAGAGAGAGGGAAAGAGAGAGAGAGATGGAGAGATAGAGAGAGAGAGAGAGAGAGAGTGAGAGAGAGAGGGAAAGAGAGTGTTTCTAGTTCATAGGTTGATATCAGTGGGATCAAATAGTAGTCAACTATATCTGCAGCAGGCTTCTGTAATAGCTGAAAAACAATTATCAGTCACATACCAATCAAATGAATCACAGTACTCTCCTATCTCTGTACTAGGGCTTGATATTTAGAACAACACATTTTTCTTAGCATATGAAGACGAAAAGCGTATAGAAATAATAAAAAGTTTCTGAAGAGATATTCCAGTTTGGGCTCGTACAAAACAGAAGAACCCACAGGAATCTATCCACTTCCAAATGCTTTTTTTTTTAAAGTCCCAATTCCCAGCATGCAATTCAACTGAACTGGTTGTAAGACTTTCCGCTGATTTCAGCTGATAGATACAGACTTTTTCAAATCTCTGTCGCAGTCCAACTCTCGGAGCGCCACAGGCATTTACACAAGGTCAACCTCTGACCAAGGAGCTCTCACTCGCGTCTCCTATCTGGAGAGCCGCAGGGCGTCAAGGAAGGACGCTGGGCAGTACCTGTGCGTGGCCACGTCGGGACAGAACCAGGTCTATGCTCATGTCACACTGGACGTGCAAGGTGACTCAAGAAATCTGGTCTTTACAGCGTTTCAATGAGGGATTCAGCACTTTGTTTGCAAAACAGAGATTTTGAAACAAGTCTTTAGGAGTCAAACATGAAAGGTTTAAATCTAGGGTCCTACACGAATGGTTTAAATTTAGGGGCAAACATGAAAGTTTTATATCTAGGGTCAAACATGGAAAGTTTAAATCTAGGGTCAAACATGAAAGGTTTCAATCTTGGGTCAAACATCAGAGGTTTAAATTTAGGGTCAAATATGAGAGGTTTAAATCTAGGGTCAAACATGAGAAGTTTAAATCTAGGGTCAAACATGAGAGGTTTATATCTGGGTTCAAACATGAAAGGTTTAAATCTAGGGTCAAACATGAGAGGTTTATATCTGGGTTCAAACATGAGAGGTTTAAATCTAGAGTCAAACATGAAAGCTTTAAATCTAGGGTCAAACATGAGAGGTTTAAATCTAGGGTCAAACATGAGAGGTTTATATCTAGGGTCAAACATGAGAGGTTTAAATCTAGGGTCAAACATGAAAGGTTTAAATCTAGGGTCAAACATGAAAGGTTAATATCTAGGGTCAAACATGAGAGGTTTAAATCTAGGGTCAAACATGAGAGGTTTATATCTAGGGTCAAACATGAAAGGTTTAAATCTAGGGTCAAACATGAGAGGTTTAAATCTAGGGTCAAACATGAAAGGTTTATATCTAGGGTCAAACATGAAAGGTTTAAATCTAGGGTCAAACATGAAAGGTTAATATCTAGGGTCAAACATGAAAAGTTTAAATCTAGGGTCAAACATGAGAGTTTTATATCTAGGGTCAAACATGAAAAGTTTAAATCTAGGGTCAAACATGAGAGGTTTATATCTAGGGTCAAACATTAGAGGTTTAAATCTAGGGTCAAACATGAAAGGTTTAAATCTAGGGTCAAACATGAAAGGTTAATATCTAGGGTCAAACATGAAAAGTTTAAATCTAGGGTCAAACATGAGAGGTTAATATCTAGGGTCAAACATGAAAAGTTTAAATCTAGGGTCAAACATGAGAGGTTTATATCTAGGGAAAAGAGGAAACCAGATGGAATGCTGTTTTTTGAATATTCTCACAGAAAAATGTTTGACTTAATTTTATGTTGAATATCAAATCCTTTGATACTAACAATGCAAAATGCAGCTTACTACATTGAGTGGACAACAAATGTATCTTTTAAAAAGACATGTTCGTACTCTCTTAGTTGAGAATTTAAAAAAAAATCAAAACAGATTTATTGCAAGGAAAATCTATTTATAGTTTTCCTGACGACTTTATCTTTAAGAAAGTTCAAGAGGAGGTAATTCCCCCCCCCCCCCCCCCCCACCCCTCTGCAGCTCCGCGGCCGCCTGCTGTTTCTAAGATCCAGACGATAGCCCTCTCCCCGTCCCGGGTTTCTGTCACCTGGCTGCCTCCCCTAAACTACTCTCATGGAATAGAATTTTACCAGGTAGGTCGCCATTTTTAAATCTTTTGGTATAATGTGGCTTTACTAGGCGATGTAACAGTGTTTCCTTTTCTCTCAAGTTTGTCAGGTGAGCAAAAATTGTACAGTAATTTTTTTAAATTCAAGAATTTCACTAAAAGTTTTTAAATAATGTAAGCAGTTTCAAACTTGACTTTCCTCTGTTGTGACTCGTACAAAGATGTGCATTGGTGCATGACCTCCCCTGCTCTTCCCCCTCAGGTGAGCTACCGGAAGTTGCGTGAGACCGGGTCAGTGAGGTATAAAAATGTGACCCGGGTCGGAACCGATCTGTATGGTCTGGATCATGACACTGATTATCTTGTGGGTACGGCCTGCTAATGTTGTTTACCTTTGATGGAGAGATAAGTACACAAGGTTGACATGAAGAGAATTTAATGATCTTATTTTGACATATCTGGGGAAGAGTTTACATTCAGTGATTTGCACAGAGAAGTTTGTAGCTTCTGTATTGTTGATTTCTTCCATCGCTAGAATAAACAATAAACATAATAAATGTTCCTTTATGCAAATTTTAAATTTAGAAAGTATGCCATAAATCGTTGTTTAAATCATCTTACTTATCCACTGCAATTGTGGAAGGACGAGGTGAAAGGATGTCTTTAACTTGATTAGACAAGGATTCATTCTCGAAGCAATTCAAAAAGATTTTCTTTTCTCTAGGAGTAATAGCTTCTTCAGACAGTGGCCTTGGAGAGAAGGGGCCGGAGGTGAAGGTCACCACATTAACCAATGAGAACCTCGAGCCTGTCAACGCCTCGGTGGCTGCTGTTAACGAGACCGTACGTAAAACTGTGATGTCATATGTGTGCTGACCTCGCCACTTTCTGCCATTCTGGGCACCCGACTATCCTCTCTCCTACTCTTTCTTTCTTCCCATCTTGTCCTCTTCTCTTCTCTCTCCTACTCTTCCTTTCTTCCCAACTTGTCCTCTTCTCTTCTCTCTCCTACTCTTCCTTTCTTCCCAACTTGTCCTCTTCTCTTCTCTCTCCTACTCTTCCTTTCTTCCCATCTTGTCCTCTTCTCTTCTCTCTCCTACTCTTCCTTTCTTCCCATCTTGTCCTCTTCTCTTCTCTCTCCTACTCTTCCTTTCTTCCCATCTTGTCCTCTTCTCTTCTCTCTCCTACTCTTCCTTTCTTCCCATCTTGTCCTCTTCTCTTCTCTCTCCTACTCTTCCTTTCTTCCCATCTTGTCCTCTTCTCTTCTCTCTCCTACTCTTCCCTTCTTCCCATCTTGTCCTCTTCTCTTCTCTCTCCTACTCTTCCTTTCTTCCCAACTTGTCCTCTTCTCTTCTCTCTCCTACTCTTCCTTTCTTCCCATCTTGTCCTCTTCTCTTCTCTCTCCTACTCTTCCTTTCTTTCCATCTTGTCCTCTTCTCTTCTCTCTCCTACTCTTCCTTTCTTTCCATCTTGTCCTCTTCTCTTCTCTCTCCTACTCTTCCTTTCTTCCCATCTTGTCCTCTTCTCTTCTCTCTCCTATTCTTCCTTTCTTTCCATCTTGTCCTCTTCTCTTCTCTCTCCTACTCTTCCTTTCTTTCCATCCTCCCTTTTCTCCCCTTCTTCTCCCTTCTTCCCATCTTGTCCTTCGTCCCTCTTTCTCATACTCTTCCCCTCTCCCTATCTTATCCTCCTTCCTTCTCTCTCCTACTCTTCCCTTCTCCCCATCTTGTCCCCCTTCCTTCTCTCTCTCCTACTTCTCCTTTCTTTCCATCTTGTCCTCCTTCCTTCTCTCTCCTACTCTTCCCTTCTCCTCATCTTGTCCTCCTTCCTTCTCTCTCCTACTCTTCCCTTCTCCTCATCTTGTCCCCCTTCCTTCTCTCTCCCACTCTTCCCTTCTCCTCATCTTGTCCTCCTTCCTTCTCTCTCCTACTCTTCCCTTCTCCTCATCTTGTCCCCCTTCCTTCTCTCTCCTACTTCTCCTTTCTCCTCATCTTGTCCTCCTTCCTTCTCTCTCCTACTCTTCCCTTCTCCTCATCTTGTCCCCCTTCCTTCTCTCTCCTACTTCTCCTTTCTCCCCATCTTGTCCTCCTTCCTTCTCTCTCCCACTCTTCCCTTCTCCTCATCTTGTCCTCCTTCCTTCTCTCTCCTACTTCTCCTTTCTTTCCATCTTGTCCTCTTCTCTTCTCTCTCCTACTTCTCCCTTCTCCCCATCTTGTCCCCCTTCCTTCTCTCTCCTACTTCTCCTTTCTCCTCATCTTGTCCTCCTTCCTTCTCTCTCCTACTCTTCCCTTCTCCTCATCTTGTCCCCCTTCCTTCTCTCTCCTACTTCTCCTTTCTCCCCATCTTGTCCTCCTTCCTTCTCTCTCCCACTCTTCCCTTCTCCTCATCTTGTCCTCCTTCCTTCTCTCTCCTACTTCTCCTTTCTTTCCATCTTGTCCTCCTTCCTTCTCTCTCCTACTCTTCCCTTCTCCCCATCTTGTCCTCCTTCCTTCTCTCTCCTACTCTTCCCTTCTCCCCATCTTGTCCTCCTTCCTTCTCTCTCTCCTACTCTTCCCTTCTCCCCATCTTGTCCTCCTTCCTTCTCTCTCTCCTACTCTTCCCTTCTCTCCATCTTGTCCTCCTTCCTTCTCTCTCCTACTCTTCCCTTCTCCCCATCTTGTCCTCCTTCCTTCTCTCTCTCCTACTCTTCCCTTCTCCCCATCTTGTCCTCCTTCCTTCTCTCTCCTACTCTTCCCTTCTCCCCATCTTGTCCTCCTTCCTTCTCTCTCTCCTACTCTTCCCTTCTCCCCATCTTGTCCTCCTTCCTTCTCTCTCCCACTCTTCCCTTCTCTCCATCTTGTCCTCCTTCCTTCTCTCTCCTACTCTTCCCTTCTCCCCATCTTGTCCTCCTTCCTTCTCTCTCTCCTACTCTTCCCTTCTTCTCATATTGCCTTCCTTCCTTCTCTCTCCTACTCTTCCCTTCTCCTCATCTTGTCCTCCTTCTTTCTTACAGTAAGTGATCTCAGATTTTTTTAGTGGGGATTGAACCATCAAGGCTCTTTTTGTTTGAACCTCTGCAGATGGGAATGCAAAGTTAATCATAGCTAAAACCTGAATAATTCGAGTGGACCCTGTTAAGTATTATTGCATAAATCTACAATTTCTTAGCTTTATGACATTTTTGTTGTCTGGAAAGTCTGTTTAAGTTAAATAGAACATCAGAGTAAACATATTCTGAAAAAAGCCTGACAAATAAAAGTCGCAATAACTTTTTTAGAGAGAAAACTTACTGGGTTTAAAGATTTGCTTCTTTAGCATTATATCATAAGCTTTTGGCATAGTGTAAGAGTGCGGCATTTCTCGACCACTAACAATACTCTTCTCGTGAAAAGGTCGATTGCGCTGGCCCAGGCAGAATAAAACAAAAGATTGGTGCATATTCAATGTTTGGCCGCTACAGAAATTTCAAGAACCAAATTCATAAAAATCATGAGTCAAACGTAACAAAAAGTGGGCAGCAACATACGATCCTGATAACTGTTATTACTGGCACAGGTTAAGTTAAATAAAAATTGAGCTGAAAATGTAAAATCCTTAAAACTCCTATTTCTGACTTATGTTAAAAACTAAAATTTCAGCTGCGAATATAATGACCCTGAAATCTGTTTTTCTTTCCTGACCCGTATTTAACAAAACAAAATTCAGCTGTGAGTATATTATCCTGAAATCTGTTTTTCTTTCCTGACCCGTATTTAACAAAACAAAATTCAGCTGTGAGTACATTATCCTGAAATCTGTTTTTCTTTCCTGACCCGTATTTAACAAAACAAAATTCAGCTGTGAGTACATTATCCTGAAATCTGTTTTTCTTTCCTGACCCGTATTTAACAAAACAAAATTCAGCTGTGAGTACATTATCCTGAAATCTGTTTTTCTTTCCTGACCCGTATTTAACAAAACAAAATTCAGCTGTGAGTACATTATCCTGAAATCTGTTTTTCTTTCCTGACCCGTATTTAACAAAACAAAATTCAGCTGTGAGTACACGATCCTGAAATTGTCTTTTTTCCCGACTTGGGGTTTAACAAATCAAAAGTTCAGTGTGAATGTATGATCCTTGACTTGCTAGTTCTGACCCGTGATTTGCAAGATTTGTTCTGAGGTATAATGAACCGTTTAAACCAGATGATCCGGGTGATGTGGGATGGCCCGGCACACGTGAGCTCCTTGTATATCCGTGGATATAACATCTACATCCGGAGGGAGGGAGAGAAGAAAGTGGAGCAGCGTTATGTAAGAAGTGGCGAGAAACAGCAGTTTCTATTCGGTGAGAATTTTCACTTTCAGAATAATTGCGGCCTGTCAGCGGCAAATTAATGTATTTGCAAATTTGAAGATTAAGTTCAATTTCTAAAATTTAAATCGATGTATAGATTCTTCCCAGTATTAATTTATATCTAAATTGAAATAAATAGGAAGCTTTGAATTCCTGCAAAGCTTTGCCAACCCCCCCCCCCCCCCCTTTCCCCCCCTCTCACTCTTTGAGTCACTTTATGATTTAAATTCTTAACTTTCTAATAGGCTATATAAAAGAATCTATAAATAGATTTGGAAAGTCCAAAATTAGTTGATTTTTCTTATTATTGTTATTAATATTATTATTATTATTATTATTATTATTATTATTATTATTATTATTATTATTATTATTATTATTATTATTATTATTATTATTATTATTATTATTATTATTATTATTATTATTATTATATCTTTTAGATTGGTATTTTCAATCAAACTCCAAATTCTCTTTTACATTTGAAGCATAGCATTAACAATTGTTCTACTGTAAAATGTACACAAAAAAAAAAACAAAACAAAAAAAAAAACAAGCATTGGAAGCACATCCACGTCAGTGAAGTTATGGGTTGTTTCATTATTCTGATGTGTGTAGGAATAACATCTCATTGGTTAGTATGTGTTAGTAAGGGGTTCTCCTGATTGGAAAAAAATTAGTGATTTTAATTTTTTTATTGAAAGCCTTTCCCCTTGCTTTTCAGATAGGTTTTTCAAAAAAATTTTAGATATTGTAATCTTATAAATAAGATTTCAACTTTTTCTGATAAGTAAATCATATGACTTTGTTAATAAATTTTTCCATCAAATTTTTAATACAATATATTCCAAGGTGTTTTTGTCCTTCACTTTAGTGCCATGAATTATTTTTTGTATTTTTTTTTTTAGATTTCCTTATACTATGCTTTTTTATATATTCATCTGCATATCTTTAAACAAAATAGTTACATTATTAATAGCAGCATGGCCAAAAGACCATCATCGCTACTAGTAATAAAAACCAACAAAATAATAGCGACTTCACCTTTAAAATCATAGCTGAAAACCCCCACAAATCAGCAACAATATCATAGGGAGAAAAATAAAATGACATAAATAATAGAAGTACAACATCATCACAGCTACTTCCTGATGACATTTCTATCTTAAGAAATAACATCCTCTCCGTCTCAATCAAGAGGTAAATAACCAAAGAAAAAAACAGAATCATCACATATCATTTTCCCTCCCCCCAGTTCCCCTATTCCCTCACTCCCTCTGTTGTCACCATAGGGGGAATGAAGCAGAATCATAACATATTATATTCCCTTCCCCCATTCCCTTATTCCCTCATTCCCTCTGTTGTCACCACAGGGAGAATGAAGCAGAATCATAACATATTATATTCCCTTCCCCCATTTCCTTATTCCCTCACTCCCTCTGTTGTCACCACAGGAGGAATGAAGCAGATCATAACATATTATATTCCCTTCCCCCCATTCCCTTATTCCCTCTCTCCCTCTGTTCAACACAGGAGGAATGAAGCAGAATCATGACATATAGTATTCCCTTTACCCATTCCTCTATTCCCTCACTCCCACTGTTGTCACCACAGGGAGAATGAAGCTGAATCATGACATATTATATTCCTTACCCCCATTCCCTTATTCTCTCACTCCCACTGTTGTCACCATAGGGGGAATGAAGCAGAATCATCACAAATCATATGCTTTTCCCCCCATTCCCCTATTCCCTCACTTCCACTGTTGCCAACACAGCAGGAATGAAGCAGAATCATAGCATATTATATTCCCTTCCCCCATTCACTTATTCCCTCTCTCCCTCTGTTCACCACAAGGAGAATGCAGCAGATCATAACATATCATATTCCCCTCCCCCTATTCCCTCACTCCCTCTATTGTCACCACAGGAGGAATGCAGCAGATCATAACATATCATATTCCCTCCCCCCTATTCCCTCACTCCCTCTATGTCACCACAGGAGGAATGCAGCAGATCATAACATATCATATTCCCCTCCCCCTATTCCCTCACTCCCTCTATTGTCACCACAGGAGGAATGAAGCAGAATCATGACATATAGTTTTCCCTTCCCCCCATTCCCTTATTCCCTCACTCTCTCTGTTGCCACTACAGGAGGAATGAAGCAGATCATAACATATCATATTCCCCTCCCCCTATTCCCTCACTCCCTCACTCCCTCTATTGTCACCACAGGAGGAATGAAGCAGATCATAACATATCATATTCCCTTCCCC